>OZ005650.1:297710086-298242586 GCA_963930645.1 Salticus scenicus | reverse complement strand
AAAATAACCATGATTTTTGAAAGGAATTAAATTATATTCGCCAGATAATTTGGCGATATTTTTTTTTTTTTCTGCCAAGGATGACGGATATCAAATCTATTCCACTGCAACATATTATTATATTATATCAGATACTTTATTTAGACATTTGAAAACAAATTTGACTTCAAATTATGATATAATATTTATCCTTTCCCTTTTAATTAGTTTATTAGTTGGATGTTTAATGTGTAAATATCATCCTTTGAAATGAAATGTTTATGTTTTCAATCGAATATGGAAATTTGCCATTTTTTTTTTCTAGAGTTTTGAAATTTAAAATTCCAATTTTATCAATTTTACAACAAAAACAATTTAATCTAACGGATGCACATGATAACTAATACATATCTATATCCAAATATGGGGATTAAAATGGGGAAATAATTTTCTTTGATCTTTATTATTTTTTTACAAAAAATCCAGTTCACTTTTTATATTATTGTTCGCGTGAAAATATATTTTATTATATGTCTAAAAATAAATTAATTCGTAAATCTTTTTGGCAACAATTATAAATTAAAATAAATAATATTATAAAATAGAATTTCTTATTTTATTTTATTTTATTTATTTATTTATTTTTAAATTCCAATTTCGTTTACACACATCAGTTTAAACCACGGAGTAATAAAGACTCCGTGGTTTAAACATTGATGCTTAGATATTATATCATATCATATCAAATTAAATTATTAGAAAAATAAACACTTTTAATTCTATAATGACGTCAGATTTAACGTGTAAGTTTAACAATTAAAAAAACTTTATATGAATTTCAATTTAATGCACGTGCAAATATATTTCTTTTCTTTTCACGTCAAGATATT
This sequence comes from Salticus scenicus, assembly GCA_963930645.1. Taxonomy (NCBI): domain Eukaryota; kingdom Metazoa; phylum Arthropoda; class Arachnida; order Araneae; family Salticidae; genus Salticus; species Salticus scenicus. The sequence goes on along the minus strand of OZ005650.1, from coordinate 298,241,717 downwards.
TTAAAAACGAAATGAATATGTAAATGTTTCTTTTATGTTGGCAGCAGCTAATTTTTTTAATATTTCATTATTTCCATTTCTATTACGGCTTCTATAGGGATTTTAATTAAAATGCTCAGATTTTAAACTAAAATTTATTTTATCAAAATTAAATATAGCCTATAACAATATGGCATACTGTAGCTTTCGGTCAGTGAAAGAAGTTTTTAAATCGGTTCAGTAGTTTCAGAGATTACCCTCCACAAACAAACAATTTTTTGCGCTTTATATAATGATATAGATTGTATTTCTTAGGGAAAAGGGAATTGATAGCATATTGGTATCATTCTTCATTATTTTAAACCACGTAATGTTTGAAAAATGAACTTACTTCATGTTTTTTTTTAGAAATAATTAATTATAATTGAACAAAAAAAACTAATTACATTTTCTATTAAAAATTTTCCAGACTTCATACTTGTGTCCTATTACTTTATTGATTGGGCTATTTTTTTTTCTCATTTTCGCAATTCACTTTGCACAAACAAAAGGCATTTAATTATGTCGTGTTGCAGAATGCTTGCTGTAATTTTATTTACACACAATATATGCCTCTTCTGCCTCACACCCTAACTCAGTAAGTTATTTTTGGCTGTGGCCTCACAACCCATAATGTCAATTATAATTTGTATACTGATTCACACACACTGGCTCAATTTGTATAAATTTTAGGTCTTCACATATTGGCGTTCTGGTACTTTCTTTATATTCTAAAAAAAAATTTTCATACCAAAATATCTCATCAAAATATTGTTTTATTGAAATTAGTAAATAATAAATAATTTCAGGCAAATTAATAGATTGCATAAACTTGTGAATACTTAAAATATTTTAATTTTGTAATTATTGATTTCCTTTTTCCTTGCCTTCAATTTGTCATACATTTTCAAGAAAAATTTGTTGAGAATGCATTGTCATACAGCTGTGAATTATTATAAATACTACATTGCATTGCTTATTTTATAATTATAATGTCATGATTTCAATATACATTGTTGCTTCTTATGAAAGATAACGTATGTCCAGTACAAACAAGTTCTAATTAATTATTGGTATTATATATATTTGATGTTTAATTTTACATTATTAGCCACTTTGTAATATGAAAAGTATTTTTAAAGTAATATTGATTTTATATAGAAAGTTATTTTGAAATTTGTAGTATGTATTTGTCTTGATGCGAGAGAGAGCGATTTTTTTTAATTACCTTTCGATTTTTTTCTTTTTAGGCGAAGGGGAGAAATATGTGAAGGTGTTCACATATGTTTGGTTAAATTTTAATTGAGTTTTTATTTAAAACAAAATCTAATGATAAAATAATGCATTATCGCAATATAAAATAATTAAATTTCATGTGTGATATTTTATTCACATAATTTTTCAGACATTTGAAGAAAGAATTGTTTTTTTTTAAGTGTCATTAAAAATTGCACAATTTTAATTATACATACGACCTACACTATTTATTAACATAAAACATTAACACACATCATTCAGAAATCTAATTTGTATATGTTTTATATCTAAATTATAAATAAAATGTTTATCTTTTAAATAGAAAAGTAATTTATTTTATGGGATAAAAAGAAAATAAAATAATAATAATATCTAACGGAAATTCTGACATTAAACGTAATTATAAAATAAAAAGTGTTCTCAAATAGTCATAAAACAAGGAAACTCATTGTCAGAATTTATATTATTTCAACACAGGATGTAATTTATTTTAGATTGCGCAATATTGATGACTGCATTTCTTAACCGTCTCTTTCTCTTGTCTAACGGTAGTTTGGCAAAATTTTGGCGATTAAAGGGTTACTACAATTATAAACCGTCATTACAAATTCAAAAATTAACATTGTTTTATCCGATAAACAATGAAAGTATTTGGCACTATAATTTGGCTGTTTTTCTAAAATTTGGCTCTTTTTCTTCAGACATCTCAGATCTGTTCTGGTGTAGGGATCTCAGAACTGCTCCAGATCATAGGATTGTAAACATGTAATTACTTCGCTCTCTCCCCCATCTTATGCGACAATCTCAACGTTAAACCCTGGGTTTATGTACTTCATTATTAAATGTTTCACAACGCTCTGTATCTAATTATTGGATATATTAATACTTTATATATTTTTGCAAGAATTATTCAATAAAAGCATCTTGATGACAGGAATTGGACTTATTATTGAAGTATTGCTAACCTGACTTTCTTTACAGAAATCTACATTAGTCAACGATCACGACTACGTGAAGAAATTCATCTTCACAGGGCTCTTGAGCAAGTTCACGATTTTTAATTTTTAATTTTTTTTTATAAAGCTATGTAGAAAACAGTTTCCTTTAAATATATTGACCAGCGAAGCAGGCAAAGCCTTCGTTGATTCACTACCTTAATTGATTTCACGTTCCGTCATTTTTGACGGGGTTATATACTAGCAATATATATTCTTCTAAAGTATTGGGTGTCTCATAAGTCTGTAGAAAGTTAAAAATTCGTAACTATTGAAGAAATTGGTAAAATTAAACGTGGTTTGTGAAGGAATCATGAGGGGGATATTTTTTAGAAAAGTAAAATTAGTAATTAAGCTTTTTGCCTATAGAGGGCACTGTGCGTAACCAGATCACACATTTTCATGAAAAACTGTACTTATTCTTATGAAAATGTTTACAGGCATACAAATACTATTCCATGTGTCCGTCGTTACCACAAATTACAGTTTGCAAACAAGTTATAACACTGCTAACTTCAACTTCAGTCGGCGGTTCTTACCTGAGGGAAAACATCTTCACCAAGTCACCTTTATCCACCAAGTCAACATCACAATTAAAACTTCATGTATACACAAGTAGGAGGCAAAATAACAAATAAACTGTTCTAATCGCAAAGGTGTGTAATTTATAGGACTTTCATTTGCATATTTTTCTTTCACACCCGTGCGAAAAATTTAACTATTTGTCTAATTATCAACGACAAAAAAATTAACTATATTATTTTCTATAAAAAAAAAAAAAATCCTTCTTTACGAGAAAGATTTTTCTGCAAACCGTGTTCAATTCTATCAATTCCTTCAAAATTTATGAGTTTTTAAAATGTCTATATACTTATCGGACACCCTGTACTTCTGTTACATTAACGTGCTCTCTGAAAGGCCTCCTACTTTTATTTTGAATTTCTCGCTTTTCTAAAACCGTTTTATTTACTTTTTTTTCCTGTTTGCCTACACCCATTTATTTTTCTTTCACCTATTTGCATATTCTTTTAGTTCTTTCCTTAGTTTTTCCTTCCATTTTTCTAATCTTTGTCTTCATTTTCTTTGTATTTTCCATAGCAAAATTTTTAGCCGATATTCCATTATAACATATTTTCTAGTGTTCCAAAGTGTGACTCTTGGAATAATAGAGTTCGACGCTTGAGCCGATCAAAGACCTTTGAGTGCATGAATGGTTTCCGATCTTGGGCTACAAGCTTGACGAAACTTTGTAATTTTTTTTTTCAATAAACCTCTGAGTAGTCCCCTTTGTCTCGACATTCAATAGCTCAACATCGCTCCAATAGCGATGAGCGGGGGCTGCTCCCTGTTAAATAGCTTAATGAATGCCGAAGTGCGCCCACCATTCTTTTCGCTGAGAATTAAATGTGTAATGACATGTCTCCGGACACCACTAGGGGTAAATTAAAGACCATCGTCAATCATCATTGAGTAGCTCTAGTGCGACGTTAGACCAATTCAATCTGAACTTCAACCGTCATAATTTCAAAAAATTTGGAAATCACAAGTCAGGATCCTTTATTTTAAAATTAAATAAATAAATAAAATACGCAGATATCAAATTCATTTTTTTTATTAATTACATCGTATAAAAGCTATTTCAATAGCTTTTATACGATGAAAAAGGTGTAATAAAGCCTAGGTGTAATAAAGCCTAAGGTGTAATAAAGCCTAATTGTAATTTTAGGTGTAATTTTAGGTGTAATAAAGCCTAAAACTAATTTATTACACCTAAATATTTTCGTTTTGGTGTAGTTCAAATTTACTATCGCTATTCTAAAAAGTAGTTACACATTTATTATTCTAAATCATAAAGTTTTTGAAATTACAGAATCCATCAGTGAGAACACCATAGAGTGTCCATCACTGCCTTTCAACAAGTAAGAGATAATACGATTCAGGTTGGATTTCAGATTGAGTGGGTCGCAGTACTGGTACACAGTGGGCTACTGACAACGTGTTGGGAGTCCTCCCTATGGGTGATCTGGAAAAATATATTACAATTTCGATCTTCCACTGAAAAGTCCCTTTTTTGAAATCACGACGACTTCCATGCAAAGTCGAGCACGTTACAAAGCAATCAGAGACAATTCAAAGAGAACCATGCAACACCAATCCCTCGGACCCTTCGTAGAATAGTCAAGAGAGACATAAACTTCCACATATTGACCCCAGTCAGAAATAATTCATAGTCCGTATTCCACTGGAAACCAAACTCAACTAACTAGTCTAAAATGGAGCCCAGAAAAAAAAAAAAAAAATCTTAAGACTGTCTCGATTATCGAGATTATCTGACGAATGAAGATAATTCCCACTCTGTTCCGCTTTCTAAATTTAGTAAATTACTGATCTGTATCCACTACTGCTCCGCCTTAAAATTCAAATGAGCCAGTAGTGGACAGGGCTGTCTACTACATGTCACGATGACTTTTTCGGTACCCGTAGTGAATACCCATAACAAAATTATATATTAGCACACAATTAATATGAATAAGGCATACTTTTTTAGCCATATGAAAGGAAAAGTTAGAAAAAATTCAGTTAAAAAATAAGCAGCAGTAAAGCAAACAAATTTTCATTTCCATATTCAAAACAACAAGGGAAAAAAAAAACCCGGGTAAAATGAAAGAAAGATATTTCTTTTTTTTTTTTTCAGTTAAGTTAATCGTATTCTAAAACTGATAATGAAAAATATTTGTAATTCGAGACATTAATAGTACAGAGATGCAGCACCAGCCTTGATTGCTGCTAAGAATCTACGCAAGAATTAGAAAGCTTGTTTTCAGAATTTAAAAGTGGCCACCGTTATATTTTCTGGTGTTCCTACCTTAATTGAAGAGAATAAATTTGTGCAACAGCGCTTTAATATTTTTGATAATTTCTCTCTCTCTCTCTTTTTTTTTTTTTCTTTTTTCTCTTTTCTTATTTAAATAAAAACGATGAGTCACAATTTATTTACTAAGAACAAATTGAACATATGTGATATGAGTTGTGGAAATATTTTATTGTTTTTACACTTAATTAAAAATTTATATATAAATTTTTTAATTAACTGATTTATGAAAAAGTATGCTAATAAGTAGTTTCACAGCTTTACGTTAAAATGGTATATTACTGAGATATTGTAAAATTTTCTGTCATAAAGACAAACTTTCGTTGCTATTAATTTTAGATAAGTATTACAGAGAAGTAAATCATGAAGGAATATATATATATATATATATATATATATATATATATATATATATTAAGGTAATGTAATTAATATTTTGATATACACACACTGGCCAGTGAATTGGAAACCTGTGAAAAATTCTACAAATACTTGCTAGCAATACAAGTATGCAAAATCTGTATCATTGTGTGGGGAATGTTCTGTTGTTATGATACTTGTCCGCTGGTGATACTGGTAAACAAAAAGCCATGCATTAGCTAGACATATTATTAGATCAAGTGTTTCCTGCAATTTTACACTTTTACTTCGTGGGTGGCTGATACTTCACGGTCGATTATATGTTGTGCTACAACCGTTCGAGGTGGATTCAATGAACATCAATCTGGCTTCCAACAATTTCCTTGGTCGCTGCAAAGCCCGGATCTTAATCCAATAGAAAATGGTTGGTGCATGTTGCAAAGGCTTATCCGCCAGCAACCCCCCCCCCTTTTTTTAAAAAAAAAATCAAATTTACAGGATCTTAAAGTCTGTGTTGCCAATGAAATATATTCTTACACCCCAGAAAATTGTACACTCCTACTCAAGAAACTAAGATAAGTACACTCCAGAAACATGTAGAATAATGCCCTAACGAAAACCGGCTTTTATCTGCTCAAAAGTAGGTCCAAGCGAAAGGATACCCAATAAAATATTAGTCTAAGGTTTCTAACTTATTGGCCTGTGTGTGGCATATAAAGTAAATTAATAAATAACTTGATAGAAATAGAATATAAGATTGATTAAATAAGCGATTTATGGTCACAGTTCCTCTAAAAAAATTTAATATTTTGACTGTTTCATTACAAAATTATATTGAATTGTAGTATAATCAATTGCATACAGAAATTTTAATACAAAACATTATCTATTAAAAAAAAAAAAAAAAAAAAAAAAAACACATTTTTTCTTTGTTTTATTTAATTTTGAGCTGATATGCATTCATGTTGTTTTTATTCGAGCTTTTTTACAAAAAGGTAGAAGTAATATTCAAAATTTTAATAAGCGTAAACGTAACAAAACTTTTAAAGTAAATAAAAAATAAGTTGGTGAAATATTTGACATTTTTCTCTGAACCTTTCTTGTATCTTTTTTTAAACAGACTATTAAAAATTTCTCCAGAAAATATTATTCTCAAAACTTAATGAATAATTCATTTCTTGAAAAAGTGTCGCAAGATTATATCAAAAGATTGTCACTATTTTGTTATATTTCATAGACTTGTTAAAGAAAATAATTCTTTACTGAAATGAATGAAATAAAATTGTCAGAACTGAATAAAAAAACTGGTTTATAAAAGAGAAAACTAAAGTATATTTCGAATATAAGCTTAAAATTATAAAAGAATACAACGCATTATGTCCAAATCCTTTCTTCAGTCATCAGATTAACTATAGTCGATGAAAATAAGGATTCGAGAAAAATGGCACATTTAAAATATTTTTTAGATTAATAATATTTCATATCTATTAATTTCTGTTGCTTGTAGTTGTTTTTGAGCAAAATTTAATTTTAACGATAAGTGGAGATACTTTGTATAAAAATAAAGTAAAACAACGTACAAATAAAAGGAAAATTATTAACTAGCATATATGGCCGTTTCGAAACTTCCAAAATTCATTCGCTAGTGCCAGTAGCATATATATATATATTTAAAGCATAATATAAAATAAAAGAATTAAGAAAACGAAAGTTAAAACCCTGGAGCTTGACAAGCAACCACTGTCCAAGCATGTAAAATGTCTGAGATATAAATATAATACTCAAAGTGACGTAGTTTACGTGGGGACTAATGTAAATCGTAGTACTCATATTTTTCCTCTTCCATGTCTCTTTTGAAATTGTTTCTGGTGACCAGTGACCAGTGACCAATTTTGGTGACCAGTATACCAGTTTCTTTCTGTGAGGTTTTTTTTTTTTTTAATTTTTAATTTATTTTTTAATATTACAGCGTACAACCGAAAATAGTGCAAAATAAAATTCTTTCAAATTTATTTAATATTTTAGGATTAATCTCCTAAACAGTGAAATTTAATTCGTTTGTTTTCATGGTTTTCATTATCTTTCTCCTGTTTCTATTAATTCAGAGATTACATTTAAAAAAAAAATAATAATAACGCCAAAGGAATTATAATTTCAAACCTTTTTAGATCTTTTAAAGCGAATGATAAAAGAATAGCTATTAAAATTAAAAAATCAGATGTTTAAATCTATTTTCAAAACGTTTCTTCTAACAATTTAAAATTTAACAGTGCGAAAGAAGAATGAATGGATACTGCTTAGATATGATTAATTAAAAAAATACACACACACACACATATATATATATATATATATATATATATATATATATATATATATAATTAAAATATTTGATGTATAGTATTATCTTTTCGTTTTTTAAAGGCAGTAGATATCCTAATTAGAATAATATAACAAAATACTTAAACATAAAAAGATAAAACTGTAAAGTGTTTACAAAAAAAAAAAAAAAAAAAAAAACTTATAATTGGATTATCTCAGAATTAAATGAGATTATATTTTTTCAAAACTATATTATTTTTTAAACAGAAATTCATTTAAAACTAATACAAAATAACTCAAATGTGTATTTCACAAGGGAAAAAAAAAGTAAATTCTCTCTCAATAGGTATTTTGTTAAAATTAAAAAAAAAAAAAAAAAAAATTTGGAAGAGTCACTTTTCCATAGTAAGACTTCACAATTCTACTTCTTTTTTTCTAAAAACTAACGTATGATTTTTATTTTTCCGTTAATATATTTTTGATTTATAAAATTAAAAGGAAATAATACTGATTTTTTTCCCTCATATAAATTTCTTAAATTTGATTTTTATAGTTGTAGTGTGTAAAAAAAAAAAAAAAAAAAAAAAAAAAATTACATATTTTTTACCAAGAAGTAAAAGAGATGTCCGTAATTTTTTTTTCTGTTCTATTAATGGATTCTTATGTATACAATGGTGTAAATTTCAGCTATATTCATGTTGATTTGTTTAGATTCAAGAAGCTGTGGATTGAAGTAAAACGCGCACCCTCTCTATTCCTCCATGACAGATATGGAAAGGTCAAAAAAGCTCCTAGAAATGAATAAATCTATAGGGTGACTACGAAAGAAATTTTTACCAGCTAAAAAAAAAAAAAAAAAAATCTCAATTATTAATTTTAAAAAAGTATTGGATTCTTTAAAATTTCCCATTTCCGGTTTTTGAAGAATTTTCACCTTTTGAGATGTTTAGAACACGATTTTACATTTATCTGTCTATCTCTCCGTGCTTCTTCGCGTATGACAAACATTTTGGGGGCAGATCTACTTCAAGAACTAAAGCAGAGAATTTTGTCACAGGATTTGCATTTTGAATTGGTGCCTATCATATTTATAGAAGTTATAAAGCACAGGACAATTTCAGTGCAGAAAAACCTCCAATCATTAACGTTTTTACAAAAATTGTCAAAAATTGTCAATTTGTGAGTTTATAACTTGGTGCTTTACAAAATGGTGTGAATATATTTACTACACAGTGACTAAGGTCTTCAGAATTGAAAAAAAAAAAAAAAAAAAAAAAAAAAAAATGTGCTCACGAGCAGAGCCTATTTCTGTACTGCTTACATTTTATGATAACAAACTGCCCCATAGTATCAACCTAACATTTTTTTCTTTTCACGTCTATAGCTATTATTAGAAGAAATAAAAGTACATTTGTGGACCCATTATTTTCTTTAACCCTCTGATGGTCTAATTTAATTTCACTCCTCTGATCAATTTTGCCAAATTTAGGGACATTTTTTATACTACCACTAAACTTGAACTGTAACGGTTTGCCTAATCACTTCGAAGGTTATTCGTTCATTATATACATCGAAAATCACTCCTCAAAATTATTAGTGATAGTTGAATAAAAGAGTCCCTTAATTTGGCAACATTGTTTGGAGTGCTTTAGAGAATTAGAACCGACAAAGGGTTCAACAAATGTATTTCATTTGATGACTAATTTCATTGTAGTTCCATTCATACGCTTGCAGTATATTTAATCTGCAGTACAGTGAAGCATCGATAATCCGGTATTGGCAGAAAATAGACATTGGCCGATTACGGATTTTTCCGGATTATGGGTGTTCCAAAAATGTATATCGAAATCACATATCAGTCACACACTGAGAAAAAAAATACCGTATTCGTCTAGAATGAATAAGTGGCCATTTTCTAAATCCCTTAACTAGAAATATAGATTTCCGAGCTATGCGCATAAGGCACGCAAATAAACTGAATAGTCGAAAAGATTAAGAATTTCTAGTCTCCACATTTCTAGATGATGAAACAATATTCTGAATCTTTTGTATTGCGAGAAATTCTCGCTCGATTTTCTAGAATTGGGTAATAAAACAAGATTCTAGTTGCTGAAACCCGCCTCTCGTATTCGCATTTATTTGCAGAGATTTTTAAATAACTTTGCCCTCGAGAATATAGGAAAACGCTCTAGAATTCTAATAGGAGTTTCTAGAACTCGCTTTCAAAGGGGACTAGAATTTATAAGGATGACATGGAACTATTTTTTCTAGAGCCACAATTTCGATTCTAGACGTCAGTTACAGAATTTTTTCTCAGTGCAGCATCTAAAGAAATATGTTTTAAAAACTAGTTTTAAAAAATGTATGTAAACCCTCATCAAAAACGAAAATAATTACAATAACGTTGGAAATAAATTAAAAATTTTAAAATAGCAATTATAAAATAGTTATATAGATAGTTTATTTTTGTACAAATAATAATAACTATTAATATTGAATATGGCTTAATAACAAATAAGACCAGGAATTTATCAATGTTACATTCTATTAGATATGTCAGTCGATTTCATTTGTTTCATTCTTTTTTGTTACTTTCTTATATATGCATACATAGAGAAAGTATTGGATTCGTGAAAATTTCCGAACTCCAGCTTTCGATGGATTTACACGTCTTGGGATGTCCTGAACACGATTTGACTGTTTTTAGAAAATGTTTGTCTGAGTGTTCACAAATTTTGTGGACGCTGTATCTCACGAACGAATGAATGGAATTTAACCAAACTTGGTATTTAGTGTGACCCTAACATAAACTGGTGCTGGTTAGATTTAGAGATCAATCGCTCAACAGGTGGCGCTGCCATTGCATATTTTTTATTTTATTTTATTTTTTTTTTACATGGCAGTATAGGTCAAAATTTTGTATAAATGTACATAATGAGAGATATTTTTAACTTGTGATTGTAAAATTAATATCAATTATTGATAGTAGTAGTAGTGAACTAGGAAAAAATATTGTGCATGTGGGAGCATCCCTTCCTCTCCTGGGGGGAATAAATTTTCAATATGGGTATTTTTCGAAAGATCTCGTCAATATCTTTAAAATGAATGGTTGAACTATAGATCTGTGATAATTTAAAACAAAGTAAACGATTTTTTTTTTTTTTTTAACGAAAAAAAAAAATCGTATTTCTTCAGATAATTGTAAAATATTGACATTCTTTCGGCATTTAGTGTTATAATTTTGTCATATAAAAATCGTCTGCATTTATTATTTAAAATAATTTAATAATTTAATAAATAATTCGTATTGAATGAATTTTGTGTAAAATTATACAGAAGAAAGTCATGTGGTGGCCACATCATACTTGTTTTTCAGTTTGTTGTTGACTGATTAACATATGTACTTTCATTAGTTGGTAATCGCGGATAAAATCATATTTTTCAAGTCCTTCTAAAACCTGTTGACCGAGATTTTGGGTGGTCGTGTTTATTTTGACTTTCGGTATCAGGAATAGAAATGATCTCTTTTATTAATAACTTTTGGATTTGCCACTGCGAGACAAAAATGTCATTATTCTTTTTCAGAATTTTTGCCGTCATCTTGATTAATCTGTAAAAAAATCACGCGAGTTCGTAAGTCAATAAAATTAAATGAAAATCCGTAAACTTTACTAACGATCCATATCACAAGTTGAATAGCACTACGATTTACAGATGGAGGTTAAAAAAAAAAAAAAAAAAAAAAGTCATTATTGCCGGTTTATGAGTGCTGCCGGATTATAGAAGCTTCACTGTAATACATTTCTTATTTAAAAATCCACGGATACTTAAGTAGCAGATGGTTCCCACATCTAGTTAGGCATATATGCTTGAATTAAATATTTCCTTAATTAACGTATGCTAGTTTTGAATATACCTAGAGATTATTTTAAATGGTTACATATGAAAACATAATAATTTATGCAAGCATTAATAGTCTGGTTTCTTAAGAAACAAAATTTCGCAGTACCGAGTGTAACCGTGTCTGAGATTTTGTTCTAATTTATGTTTTTAATTAATATTTCTATTAATGAACAAATATATGAAACTTCCTCAAGTATAACTTGATGGCATTATTTTAGGTAATTTCTAAAATCAATTATTACTGATGGCATTCATTCTTAATGGGACACTATGTACATTAAAGTATTTTTACAACAATAATAATAATAATAATAAGAAAAGAAAAGAAAAGAAAAGAAAAGAAAAATCCTAATTATTTTACTTTCAATGAATGGTATTTTGTTGTTTATAATTCTTCAGTTTTAAAATTTTTTTAAAATCAGGTATCTTTTAACAAAATCACATGATAGCAGTCAAAACAGTACAGATTAATACTTTTTATTGTGAGGAGATATCAAATATAACATTTTTCGAGAAATATTCTTTCTTTATAATTACTTTTTTCTTTTATATTTTATTCTTAAAACATATTTTTTTATTCTAAATACTCCATAATCTTAAGTTCATTACACAGCAAAAGAAATTGAGAAAATTTTATTCTTCAAGAATTCCTTCATTAATCCAGATTTTTTGGAATAAGTAGCTGCTAACAATGCGATTTTTTTTCTTTGCTATTACTTTAAAAAATTTAACAAGAAGGAATATTATTCACGAAAAAGTAGAAGAAAAAAAAAAGAAAGAAAGAAAAAAAAAGAAGAAGAAAGAAAGCAAAATTCTGAGAAATTATTCTTGCAATGGATATCATAATCATAAGCGTATTTTATTCCCTACTTAAAAAAAAAAAAAAAAAAAAAAAAAAAAACTTCCCTTACCGTGCTACCGAAGGTAAGTCAGCAAGGTCTCTTGAGTTTAAAAAAGTGGTTTTCGGCAATTGGTCAGAGTGTGTGTGTGTGTGGGGGGGGGGAATCTTCTGACTATCATATCCTTGAAATTATTAAGGATAGAACTACGAAACGTCAGAATTAAGAGAGATTTGGTGTACAGATGATTCTTCCAACTTTTGGTTAAAATTGAAAAAACGGAAGTGGGACATCGGAAACCGGAAGTGGGGCTATAAGTACGATTCTCGAAAACGACTCTAACGATTTACTTCAAAGTTGCTATGTAAACACTCCATTATATGTCATTTCGCATAAATTAATTGGTTAGTTCAGGAAAATTGATAGGCGTCCTGTATAAGTAGCTCAATTTCAGGTCTCGCAAGTGCGTTCCTTTAAAAACGGCTATATGATTTTTTTTTTTTTTTTTTTTAACTCGCCATATTAACCTCATTTTAGTTATTCTTTTGTATGTAACTGTTGTTTTCTTGTCAAAAATTGAGTATGCCAAGTTTTGGTAAAAATCGGTATCTCAAAAATGACTCTAACGATTTTTCGGAAAATTGTTACATAAACCCATTTTAAATATCTTTTTCATGTATCCCACTTTCGATATCCTTTCTCATGTCTTGGTTATTACAGGAAGATTAACAGTCATCCTGATTGGGTAGATCAGTTTTAGATCTCGGAAATTGGTGTTTTAAAAAATGGCTGTACCGATTTCTTTTATCCTTATTTTTTAACTCGCTATGTAAACTCTGTTTTATATGTCTTTACACATGCATTACATTTCTCTTACCGGAAAACCTTTCGATGTCTACTTTGTTAGGTCAATTTTATATCTTCCATTATCTTCCTATTATCTTCAAAAAATGCATATAATACGTGTAATATTTGTTTTGTTCATACAAATAAAAATGTATATGAACAAAAAGAGTTTAAATAAGCATAATAAAAGAAAGAAGTTGTCTGTGAAATACAAATACAAATATATCATAACATTGAATTGTAATATTATTAAAACTGTTCATTTAAGAAAAAAATCGTCAATAGCCATAACATTTTATAGAATCTTAAATTAAAAGAAAATAATGTCACAATTAAATAATAATTAAAAAAACAATAATAACAATAAAATAAATAAATAAAAGACATTTTCTCTACCAGACAAAAATTCTGCTAGAGACATACCCACGCAACCACGCAACTAAACTCCCACACAGAGAAAACAAGAATTTAAAAAGCATTTTAGACTTTTTTGGTGTCTGAAACACGAAGATATTGCCAAAATATTTCCACTCTGAGCAAACTTTTGCTTATATGGATAATTAACAATATAAACATATTTGTGTACTAGTTAATGTACATTTTCTATGGAGGAAAAATTTGGATTAAAATAAATATGCACAAATAAGTGTAATATTTTTATTTACACATTAAAGCAATATGAAGAGCTTGTTTCCAAATGGCGTTAAGTCATTTTTTTCAGTTCTTGAAAAAACGCGATTTTGTTATGTAAGATTTATTATTGAATTTAAGGAAACGATATTTTTTCCCAGTAATCTATGGATGATAATAACACTAAATTACATGTTTAAAAAAATCCTGACAGTATAGTTATTTATAAATAAGAAAAGAAAAAAAATGACTTAACCCCTTTTGGAACAAAACTATGACTTAAGCCCTTTTGGCACAAACAAATAACGAAATGAAATGACTTACTTCCATTTGAAAGTAATCCAAGTACTTTTTTTTTTTTCATGTAAATACAGCATAAATCTTAGCTATACAATTTTAGAAGGTAGTTAGTAACTACAAATCTTCATTTACAAATTCTATTTCTCCATCATTATCATTATTTTCACTTATGTTAACGTTAGCAGTATCATTGCAAGATTATTCATGAAAATAAAACATTCGTGTAATTTGTTAATTCTCAAAGCGTTAAGTAATTTTAAAACATCTGTTTTTCTTTGCTTGTTTCATATTGTTTTTTGTTTTTATTTTAGAAGAGGCGCACGGGAGAATTTCCTCCTCCCCTTTCGTTTTGGGATCTTTTGACGGCAAAACGAACCACAGTACGTTGTCTTGATTCCCACATCTCGCTTCGTAATTTCCCTCTGAAATCAAGAAACCTTGTTTGCTTTTCAGACGACTATGCGCAAAATTTTTCCAGTCTAAAATATTCCACTGCTTTTTGTACTCGAAAAGATTTCCAACCTTAGAGAAATGTTCAAAATATTCATTAGAGAGTAAAATTGTATCCACTTTCTTCCAAATGTTCTATCTGCTGGAAAGTAGGAGTGACCACGCACTGGTAAATAGTATGTGAAGGTGAGGTCCTTTTGAGCAGCCACTGCTGAAAGCATTCCTAACATGTTATAATTTTTATTTCTGTGGTAATTCCTGATTTTGCATCAGGTCAAAACATATTGTAATTTCATCTTCTTCTATAAGCTTTTCCCCTAAAAGTGAATAAAAGTTTTTGCTCCGATTTTTATTAATCAAAAGTTCGGTTAACAGGGTCTTTCGTTTTTTCTGTACATTTTTCTGAATTCATTTGTATTTTTTTTCTAATACAGAAATAACAAATGTCTTTTTTCGGGGTTCCAAAACCAAGAATAAAATCTTTTACGAACACATTATATATAATACAGGTTATAAGTACATTCCTCTTTATAATTTTACATGAAAAAAAAAAAAAAAAAAAAAAAAAAAAAAACTGTCTCAATGTAACAATTTACAACAACATTTTTTTCCTTACTTTTCACTTTTTATCTAAGGCCATACAAATCACGTGATCTCAAGGCACGCTACAATTGGTTAAACTTGACTTAATCCCTTTTGGCACAAAACTTACTTGTGACTTAATTCTTTTTGGAAAAAAAACACAGATTTCGCTTTCTGTTTTCATTATGACTAAACTTCGTTTGGAACTTCTACTTATCAAAAATATATTGTTAGACATGTGCTGCGACTTTTTGCATCGAAAAGTCAATTTTTGAAATTTTTGACTTAATGCCTTTTGGAAACAAGCTCTTCATATATAAATACAAATTAAAATTAGTAAAGTGCTTTCATAAATTTTAATAATTAGTTGTTTTTATTTATCAGTATCGTAACATAAATTTTTCTAATAGAGTTTGAATGTAAAATCACTTGCACTTTTTTTTTTTTTTTCTTTTTGAACAAAAAGTTATTGAAAAACTAAATTTTAAAGTATGATTCAACTGCAAAACAGAATTGTACTTAAAAGAATGCGTTATTTAAAAAGTAAAGTTACTAACAGAAAGTCATTGAAAAACTAAAATTTAAAGTATGATTCAACTGCAAAACAGAATTGTATTACTTAAAAAAAAATGCGTTATTTAAAAAGTATAGTCACTAACAGAAAATTATTTAAAAACTAAAATTTAAAGTATGATTCAACTGCAAAACAGAATTGTACTTAAAAGAACGCGTTATTTAAAAAGTAAAGTTACTAACAGAAAGTCATTGAAAAACTAAAATTTAAAGTATGATTCAACTGCAAAACAGAATTGTACTTAAAAGAATGCGTTATTTAAAAAGTAAAGTTATTAACAGAAAGTTATTGAAAAACTAAAATTTAAAGTATGATTCAACTGCAAAACAGAATTTTACTTAAAAGAATGCGTTATTTAAAAAGTAAAGTTAATAACAGAAAGTTATTGAAAAACTAACATTTAAAGTATGATTCAACTGCAAAACAGAATTTTACTTAAAAGAATGCGTTATTTAAAAAGTAAAGTTAATAACAGAAAGTTATTTAAAAACTAAAATTTAAATCATGAATCAACCCCAAAACGGGTTTGTACTTGAATGAATACGTTTAGTTTAACTGTGAACAGTAGGTAAAAGAAAAGTTTGAAAATGAATCAAGTATTATATGAACATAGGGTGTTATTAAAAAAAAAAAAAAAAAAAAAAAAAAAAGTTCTGATGTGGACACCACATGACTTCCGTATAAACCCATTATAAATTGTGAAATTTATCAAAAATAAAATAAATAAATAAATTATTATAGTTTGAGCCTCATTTGTTATGTAAATATTCAGACAACCATTAAAGGATTAGTTATTTAAAATTATAATCTATAATAATAAATGGAAAGGTTTGTCTGTCTGTCTGTCTGTCTGTCTATCTGTCTGTCTGTCTGTCTGTCTGTCTGTTCTTTTATACGTTCAGCCCCTATTGAACGCAGAAGTACAAGAATTGACATACGGATGCTCTGGAGCCTTTTCGATGTTTTCCTCGAAACAGAATTTTAAAATCTTAATTAGTTTCGGAGATATTAATTAAAATGTTGACCCATATCGATCGCAAAAATGACCAAAAATCCTTATTGTTTAAAAAGAGGCATTCTATCGGTGTCGTGCCCTTAGCGACCGTGCCCTTAGCGGAACGTGCCCTTAGCGGAACGTGCCCTTAGCGGAATGGGTGTAAAGGAAGAAGGAGGAATAGAAGAAGCCGTGCCCTTAGCGGAAATAATAAGGTGTGCATGTGGACGATAGAAATATGTTATTCAAATGCACAAAATAATGCTTTCTATGGAATGTAGTATAATTAGCATTAGATTTACAAAGGCACGCAAAAATATTCAGTTACACTAAGGATTATTATTGGAAATTTTCTGAATTGCATTTTCTTTTACATTAAGCGTTTATTCGACCATTTTTTAAAATGTGAATATGATTTGAATTAGCGTATTTGTCTATTCTACTGTCCGTTTGTCCGCTTCCAGTGCCCACAAATATTTTAAGAATTTTTTATTTTTACTCTCTTCTGTATTCAATAGAAGACAAGTGGTGCCCGAGACCGACAAGTGGTGCTACTATACAGCGATTTCTACAATTTAAGGGAAAGCTACATCTCAGGAATTACTGCACAGAGTTCCATATAAATTTATATGTTGATGCACCTTAACCTAAATGAGTATCTGTCAACTTTTGGTGTCAACCGCTCCACAGGTGGCGCTGCTATGCAGCGGTTTCCGTAATTGAAGTAAAGGCTATATCTCAGGCTCTATTGCGTATTACCAAACAAAACATCATGTGAAGGCCATTGTGAGATATTATGCTGCTTCAATTTGGGTGCTTATCGGCCAATAGGTGGCGTTGCCATACTGCAAATTTCCTCGACAATGTGAAAGCTATATCTCAACTTCTATAGCTCATAACTTTACGAAACTTGATATGTGACATAACTATTATAAAAATGCATTTCTTAAGATGTCGTTTATAGATAATAAAACAACTGTCTTCCTTTGGATATTTAGTGTTAGTTTTCTCTAAGATAAAAATTATTTATTTGCACTTAGTGAATTTGTATAGGAAAATATAGAAGAAATTCTTGTGGTGGCCACAACTTACTAATTTTTACTTTTATTTTATTTCATTTTTTCTAATAATATGTGTTATTCAAATTCATTATTGAATATTCCCTACTTAAAATGGCGGTAACAGAACGTATGCCACTGGTTTGTGTACATGAACATTCAAAAAATACCAATGCATTGCGCTTTATGGGAGACATTTTTGTAAATCACATTTAAATAATTTCATCAAAAAATCATAAAGAAATTCACATTTATTGTCATTATGCTAAGAAAATGTTTTCTATAAACTATAATATGCTTAACCTCCAGATTTACAGAGCAACCAAAATGTTGCAATACAATAAGGGGTGCAAATAGGAAATTAAGAGCAACATTTCTGTTTGTGTTAAGCTTTTTTAACACTTTCCAACGATGTTTCAGAGTGATTATCAATTCAGTTAGTCTATATGTCTGTCTTTCTGTCTGTCCATTGTGTTATAATATAGACAGAGAACATAGAATGTTAAAAAATGAGTAAGTACAGTTGGAAAATGCTGATAATCAATGTGTACCTCCTGATTTTTCGTTTTTGTTTTAAAAGGTCTAATGCAATTATATTTAAAAAAATATAATAAAATCATAAAATGGCAGTAATGTACGTTTTCGTATGGAGTACTGTGATTCAATAAGCTTTATATGGTTACAGATTACCGTTCCCTCAAATAACGGATATTCTACTGTACGCATACCTGTTTTTGCGAACGGTTACTTCTGAAGCAAAATACAGCCAGTGCTAAATGCGGATAAAGTGTAAAGGAAAACTGAAGAGTTCTTTTATTTATTTATTAATTT
The DNA here is from genome assembly GCA_963930645.1 of Salticus scenicus. NCBI lineage: Eukaryota > Metazoa > Arthropoda > Arachnida > Araneae > Salticidae > Salticus > Salticus scenicus. Next base: position 298,222,886 of record OZ005650.1, on the reverse strand, counting down.
ATTTTGAAATTTATTATACATTTCCGCTAAAGGCACGTATGCTAAAAGCACGCCACTGAGGGGGGTTAACATTTCCGCTAAGGGCACGGGTTTACAGATTTCCGCTAAGGGCACGGCCCCATTCTATCAGCATTCAGCAGATGATTTTAACGGCTGTCTCTAACGGAAACAAAACATGTGCAAGTCATTAATGTCACATGATCTTTAACTGGGGTTAAAAATTGCAAATTTCAAAGTGCTTCAAATTTTCTTTTTCGTACACAACACTTAATATACAACCTATTCAGCACAAAACCAACCTGCAGTTAAAATTTCATCAATTTTCATTAATAAACAAAGCAGTTACATTTTAATTGCTAATTAAATTTTATTCTAACACGTAATCTATCTTTCAATAGACGATATGAGTTTCCATAGCAACAAAATACATTTAAAGGAACTAAAAAATACTTTTTCTTTTTCTTTTCACTTCCATTACCCGACTACTGTGGTATATACAGGGTTTGGCGAAATAAAAAATATTTTTCTTTTTCTTTTTACTTCCATTAATAAAACTACCGTAGATAATGGAATTAGAGATTTCACGTGATTTACATGTTTTAGAATGTCCTGATTAGGTTTTCTTTTGTATCACAGCTACTAATTAAAATAATTTCATAAGTAACACATTATTAGAAAGCTTTGTTGATTTGGAATTGAACAGTAGATTACAGAAATTTCTACCTCAGATATTTTAAAATTTCGATATTTCAAATTCCAATTAAATTATTTTTAATACATTATTCGAAAGATATTTTAAAGTGCTTTTAAATTATCGAAAGTTTTCACAAGATTTACACGTTTTGAGGTCTCCTGAATTAGTTTTCTTTTGTATCTCAGCTACTAATTAAAATAATTTCATAAGTAATGCATCATTAGAAAGCTTTTTTGATTTGGAATCGAACAGTGGAATACAGAAATTGGTACCGCCAGATGGCGCTGTAATATTTTAAAATTTCAATATTTCAATTTCTAATTATGATTAAATTATTTTTAATGCATCATTCGAAAGATATTTTACAGTTCTTTTAAATTATCGAATGTTTTCACCAGATTTACACGTTTTGAGGTGTCCTGAATCAGTTTTCTTTTATATCTCAGTTATTAATTAAAAAAATTTCATAAGCAATACATCATTTGAAAGCTTTGTTGACTTGATACACATTTTAAAGTACTTTTATATTATCGAAAATGGAATTCGAGATTTCACCCGATTTACACGTTTTGAGGTGTCCTGATTAGGTTTTCTTTTGTATCTCAGCTACTAATTAAAATAATTTTATAAGTAATACATCATTAGAAAGCTTTTTTGATTTGGAATCGAACAGTGGATTACAGAAATTTCTACCGCCAGATGGCGCTGTAATATTTTCAAATTTCAATATTTCAATTTCTAATTATGATTAAATTATTTTTAATGAATCATTCGAAAGATATTTTAAAGTTCTTTTATATTATCGACAGTTTTCACCAGATTTACACGTTCTGAGGTCTCCCGAATTAGTTTTCTTTTGTATCTCAGCTACTAATTAAAATAATTTCATGAGTAATACATCATTTTAAAGCTTTGTTGATCTGGAATGGAACAATAGATTACAGAAATTTCTACCGCCAGATGGCGCTGTAATATTTTTAAATTTTAATATTTCATATTCTAATTATGATTAAATTATTTCTAATATATCATTCGAAAGATATTTTAAAGTTCTTTTACATTATCGAAAGTGGAATTCGAGATTTCACCTGATTTACAATTTAAAGTGTCCTGATCAGTTTTTTTTTTGCATCTCAGCTAATTGGGTAAGACCGTTCAAAATTGGTATATGCAAGTTAATTAGGAGGGACTGGAACGGTGGGGAAGGAATAGGCGCGCAGCGCGCATGAGTTTGGGATCCGGTGCGAGTTTTTACCCGATGATAAAAGATTTTTTTTTAATTTTATTTTCTTAATAATAAAAGTTTGAGTTGAGAAGGAATATGCGTGTACAGCGCACGTATATCCTCAAACGTGCGCGCGCAACGCGCATGGGTCTGCGCTGCCGAAGGCAGTGGCGTCCCGGTGTGAATTTTTTCCCGATGCTAAATGATATATTTTTTAATTCCTTTTCTTGAGAATGAAAGTTTATGAGTAATAACATGGAATTTTGAAAAGTCATAAGGATGGTGAAGGAATACGTGCGCGCAGCGCACGGGTCTACGGTGCCGAAGGCAGTGGGGACCCGGTGCGACATTTTTCCCGATCAGAATATTTTTTTCTCTTTTTTTATCACATGATAAAAATTAATGCAATTTTGAGAATTCATTAATTATTGTGATTCATTTTAAAATAGTGACCAGCGAAGCGGGCGTAGCCTGCTAGTAATAATAATAAAAGCGATGATTCGTTTATTGGTAAATTCCGCATGCAACATTAATTTAAAAATACAGAAATACTTTAATATTATTGAACACATATGCGTAATTTAGTTGTAATTTAGATCGAAATATTATTTCTTTTTGAAAGAAATGCAAAATAAATAAATAAATAAATAAAATACGATAAAATAAAATAAAATAAAATAAAATAATGCCTTAAAACATCTTGAAACATTTATGCATATATATTTTTGCTATATTTCACATACATAGTTACATATTTTTTCTACTTTTCACTTGCACATTTTTTTTTTTTTTTTTTTTTTGAACAAAAAGTAATGCTAAAATTTAAAGTTTGATTCAACTTCAAAACAGAATTGTACTTAAATGAATGCATTATTTAAAAACCATTATTTAAATTTTGAATTAGCTCCAAAACGGAATTGTACTTAATTGAATACGTTTAATTTAACTGTAAACGGTCAGTAAAAGAAAGTCTGAAAATGAATCAAGTATTCTATGAACATAGGGTATTATTTTAAAAAAAGTTCTGATGTGGACACCACATGCCTTTCATATACACCCATGGAAAAATTGTCAGATTTGTCAAAATAAATAAATAAATAAATAAAAATAAATAAATAATAATAATAATAGTAATAAATAAATAAATACATAAAATTAATAAAATACTACAGTTTGAGCCTCATCTATTAAGTAAATATTCAGACAACCATTACAGAATTGAATATATAAAATAATAATAATAATAATAATAATAATAATAATGATAATAATAATATATTGCAATGATTTGTTTATTGATAAGTTACGCATGTAACATTAATTTTAAAATACAGAAATACGATAATATTTTTGAACACATACGCTTAATTTAATTGTAATTTAGATCAAAATATTATTTCTTTTCGACAGAAATAAAAAATAAATAAATAAAATAAGATAATGACTTAAAAACTAATCTTGAAACATTTATGCATAATTTTTTTAGCTATATTTCACATACATAGTTACATATTTTCGCTACTTTTCATTGCAAACCATAAAACACAATTTGTTGAATGTATGTAGTTCCAATACTAATGCTACATGTTAGATACTTTCAAAAAGTACTAATTAACTTTCATGAAGTCATGTTAATGGCCGTCATTTTTCCTCGCGATGATATCTCGATAAACAACTGTTGAAAATTAGAAAACGCAGAGACTAATTAAGTTTCACTAATATAAATCTTACAGAAAGGAGTTTTATGAACCGTCTGACGAATAAATTTGTTTTCGAGTATTGGAAAACAGATAGGAATATCATTTATGTTCCGCTTCCGGTGAAAGATTTACATGTGACATTAATTTTACCCGCACAGTGAGTAAGGTTTCCTTTAAAAGTAGAATAACAAGCTGTTTTATTTAGAACAAGTTATGTTATGGAAATTAGCTTTAAATTAGTTTCATTTTCAGTAAACAAATTTATAAGGTTGTTAAAATCAAGTATTGTGCATAAAAGATTTAAAAATTTTCTTAGCTTAAATAAGATTTTCCGAAGAAACGCAAAAACGCTCCAAATATTTTGTAGAATATCTTTCTTTATATATGTAATAATTAAAACCTGCCGTCAGCATTGGCAGAATTTTGAAATTAGCAATTTTAGATGACATGATAATTTTGCTGACAAAAATGTTTGCTTTGAAGAACTTTGTATTCATTGAAACAGCATAAATATTTTAAAAAACATGTACTGGTTCTTACAAAATTCATAAATAATAATAATAATAATAATATACATTCTTTGAATTTTACTTAATAAAATGCAAACTTTTTAAATACTTTGTAGAGATTTACAAAAATCACAATACACCAAATATATTGTAGAATATTTAGAAAAATAATAATTAAAATATAAATAAAACTGGTATAAAAATTATTATTATTTGAATTTAAATATGTTAAAATAATTAGAAGCTTCATACTTACATGCGACAGCCCGATCGAATTTCAAGCATAACTTTTTACAGAGTGATTTATTTATTTTATTTATTTTATTGGTTGATTTATTTTATTTATTTGTTTACTAGCAGGCTACGCCCTCTTCGCTGGTCATTATATTTAAATGATTTTTCAAAAAAGTTAAATCAGTATATTTTATATCAGAACATAAATAAAAAAAAAAGCTACATTGAAATCGTTTTAAACCTCGTTTCGGACACCTACTGCATACGGCATCTCTTTTTACCCCTGCATTGCATGGGGTCCAGGTTACCACTGCCTGCTGAGAGGTCTTTTCCGGGCACTTCAATTTGGGTATTTATTGACGACAGGTGGATCTGCTAATATTTAGGAACTACGATTTTAAGGAAGACTGTATCTCAGCATCTATTAAATATTTTATTTTTTGAAACTTGTATTTTACTAGCCCCCGATCTTTACACTATATTCCGATTTGATTCCGACCAATATAATAAATATATATATATTCTTTTAAAAGGAATTAAATAAATAAATAACAGATAAATTTTAATTTAATTTTAATTTTAATCGGTTTAATCCTTTCTACTATATACTACCATTTTTTTTTTCGATAAATATTATAATACTATATATATGTATATATATATATATATATATATATATATATATATATATATATATATATATATATATATATATATATATATATATATTATTTTAAAGACATTAATTTAAAAATAAATAAATAAAAATAAATAAATGAAAAATAAAAAACGTTGTTACACTATAAAAATTATACATAAACGTAATTGCTATAAATACATTTTAAATTTAAAACTTGATATATTTAATTTTTTCTACTGCATTACCATTTGATTTTCAATAAAAATAATATAAATTAAAAGCAGAAATATATATATATATATATATATATATATATATATATATATATATATATTCGCCAAATGAATGAATTAAATAAATAAAAATTAAATAGCGTAATATCTATATATATATATATATATATATATATATATATTATTTTAAAGACATTAATTTAAAAATAAATAAATAAAAATAAATAAATGAAAAATAAAAAACGTTGTTACACTATAAAAATTATACATAAACGTAATTGCTATAAATACATTTTAAATTTAAAACTTGACATATTTAATTTTTTCTACTGCATTACCATTTGATTTTCAATAAAAATAATATAAATTAAAAGCAGAAATATATATATATATATATATATATATATATATATATATTCGCCAAATGAATGAATTAAATAAATAAAAATTAAATAGCGTAATATCCTTTATTAAGATACGCAGACGATTAAAATGAAAGAATAAATTTTAGAAAAATGAGACATAGAAGCCAATATTTAAAATTGAAAAAATTAAAAATAAAAATAAAATTCCAAATTTGAAAAAATCTTGATGAGGTGCTTACCTGTAGGGTCCCAGTTATCCATCTGCCAAGTTATGTAGTTCTGCGATCAGTAGTAGAAACATCAGAGCGCAGACAGACACTTCTCTTCATTTATATAGATGATATTGATCGGAATAAAATCGTAATATAATATAAAGAACGAGAGCTATAAAATACACGGTTAAAAACTAAAATATTTACTAGATACAGAGATACAGTCATCTTTAAAATCATAGTTTCTAAATAATAACAGATCCACCTGTTGTGGATAAATACCCAAATTGAAGTACCCAGAAAAAACTTTTCTGCAGGCAATGGTAACCAGGCAGCAGTTACCCGAAGCGAGGTTTAGGGCTATTTCAATGTAGTTTTTTTAATTAATTAATTAATTAATTAATTAATTAACTTATCTTAGTTTTTATTTATAATGTGATATAAAAAATAAATAGTGAGATTCAGTTATTTCGAAAAATCATTTAAATATAGAGACCAGTGAAGCGAGCGTATCCTGCTAGTAAATAATATAAAAACAAAAGAATAAATGAACTACATTACCTACATTTTTATCTCATTATTAAAAATTTTTCATTTCCAATTTTATAAACATTTAATGGTAACAAAACAGTAACGAAAGTAACTCAGAACTGTAATGCCGTATTTACGATTATACTCACTAGAAATAATTCCAGTTTGAAAACAAAAACAGACAGATTGTTTTGATAATACGTTTATTTTTCAAAATACTTTGGGCAAAGAATTTAAGGTTTTGTATACAAAGATTAATTTTCCTATCTTTACGTTACCCATCTTGTTTCAAAACTTTGAGTCTACTAATTTATAAGTTGAGAATAATTTTTTTACTTTAGGTAGTTTTAATGGGTAATGTAAAAGAATTAATTTTAGAGTATGGAAGGAAAGATTCTCATACTCAACGTAATTTAGATTATTTAATGTAAATAACAAGTGAATTCGTAAATATTAGAGTATTTGATCAAAACAAAATTACAAAAATAAAAGAAATATAAAACTGTCATTTTCTTTTAACTGAACGTTAAAAAATCCAAATGATTTAAATAATGAATTTAAGGAATTTTTAATCATACTAATTTAAATGTCCGCCTACCTTTGTTTTGCAACATATTTAATATATTAGGCCTGCATTCAGTTATAACACTTTAAAATATTTACTTCTGTAATTTAGTCCGAAATAATAGCTATATTATTTACAATTATTTTGATTTATATCATTCACATTTATGGTAATATTTTTACAAATAAAAAAATAAAAAAAATCATGGAACGCGGTAGCGTTCCGCCCCGCCAAGCTAAAACAAATATTAAGAGAAATACAAATGAAATTTACAAAGTAGGAAGTCAATGGTGAACGCTACAAGTGTATATTATGTCGACATAGCATCTCGGACTTTTCGAATACCTGTATCTCAGCTCCCTGATCCCCAAGTCATATGATTTTTTGCACAGACCTTAAGCATACCCTTAAGACAAAACATACAAATTTGCATGTCGCTACGAATTAGGGGGCCTGAGTTATGTAGCTTTAAAAACCCGAAATTTGCCGGCCAGATTCTTCTTCTTCTGCTTGTAATTGTTAAGACAAAAACTTTTGACGGCGATTGAGCCTAGAGTTCTGCAGCTAATCAGCTGAAAATTTGCATGGTCATTCCTTCTGACCTGTACCAGTGCCTTTTGCAATCAAAAATTGTTTTTGGTCGGGTTACTGCAGCCTATGGCAGCGTTACCAGTACACATCTTACAATCGCTTTTTTTAACACTTTTAGTCAACTGTCTCAGGTACCTACTGCTTTCGGCAGCGTTTATATGATTCCACAGAAAATTTATTTAACTAATTTCCCGACAAGCTAGACATTTGAAATTTTCAGACTAGTTCAGAATACGGAGAAAATGCATTTTTTTATTACTTTTAGCCAACTGCTTCGGGTTCCTGCTGCCATCGGCAGCGTTACAAGCACAAAGCTTCCAATCGATTTTTAACTAACTTTCCGACTAGCTAGGCATTTGAAACTTTCGGAATAGCTCAGAACACGGTGACAATACATTTTTTAACACTTTTACTCAACTGTCTCAGGTACCTACTGTCTTCGGCAGCGTTTATATGATTCGACAGAAAATTTAGTTAACTAATTTCCCGACTAGCTAGACATTTGAAATTTTCAGACTAGTTCAGAACACGGAGAAAATGAATTTTTTATTACTTTTAGCCAACTGCTTCGGGTACCTGCTGCCATCGGCAGCGCTACAAGCACAAAGCTTGCAATCGATTTTTAACTAACTTTCCGACTAGCTAGGCATTTGAAACTTTCGGAATAGCTCAGAACACGGTGACAATACATTTTTTAACACTTTTACTCAACTGTCTCAGGTACCTACTGTCTTCGGCCGCGTTTATATGATTCGACAGAAAATTTATTTAACTAATTTCCCGACTAGCTAGACATTTGAAACTTTCAGAATAGTTCAGAACACGGTGAAAATGCATTTTTAAAATACTTTTAGCGAACTGTTTCGGTTTTCTACTTCCATCGGCAGCGTAACCAGCACAAAGCTCGCCATCGATTTTTAACTAACTTCCCGACTAGTTAGGCATTTGAAACTTTCAGGATAGCTCAGAACACGGTGACAATACTTTTTTATCAATTTGAAAATCATTTGAGGACAAATGTTCTCGAATTTATAAATTTGTCCTCTAATGTATGCAAATTAAAGCATAATTTAACTCTGTCCTCAAATATCCTTTCAATTTAAGGACGCTGCGATGATTTGTCCTCAAATTGGGTTTAAAAATTTGGTCACCTTAGTGAAACCCAGTATCAACTTGAGTTTTACAAGAAAACGCAGCTTAAATAGCAGCTGACAACATATAAATCACAGCACAAACGATACCATAGTCATAACATGCAGAAATAAAGTACAATTCAATGGTAGAGACTTAATCAAGCAAAACTTTCTATTTCGTAAAGTCTTAGCGAGAAACTCACCTCAGTGGTCGGAACGGGACTCCTTTTATAGCCCGCCATTAATCCTGAATTTACAGTAACTTCCGTAAAGTCCGGTTTCCATTGCAGTTGGAAATTCGAGGTTAAAAAAACCATTAATCACGCTCCCGACACAAACAGCCAAATGTCTTGTCATCAGTTGTAACCTTTTTTTATCAGATTGCGCAGTTACTTCAAAGGAAAGCATGCAAAATTGACAAAGATATCTGCCTCTGGCCCCTCAATTATCTAATCTCGGGGTTAGAGCCAGGGACTTCCAACCGGTCGAATCAATCCGTCAAAGCATTCCAACCGCTTGACCACATCAAAGGATTCTGAATAGCGCCGCTCGAAACGACTTCTAACCAACGTCAGTGGAAACTGCACTTAATAATCGAGTTACAGCTTGGACAATGGGTCTATTGATAATAAAGGTTTTTTTCACCAAGATCGTCAAAATAGTTGTCAAGGTGTGATAAAGTCACCAAATTCATCGCCAAGTCTATTACGTGCCTTGATAAAGTGTGTTTTTAACGGAGAAGAATCTTTTTTAACGCGGAAACAAGCTAGAAATGCGAAAAAGTGACATTTTATAATGTGACTAAACCTCTTAGAAAGAAATCAGATAAAAATAACTAGTACAATTTAGAAATCTGTAACACTATATTTACATCTATGCATAACACGCACGATTTTTATTGATCTATTACACAAATATATTCATTATGCATACGTATTAAATTTATAAAAGGACATACATAACCTGCAAAAAGAAGAGATATCTCATAAAAAAAACAATACTATTGTAAAAGTCACCCCGCCCAGCAAAAACTCTTACCTTTCTTGTGCATACGTATTATATTAGCACATACATAACCTGCAAAAAGAAATGATATCTCATAAAAAGCAATACTATTGTAAAAGTCACCCCGCCCAGCAAAAACTCTTACCTTTCTTAAGCAGCCAAAAAAAGGATTGATATCAAATTTCGCCGCCGCTATTGAATCCCGGGTACTCAATGCCTAGCTTAATGAAGATCTGCCAATAACACTGCATGTATCTTTCTAATATATCCTAATCTCTTTCAACATTCTTTGTTATCTGTGTAAGCTTTTTCGCTGCATTATAAAATTATAATTTAAAGTATTTTTACGGCGGGGTGCGTCTTCTATGTAGAAGTTTTAATTAATAAAAAATTTAGTTAGTAAAGATTAAAATATTATTACGCACCCCACCGTAAAAATACTTTAAACACAGATAACAAAGAATGTTGAAAGAGATTAGGATATATTAGAAAGATACATGCAGTGTTATTGGCAGATCTTCATTAAGCTAGGCATTGAGTACCCGGGAATCAATAGCGGCGGCGAAATTTGATACCAATCCTTTTTTTGTCTGCTTAAGAAAGGTAAGAGTTTTTGCTGGGCGGGATGACTTTTACAATAGTATTGTTTTTTATGAGATATTTAGTTTGTAAATAAATTACTACAATAATTTTACGCAAATAATAAAATAAAATAATAATTACGTTATAATTAATAATGTCAGGTGAATAAAATAAGTAAAATATATTATATTTTTCAGCTTGTAAAAATATTAAATAAATATTTTTTTATAAAATAATAATAAAATAAATTTCGCTTCTACTGTCATTGATTTACATTTCTACTATTATTATTTGGCAAAAACTTCTATGGTCATATTTTGATTTTTTTTTTTTTTTTTTTTTAATAATGGCAATGTATGTCTTCAGAAAAAATAAGTAGAACTACTTTCATTATCAATTTCACCTAATACAGGAACATTGAATTCGTCTATTCTCCGATTAGAGTTAAAAAAATAACTGATTTCTCGAAGGTAGAGAAAAAGTTCGTTTTTCTACAAATTCATTTCCTCTAAGACGAAAATACGTTACAAATTTATATTCTGCATTGTTTTCTGAACAAACATAAAATAATTTTCTTGCTTTTATATGGTATATTAAAGGGTCAGGCTCGGGGTAAAAAAATGCTTTGCGTTCTATAGTGATCGCTCTGGTTTGGTACTAAACATAGCTGACTTTTTGTTAATGTCATAGTCTCCCTAATATACTGTCTCTATTCTTTTCAAGAGATGTCTGAAGTGCTTTGAACACCATTTCGTATTAAAATGAATAGAAAATGTACCTCGGTTTTTGTGGCATAATGAAAATTTCGGTTTTAGTTGGATATATCAAATTAAAGTTTAAAATTAAATGCTTTGTTAATTTTTATTATTAACTTTAATTATTTAAAATATACTATTAGGTTTAAATTAATAATATAAATTTCCAAAATAAATGATTTCAGAAAATTTTAAAATATTTTCATTAATATTTCAATGTATTAGTTTTAATTATGCTAGTAAATAAAGAAATATGTATTGATATAATGTATTAATATATGTATTGATATAATGTATTGATATAATGTATGTAATATAATGTAGTAATATAATGTATTGATATAATGTATTAATATATACAACAATTTATTAATATATTTTTCAGAAGTCTCTTGATTGCTTATTATTATTATTATTTGACACGAAAAGTAAAAAAGAACACCAGATTATTGCTTTCAGTACACAAAAACAGGCATAATAAGAATTATCTTATGAAAACAAATTTTTATAATGGTCTTGTAAACTTTACATTCGTAGAAATTTTCACATATAGAAAACTTTTTTCGACTGCCAATCAGAAATAGATTTAAAATTAGTATAACACAAGATCTTACAAGTGGCAACACTTAATTATAAAGTACCTTACAGCCATACTTGTCAACTTCAGTACTTTTTGGCTTTACGCTCACGCTACGCTGTCCTACTGCATTCGTGCCTTGTTAGCTGGTGTGAAGTAGATCCAAGGCTAAGTGAATTAGCAGAGGAGCCTACTCTAGACGTAAACACCAGCGTAACAACATTTAAAGTTAATTAAATGAATTAGATACATGGAAGCTAGAGTAAGTAAATATGCTGAAAGATAAATATGTAGAAATTGTTAAATAAATGACCATAACAAATTTTAATTTAATTTGTATTTTAATTGAAACAATAAATTCAAAAAAGGTTTATATAAATATAACAATAAGTTTATATGAATAACAATAAGATAATTGAAGTAGACAAATACTTTTTATATATAACAAACATACCAAAGCAGATGCTGGATGACAAACATGGTGAGTACGAAGACAATATTTAACATCTTTTTATTTCCCATATAGGTTGCAGAAAAGACTACTACGTGCCATTAGAAAGAGCTGGTGACACTTATGTAGAAGACGTGACGTTCTTGTTTCCACTTGTTACTGTCGCGATATGAACACCTATAAATTTCATTTAAATTTCGAACTCACAAAAAGGATTAACGTGAGTTATAACTAACTAAAAATGAAAAGATTTTATTTGAATATAAAAAATAAACGCCACATATTACGGCGACATCTTATGAAACCGGCATCGGCGAAAAATGAACAATGGCAGGGGCAAGAGCAAAGGTAAAAGCAACCGCAAAGGCAACCGCGAACACCCACTACCATCGCCGTTCGCTATTTATAGTTTCGCGGGAGAAACGAAGTGATCTTCCGGATGTACGTTGGGGCATGTGCCGGCGCGACGCGGCGCGTGCGTAGTCTTCGGCTATCGTTCTTAGAGATGTTTTATGCAAATTTTTGAAACTTGGCTCAGTCGGAACTTCCGGAAGGTTAGCTATTGTTTACGTTTCGCGTTTGAAAAATTAAGATGGATGATTTAAATTTGAAAACTCCTTAACATAGCATTTCATTGAACGATATATTTATTTTTCCTGGTAAGTAGAAAATATATTAAAAGGAAATTAGGATTTTTAATAAGTGTTTAATTTTTTTTTTTTCAACTAACGTTTTTTTTTCCCTTTAAGCTTTATTTTAAGAGTGATTAATTTTTAATATATTTAATTAGCATAACGATAAGAAAACACGGGAAACTATAGGTTTACTATTAACAAGGCCCCCCTCTTATCGTTTGCACTTTTAAGCTTAAGAAAGTTAATAAAAAAAACATCCAGCAAAACTTTGCACAAATTACATAATCATACGACTGTGACTAAACAGTTTAACAGTTTCTTCAGAACTAAAAAAACAATTAGGTTTAATCTTCAGCTGCACAGCAACAGAGATCAATATCTGGATAGAGGTGATTTACAAAACAATTTGTTTTTGAAACACAAATAACATATACCTGTTTACTCAAACCTCTCTTCCAGTTTTGAAAAGATTTTTAACATGCTCTTTAAAAAAAACTGTAGAAAAGAAATTCATAAAATGGATTATTTGTATAATAAGTTTAACAACAAATATAACATGAGTATAATCACATTCAATATTATAAATATATGTATAAACACAATTCTTCCTTACAATATAAAAGTATAAATTACATACAAATATTTAACAAAAAGAACAGAATGGATTATTTCGGGAATGGAGAGGAGAGAGAGAGATTAACAAAAAAAATTGCTGTGAGCAATTGAATAAACAAAAATTGACTTACTGTCAAAAGAAGAATGAGAATTAAAATTCTCAAAAAAAACTTCCAGCCTAAACCTGGAAAAATTTTGCTTAACTTGCAAAATTTGAAATTTTTTTTTTCCCGAATTCAAGGAAACATTTGAATTCATAGAAAAGTTTAAATTTTTGAATTCATAAATTTTGAATTCCTAAAAAAAAGTTTGAATTCATTAAGGATTTGAATTCATAAAAAAAATTTTTTAGAAAATTTACATTTTTAAATTTTATAAATTCATAGAAAAATTTGAAATTGAAAATTTAAGATTAACTTTTGAAACATTTTCGAAGAAAAGATTTTTCACAAATTTCTGTAATTCAAATTTAGTTTGTGGCTTAGTAAATATGTCAGCCAAATTTAATTTGCTACGAATGAAAACCAATTCAAAAATATTTTTGATAACAAGATCTCTAATAAAATATAGTTTGACCTCTATATGTTTGCTTCTATTATTCTCTATAGGAGATTTAATAAAGTCTATGGCAGCCATATTGTCAATTAGTAATTTTGAAATTTTCTTATTTTTTATAATCTTCATGTTTTGGCATTCTTCTAGAATTCGATCTAGCCAGACAATTTCTTTTGCTGCTTCTGTAGCGGCAATGAACTCAGATTCCATAGTGGATAAACTAACAGCCTTCTCTTTAAAGGTCCTCCAACTGATGGGGCTACTATCTAGAAATACTATTTGTCCACCTATGGATGTCCGATCATCACGATTTGAAGCAAAGTCGGCGTCTGTGTAGGCTATGATCTGTGAATCAGCACATGAAAGTTTTAATTTTAATTGGCTGGTTTTCTTTACATATCCCAGTAGTTTGATCAACCCATTCCAGTGATGAATTCCTGGATTCGATTGGAATTGGCTATAGATATTGACGGCATATGCTATATCAGGTCTTGTTCTGTTAGATAAATATGATAAACACCCTAGAATATTGCGATATGGATACTTTGTCATTTCTTTGGTTTCTTCTTCGGTTTGAGGACAGCTTGATTTTGAGTAAATACAGCCTTTGCTGATTGGTAAGGATGAAATTGGAGGGTTAAAACTATTAAAACGACTGCATATTTCTTGAATATAGCTTTCTTGATGAATGAATAGCTTTGAGTCAATTTCAACAAATTCTACTCCAAGTAGTTTCTTTGTCCTTCCCAAAATTTTTAATTTGAATTTTTGTTTTAAAACATTAATGGCTTCCTCTAAAAACATTTTACTTTTACCAAATAAAACCATGTCATCAACATATAATAATAGGATAACTTGAAATTTGAATGTATAAACACAGTTGCAAGAAGTAAATTTAATAAAACCGATATTTGATAAAACTCTGTCAATTTCGTAAAACCATGCTCGTCCACTTTGGTGAAGGCCATAGAGAGCTTTGTCGAGCTTGCAAACTAACTTCTCTTCTCCTTGTTTAATAAAACCAGGTGGTTGCTGCATGTATATTTCATCTTCTAGCGGAGCATATAGGTATGCGCCAGTGACATCACATTGTACGTGATTCCACTTGTGCTGTACTACCAAAAGTGAAAAGAAAAAACGAATTAGATCGAAGTTTATAACAGGACTAAAAGTTTCTTCATAACTCTCGCCTTTTACTTGAGCGTAACCTTGAGCTACAAGCCTTGCCTTGAATTTAGCAATTCGACCTTCTTCATCTCGTTTTATTGCATATACCCAACGACATCCAATTATTTGCTTATTTTGCGGAGGTTCTACAAGATGCCAAACCTTTCGTTCTTGGATGGTTTTTATTTCGGTTTTCATTGCTTCTAGCCATTCTTGAAACTGGTCTGATTTTTGGGCTTGTTTGAAAGTTCTTGGTATAATTAATTCTAGTCAAGAGGAATTATGACAAAAATTGGCACTTGTGTCTGAGTCAGATTCTTCTATTGGAGTGAATGAAAATTTAGTGGGGTCATACTTGATTTTGTTTTCTTGGCAATATTTTCTAATGTCTCTATGGGATCTTAATCTTGTTCTTGTATTTTCGGGATAGTAGTATACGTCTGTTCTGGATTTATCACCTCTTAAAACTTGTTTTCTTTCAAACTTTATGTTCTTTAATGATTGAGCAGGTTTTTCATCATCTGAGGATTCCTCAGTGTCAGATAATTCAGACGGTATGCTGGACTCTATTTCAGGAGTTTCGTCAACAGCCTCTTCATCAGAATCATCGTCACTATCCTTTGGAAATACATCTTGAATTGTGTAATGCTGGTTGATGGTGCCCAGCACTGCTCCACTTGCTTCTGTTTTGAACAAACGATCTTCTTTAAATGTCACATTTAAAGATTCTACTATTTTATTTTGCTCTGGGATCCAAATACGGTATCCTCTTGTATGGTGTGCATATCCAACTAGATAACCTTTCACAGCTTTTGGATCCAGTTTCTGTCTTCTTTGTTTTGCCAGTCCTACATAAGCTACACATCCAAATGGTTTAAGGTGTCTGATTGATGGTTTTCTTCCACCGTACAATTCAAATGGTGATTTTTCAAAATCTTTATGGCATAGTCTGTTCCAGGCATAATTGAAATGTGAAACGGCTTCTGGCCAAAAACAAAAGTCTAAACCACTTTCATATAATGATGTACGGGCTCCATTAATAACAGTTTGGTTATAACGTTCAATAGCACCGTTTTGTTCTGGAGTGAACGTGTTTGTTAGTTCATGTTTGATGCCTTTTTCCTGACAAAATGTTGAAAATTCTTTGTTGACAAACTCTGTTCCATTATCTGAGCGGATAGCTATTAAAGGTTTACCTATAAATCTTTCTGCCCTTTTGATGTGATTAATTAAGGTTTCAGCTACTTCAGATTTTTGGACTATAGGATAAATGAATACTTTACGGGAATAATCGTCCATGATTGATAGAAAATATCGTTCTCCATGTTTGCCTCTTACTTGACATGGTCCCCAAACATCTGTATATAACAGTTCTAAGGGTCTCTTGGATCGAACAAAGTTTCTGTATTTAAATGAAGTGCGTTTAAATTTATTCAACCTGCAATCTTCACAAAAAAATTCTGTATGTCCCTTTAAGAATGGTAATCCCTTTGCACCCCTCTTATTACTTGTATGCGTCAAAGTTTGAGGATTTACATGAGCGCATCTCTTATGCCACAGGTTTAGAACTTCCTGTTCTTTTGAAGAGGTTGTGGAGGCTTCGAAAGTTACATGTTGTTTTATAGATTTTGGGATTTTTGCTTGGACACGATAAACACCACTTTTTAATTTTGCTCTGAACATTATATTATCATTGGACGTAATTTTGACTTCGCCTCTTCCCCCAATAAACTGTAGACCTTCTTTGTCTAGTTGTGGCCCTGATATAAGGTTTCTCCTAAGCTTTGATGAATACATCACTCCCTTTAAAGTAAAATTTCTTTGGCCAAAACGCAATTTAATGTCTCCTTTTCCTTCGATTGGCAAAGTGATGCCTTCCATGGCTACAGCCATTTCTTCATTTTGTTGAGGTTTAAATGATGTGAAAAGTTCACGGTCTTTACTAAAATGATGAGACGCGGCTGAATCGAATATCCAATCTGATTCATTTGTTTGCTGAGCTAAACTGGCCTCAGTAATGTAGTAAGATGAATTTGAATCCCTACTGCTATTACGGGTCTTAGAATTTGATCTAGATTGATATGAAGATTTTTTTCGACTCTGTCTACCTCTTGATTGGAAGGATTTCTTAGGATTGAAATTCTGAGAAGGTAAGTTTTGGTTTTGAAAAGAGGGTTTAAAGTCAACATTTCTACTTCTATTGAGAGAAAAACAATTTTGTCTAGCATGGCCGTTCTTATGACAAAATGTACAAATTAATTTTTGTTTTAGAAGCTTATTTTTACCTGTATCATTTAGATGAGAAAACTGAGCAGAAATTTTAGCTTTACTTAATTCATTATCTTTATTTCTTAAATTTAGCCTAGTTTCCTCGGCTACTAAGCAAGTTACAATTTCATTGAATGTAAATTTATCATCTTCCCATCTCAGTATGTTTTGAACGATACCGTCGAAATATGATGGGAGATAACGTAACAATTGATAAGATGCAAAAATTTCCGTCAGTCCCCCCTTAGAATTTTCTATTTGTTTAAATATCCTCATGACCCGGGACGCAAAGACATTTACACCCTCACCAGGCAATATTTTGCAATCACACAGCTCAGAAAATAAACTCATGTGCTGTGCACGAGTATCTGGAACAAAACTTTTGTTAATTAAATTCCATGCCTTTACGGGGTCATCCTCGTTTTCTACAATTTTCCTATACTCAGTTTCTATATTTAAGTACAAGACAGCCAAAGCAGCATTAGCTCTAGACTTAAATTTATTAACAGCAGAAGCATTGCTTCTGTCATCAGCCAAAACTGGGGCTGTTTCCGTACCAACAACTATGTCCCAGAGTCCCCGGTCAAGAAGAACAAATTTAATGTCACTCCTCCATTCCTCGAAATTAATCGCATTCAGTTTGGGAATAGAATGTAAATTGTTGACAGCCATTTTTGAGTAAAAAAAATTGTATAATTATGGTTCAAACAATTTAAAAAATATAATATATCAAAAATATCACAATTTTTCTTATAAAAACCTTTGCCCCCCCGAATAAAACATTCGGTAAATTCATTTATTACTTGAAAATTTATTCAAATATATATATATGAAATTTCAAAAAGTTTTTTTTTTTCTCTACTTTACTGAAAAAAAAAATTTTACAATATTCCCTCAACAATATGCAAAAAAATGGTCATCATTACTTAAATTAAACAAAACATTCAAGATTTTCATTTATTAACATTAAACAACTTTTAATCTAAATTCAAACGATTTCTTGTTTCAAAAATTTACTATAAATGCAAAAAATTTAACTTTCAATTTATTTTTCAAACAAAACAGAAAAACATTAATTTATGAAAGGGCTAGCATATTTACATGCTGAAAAAGGAAAAGCCCATAACCACTTTTTATTTCTCTTGTTAGCTGGTGTGAAGTAGATCCAAGGCTAAGTGAATTAGCAGAGGAGCCTACTCTAGACGTAAACACCAGCGTAACAACATTTAAAGTTAATTAAATGAATTAGATACATGGAAGCTAGAGTAAGTAAATATGCTGAAAGATAAATATGTAGAAATTGTTAAATAAATGACCATAACAAATTTTAATTTAATTTGTATTTTAATTGAAACAATAAATTCAAAAAAGGTTTATATAAATATAACAATAAGTTTATATGAATAACAATAAGATAATTGAAGTAGACAAATACTTTTTATATATAACAAACATACCAAAGCAGATGCTGGATGACAAACATGGTGAGTACGAAGACAATATTTAACATCTTTTTATTTCCCATATAGGTTGCAGAAAAGACTACTACGTGCCATTAGAAAGAGCTGGTGACACTTATGTAGAAGACGTGACGTTCTTGTTTCCACTTGTTATTGTCGCGATATGAACACCTATAAATTTCATTTAAATTTCGAACTCACAAAAAGGATTAACGTGAGTTATAACTAACTAAAAATGAAAAGATTTTATTTGAATATAAAAAATAAACGCCACATATTACGGCGACATCTTATGAAACCGGCATCGGCGAAAAATGAACAATGGCAGGGGCAAGAGCAAAGGTAAAAGCAACCGCAAAGGCAACCGCGAACACCCACTACCATCGCCGTTCGCTATTTATAGTTTCGCGGGAGAAACGAAGTGATCTTCCGGATGTACGTTGGGGCATGTGCCGGCGCGACGCGGCGCGTGCGTAGTCTTCGGCTATCGTTCTTAGAGATGTTTTATGCAAATTTTTGAAACTTGGCTCAGTCGGAACTTCCGGAAGGTTAGCTATTGTTTACGTTTCGCGTTTGAAAAATTAAGATGGATGATTTAAATTTGAAAACTCCTTAACATAGCATTTCATTGAACGATATATTTATTTTTCCTGGTAAGTAGAAAATATATTAAAAGGAAATTAGGATTTTTAATAAGTGTTTAATTTTTTTTTTCAACTAACGTTTTTTTTTCCCTTTAAGCTTTATTTTAAGAGTGATTAATTTTTAATATATTTAATTAGCATAACGATAAGAAAACACGGGAAACTATAGGTTTACTATTAACATGCCTACTTTTTATCACTTGATGAAGGTTGGTGTTTTCTGTGTTTTAATCCAAAATTGTTGTTTTGTGCCAAAAACATTTTTGTGTAGTTCTTTTAATTCAAAGTATTCGAGGTATAAACTAAATATTGATTAATAACATTTTAGTGTTCCAAATACATTACATTGAACTGTGCAGTAAATTATTCTACACAAATAAATAATTACGCCAAAAAATAATCTAAATAGAAACTTTCGTATCAATTTTTATAAAACAAATATTTATATTTTTGTGTAATTATATATATTTAAAATAATAATAATAATAATAAAATAAATAAAAATAAATAAAAAAAGATTAAGGGCATTTTTCTCAATGCTACTATAACTTAGTATAATTGAATAAATCTGAAGTACATTTATTAATATGTAACCAAAATAAATACAAGACTACTATTCCATTTCTATGTCTGAAGTATGATACATAGACAGCTTTGATCATTGTACTTATGACTGAGATTAAGGTAAGAATATATTTGATATTTTTCTGGCGACAGTCGGTTTATTAGGTTTATTATTGTTCAAAATCCCTCCAATTCATTAAAGATCTGCATAAACTTGGGGTATCGTAAAGTTTTAATTATTATTGAAAATATATCCGGGATAAAAGGATAAAATTAATTCTGCGTATTAATTTATCCTAATTGAACGTAATTTTATAAATTACAGCTGTTAATTTTTATTTATTTGATCTCAGGAAGCAATACATTGAAATAATCGTTTTCGATGCAATAGGCTCAGTTATACACAGGATGGACAAGATTATCAAGGTGATAATTAAGAAATGCAAAAAAAAAAAAAAAAAAAAAAAAAAAAAATATATATATATATATATATATATTTATATATATATATATATATAACTCTATATGATGACTATTCAGAGGTCTTAAAAATAACAAACAAGAATAAAGTTTCTGTCTCGATTATGTTTTAGAAATTACTAAATATTTGCATTACCCTATCGTACGTTTCTTTTCTGTTAAATTAAGATACTCTTTTAAAACTTAAAACTTTAAAAACTCCCTTAAAACGTTAAGATACCCCTTACTCCTTAGATACTCTTATACTCTCCCTCCCCACCCTTCTGGATCTCGATTTTCTTAGGTTTAACGGTCTAATGGATCTTGTCTGACTTCGTCAAACTGTTGGAGGATAAGCCACAACAACAACAACAACTTCTTTAACACGTTGAGCGCCATGTCAGCCATTCTAGATTCTAGACATTTTGCCATATAAGTACTGAAAAAATCATCTTAAAATTTCAGGAGTGTGCAGAACATGTTATACTTCAAACATTTCAGTGAAAGTTTTACCTCGAAAGTAAAATCAGTACCAATAAAAAATAAAAACGTTGCGCGCCCTGTCAGCCATCGGTGAATGACAGTGTCAAATGTGATGTAAAGCCGCGTCAACCATCGGTGGCGGATATAAAATTGGATATAAAACTAAATATATTACATTTATTGATTGGAAATTTAATAAAAATTTGCTTAATTTTTTTTTTTTTTTTATTATTACAGGAGGAATCATTATGGAATTTTAATGGATTTTAAGAATTTGCGTGGCGCTCAACGTGTTAAAAAACAGATCTCGTCTCCAGTTATTTAACAATTACTTACTGGAAGCAAACAAATGTTTTAGTACTACTTTGTAATTGATACATCATATTACAACGATATAGTTGATATATTTTTTTTTTCAATATATCCATAAGTAAACTTTTCTAATTTAAATGTAATGTAATGAGTGGAGAAAAATATAACAATCATCATTTCTAATATAAATAGCATTTCTTTATAAGAAATTTTAGAGAAATGCTGAGATGAAAGCCACCTGTTTTTTTTATGACTTATAACGTACTGTTATAATTTGCAAATTAAATTTCCAGAAGAGGGTGCTCTCTATAAATTTAATCTATAAATCCTTAAATGTGGTAAACTTGTATCTTTTTCGTTATTTCATTTAATTTTGTTATAGCAAATATCATCAAAGTTTCTAAGTACCTGATTAGAATTTTTTTCTTTCATTTTTTTCTTTGAAAGATTGGAATAATAATAATTTATATATATATATATATATATATATATATATATATATATATAAATGATAGATATCGTAATAAAATTTAACCCTAAAATTTAGCAATTAATACATATAAAACAATACCAACACAACAAAAATAGAACTGATTTTAACTTATAGGTAAGACTGACACAATAATGTTGCGTTACAGATTAAGAACCAATAAGAGACATATATATATATATATATATATATATATATATATATATATATATATATGTATATATAAAAGTGCCAATCAGATATATATATTAAAATTAGACAGATTTGAAATTTATTATAGAAATGAATTAGAATATGTATACTAAAATGAATTAGAAAGAATCCTATATTGCATTTGGTTTTAAATAAGTGTATATTCAAAGCTTTAAAAAAAGTAATTGTTAATTGATTATTATTATTATTATTATTATTATTTTTCTTTTTTCTTTTTGAGAATGAAAATTGCTATTTGATTCAGATATGACATCAATATTATTGATGGAAAATTTTAAAATTTTCTGTGTAATAAGAAATATTCTAACTAAAATAATTAGTCACAGAGAGATTAAAGAAAATATGATAAAATATAATACATAGATTTCATGCCAACGAAAAGGGATTAAAAATGAACAAAGTGATAGATCTAGAAATTTGAATTTATCATAAAACTATCTTTTTTTAAATCTTTTTTATATATTCACATACATCACATCTTTAAATAAAGAGTTTTTTTTTTTTTTTTTTTTTTTTTTTTTTAAATAAGCAATCTGTAAGTTTGTTTTACATAGTTATTCTTTTTGTATTATAAATTTAACACTAAAATTAAATTTATAACGTTCAACATAATGTATTGAAATACATATATATATATATATATATATATATAAACTCAAAATGATAAATCTGGAGATTTACAAGGAAATTCCAGTTGGATATGTTAATATTCTGTGGAATTAATTTACTTTTTTATATGTTTCCTTACGAGCTGTTTACTAAAAAGGTTTTTTTAAATAATCCGTTAAGTATTTATTTCTAATACTTAGAGCACATTTAAAAATATCTAAAAATTTTTGATAAATTTGCCAACTTCTGAAACACGAAAAGGGATTACACCGCATTAAATTTAAACCTAGGATAAGTTAATATACATACTTCTTCATCCGTTATAAATTGAACAGAAAAATGTAGCTAATTCTTTTAAATCCCTTTGTTAAACTTATGGTCAACATTTTTAAAAATGAAAGCATTATCACAATATAAGGATTTTCTTCAATAAAAAGATGCAGCGGTTAAAATGTAAATCCTTATTTATAAAAATATTATTTTTATATGTAATTTCTCTTCCACTAGAATGTTTTTGAATAAAAGTAATTCATTTCCTTTTTCTTAAGATATTTAAATTCATTTATTAAAGTTATTTTACTTGTTTTGCATGTTTAGCATTCATTTGAAAAAGAAATCAACAAATTTGTTGAATAAATCTTAATTGTTAAGAAAAACTAGTAATTTAAATCACAGATATTTAGTAACATTATATTTAATTTCAGTTTTAAGCCTATCGGGATATATTAATAAAAGATTTTTATTTTTTTCAAAACAATTAATCAATAATTCACTTAATCAGCATAACATTAAATAATTGTTACATTACTGAATATTTATTTTCAGTGATATAATATAAAAATGAAACCGTCTAAAAAATAAATAAATAAAACAACATAAAATCATGCGATTCTTACATATTATAGACTTTTTCCAATTTTTTCAAAACATTTTCAAACCTTTACACCGTTTAGCCTTTAATGTGTTTGCCTCAATAATAACACATTAAAATACATTTCGTTTTTAATTAGAAAAAAAAAAAAAAAAAAAAAAAAAAAACCTCCCCAAAATTATTTTTATGCATCTGCCTTTTTCTTTTTTAAAAATAAAAACCCCATATAATATATTGCTTTTTGATAGCTATCTTGTAGTAAATGCCTTTGTAGAACATTGCCTACGTACGCAAGCTTATGAAAATGTATTTTATTTAAGATATACATTTAAGACAAAAGAGTCTTCATAGAAAACATTAAAAGGATTGAATTTAATGTTCAACCTGCCAAAAAAAGAGAAAAAAATTAAAAAAATGGACACCCTATCTATTTCATTACCTATTCATCGCAGAAATATGCAGTAAGCACCAATCGACAGGAATTTTTGTCTACTTTTATTGTATGTAGAAAAAAAAAAAAAATCTGGAGTGACTTCACTCGACTTTCCGAACATTGAGTCATTAACAGTTTTGTAGATAAAGTAAAGAAAGAGGAGTTGTTAAACAAACAAAAGAGAGAGAACCATAATAGAGTGTTTGATTACTTTTCTCCATATATTACACGATGTTTTATTTAACGCTACTGTACTTTGAGCTCATAGATCATAATGATAAAGAATATTTCGTTGTGTCCCTGTAAAAACCTATAAATGCTAGATTCACCAAAATGCTGCTTATATTTAGTGCAACAGCGATTTATGATATTCATATAAATTTTCAGCTCAATTGAATAAGGCGTTTCCCCACTATAAATAATCCGAAGATATTCTTGAGAAAATAGTATTTTCTTAAGACTTTCTTCAAATATTTTAAAACATTTTAAAAAATTATCTTTTTCTATAAAATATTTTCAGAAATTTTGAAGACATTATAAAGAAATTTTGTAAATTTTCTTAAGAATGGGCCAAATAACTTAAGATATTCTGTAGATTTTCCTTAAAATTATCTGCAGAATATCTCGAGATTATTTTTAGTGGGGTTAGATGCTATCGCACTTTTAAAAATTTGGTCCCATAGGCCATAATGATAAAGAATTTTTCCTTGTGTCCCTGTAAAAAAACTGTAAGTTCTAAATTCACGAAAATCTATACAGTTGGTGCAACTGTGACCTATAACATGTGTACAATTTTTTTGCTCACATTAATAAAGCGTTTAAACGCTATCGCACTTTTAAGATTTTGGTTCCGTAGACCATAATGGTAAAGAATATTTCCTGGTGTCCCTGTAAAAAAAATTATAAGTGCTAGATTCACCAAAATCTATAGGGTTCGTACTATGGTGACTTACAATATACGTACCAACTTTTAACTTATTCGAACAAAGCGTTTAGACACTAGCGTGTTCACTGACAGACATACACACACACACACATACATCATCGTAAAAATAGTGAAAATGGACTCAGGGGACCTCGAAACGTATAGATACATCAAAATATCCAATTCAGATTTTTGACATGATTACAATACTTTCCTCAATAATTACAATACTTTCCTACAATACTTTCCTCAATCCTTTAAATAAATTTAATAAAAGATTTAAAAAATATAAGAAATATAATACATAATTTCAGTGGCAAATCCCCCCTCCCCTAAATTTTACCCTTGCCGCACATGTTGATGTTAACTTTCAACTCTGTAGTCCCTCAGAAGATATTTAACAGTTAGAATAATCACCTCCCCCTTCTTATAAATCAAATTTGTATCATAAAAATACCGAAAAGGGATAAAAATAGGGGGCTGTTCCTAAAAAACAGTGGGCGATAGGGGAAAATTGTCGTCATATTCGGATTCAGGAGATCATTTTACATAAGAATTTGCCAAAATGGTGTTGGGGGCAATTTTTATGCCGATCCGAGTAATCTGTCAAATAGGCTAACACAGAAGTGGTATGAGTGTGGGTGTGTGTGAGAATTTATTTATGCCTTTAATAAGTGACATTTGGATACAGAATAAGAGATTTCTGTAAAAATAAAATAATTTAACATAAAATTCAGAATTTTTCTAAAACCCTGAATGATATTGTCATGAAAGTTGCCGACATTTTTGCATGTAGAATGTAGTTCGTAAAGACATAAGCAGGTTCTAGTTCGACGAATGCAACCTTTTCTTATATTAAATGAGTAAATCACGCGACTTATATCTGTTTGTCTTGGTATCTCGGAAACGGCTCTGACAATTTTGATGAAAATTCTGGGTTAAGGTAAACAGGGCTTGCAACAGTCCTAAAATTTTAAGTGCGCTTTATTATATTGTCATCACTATTGCCGAAAAGAAATAACTTTTGAATACTTTAATGCTAAAACTTAAAAGGCGGTATTTTAAAATCCATTATTTTGAGACATACACAACCACACACTGCATTTGAAATACTCCAAGACTACCTTATATCGTACGAGATTTGGTTCAGAGATTTGAAAATTAAAGTGAACAATTCCAAAAGGGATACCATTTGGTTACCAATAAATCACATACCCCGAGAAATAACTTTTGCCTCAATAATGAACCTAATCCCTGGGAAAATTCCTATAAATACCTAAGACTTCACCTAGATTCCAAATTATTATGGCATAAGCATATTTCGAAAGTTTTCAATAAGGCCCTATGTGCCATTGCTCCCCTCTATTATTTATTTGCTTGGAATGTCTGTCTGTAATATTTGCCTGTCTATCAAGAACCAATTGTTACGATACAAATCCACGAATCGACCTATCTTGGCTTACGGGTCCGTTGTATACGATTCTGCCTCAAAGTCAACGCTTGAAAAACTTCAAGCCTTCTAAAATAGGCAATTGCGTGGGTTAAGGCCTTTCGCTATGTTCGTAATGACGTCATCCATAAAGACCTGAAAATTAGATCTATCTATGCCGAAATTAGGAAACTTACGATGAAGTTACACAGGTCTATCCCTAAAGTTCAAAATCCTGTGTTAAACGCCACTAGAAGATACGATCTTCGTGTGTGTAGGGGACGAAAACGTCCACTTTTTATTCCTATCAGAGAGGATGGGTTTGTTCTGACCTTACGCATCCGCCATTTTCTAGCCCACAAGACCGGCTGACGATTTATCATTGGTGATTTTTCGGCAATAAATAGCACGAATAACTCCAGAAAAGGGCACCGCCTGTTTATATTTTCTTCTAATGCAGAAAGAAGTCCTCCAGCTCTCTCCTCAAAACGTAACAATCTAGAGTACCTCACAAACATCCTTTTCCCAAGAACCGTCTACCCACAACACCAAGCACCACTCTACTCGCCTCCCTCGGATGTTCCCTTCACGGAGTCTGAAGTTAAAGCCACTCTTCACAGCTTCAACATCAAAAAGGCTCCAGGTCCGGACAACATAGATTTTAAAATCTTACGAAACGTACACTGCACAATGCCACACATCCTTCAGAAATGGACCAATCTATGTCTCAAACACCAATACTTCCCCGAAACACTCAGAAGAGGTGAAGTGGTGTACTTTTTGAAGCAAGGGAAACTTCCCTCTGAACCCTCATCCTACAGACCGATCTGCCGAGTCTGCCTCAGGGAAACTATTAGAAAAATTAATTGTAACAAGATTAAAATTTTACCTCGAAACAAACAATCTACTACATCCTAACCAATTTTGGTTCAGAGAGGACAGATCTTGCGACCAAGCACTACAAGCCATAAAAAGTTCCTGCGCCATCAGCTGTAATGCATCAAACTACACCACTATCATCTCTCTAGACATTCAAGGAGCCTTCGACAATGTGGAGCGGCCACACATTCTACGCGCCCTACAAGACCTTAACTGCCCGAGTAATCTGGGAGGAATCATCCGCTCTTTCCTCTCCCATAGAAAAATTATTGTCAACTAGGGTGACGGGAATACCGAACATCCCCAAACTAAAGGCTGCCCACAGGGTTCGTGCCTAGGTCCTATTCTGTGGAATCTGATAGCAGACATAATACTCAAAAGCATGAACTCTGCGGGCTTCACAACATTTGCTTATGCGGATGATTTCTCCCTGATTGTCTCGGGTCGAACTAGAAAAAACCTGGAGGACCAGGCCCAGGAAGCCCTTTCCCACTTCAGTAAACTTTTGAAAGAATTCGACTTAAAATTATCCCCATCTAAAACCAAAGCATTAACTCTCGCCTTCCCTAAAACCCTTAACAGAACTAGGAATCCCAAGATGCGGATAGACGGCATCAGTGTCAATCATATCGAAAACATGAAACTCCTTGGCATCACCTTTGACAGGCACCTCAACAGGCTGGCTCACGTAAAAGAAATTAAACTAAAGACTCAAAGTATATACCACAGCTCAGCAAAAATGGTGGGAAAGAGGTGGGGTATCTCCACTTCTCTCCTAAAAACCTGGTATAAAACAATCATCGAGAAAATAATAACCTACGGAGCCGCCATTTGGGGCGGTCATCTGAGAACTGATGCCATTACCTCTCTTAACTCAGCCCAAAGACCCTTCCTCTTGCAAATTGCAAGAGGATATAAAACAATATCCACTGATGCCCTCACCGTAATCACTGGGATTCCTCATGCCCACCTGCAGGTCTCGCAGACATATATAAAAACTCAAATCCTACAGCTTAAAGACCCCGAATTAACAAACATCATCTTCCCACAAACCCCCACACAAACTTTGACCTGCAGCTGGGATATTCACCCAGGCAAGGATGTTGCCCCATTCATCACCAATTGCACTAAAAATAGTTTCTCTCCCTCTGCTCCAGTGGCGATCTACACTGATGGTTCCAAAACGGACGCCGGGGTTGCAGCAGCGTTTTGCGTGCTGGACCGTGGCACCGTGGCCCATCGGTGGGCCTGCAGGCTCGAGGACTATAATACAGTCTTCCAAGCGGAAATCTATGCCATAGAAAAAGCAATACGCTGGACTAGTGACTCGAACACGAATGATATCTTTAACATCTACAGCGATAGTCTCTCGGGCCTTCAGGTAATAGCTCGGCATCGGAGCTGACACCCACAAATTCAACAGATCAAAAAACTCTTAACGAATCCTAACTTAACTTGCTCCCTGGCACACGTTTCTGCCCACAGTGGCGTGATCGGCAATGAACTCGCTGACTCCCTTGCAAAAGAAGCAACTGATTTCCCCACCAAGTGTTCCACAATCCCTGCCCCACCCTCCTATGTCAAAAATAGAATCAAAGAAATTATTAATCTCAAATGGCAAAACCTGTGGGATAGTTCAGAGAAGGGTAGGCACACCTCTTCGCTGATCCCACAGGCTCGTATTAATTTCTGGACCCTAACTCCCCCTATCACGGCATTTTTAACAGGTCATGGCCCCTTCCCATCTTACCTTTACAAATTTCATTGCCGACGCTCTCCCCTGTGTTCCTGCGGCGAGGAGGGAACTCCGCAACACTATTATTTCCACTGCCCCTTAACAGCACTATATCATATTAGAAATCCCTCTCCCAGACCAATCAATTGGCTGGACAACATTTTAACAAGGAAACCCTTAATTAATAAATTAAATAAAATTTTCTCATTGCTAATGGATTTATGTAATCTAACTAACTAACCTAAAATCCCAACTAAAGAAAAATTCTTTCTCCTAAACACATTAATCTTCTATCTCCCTGTTATCTTCCCGTGTGCCCGTGATGCTGCAGTAGCCCTCATAAATGCAAGGGTCTAAACTGGCAGCGTGCCGCTTGTCGCGGAAGGCCACACAGCCTCGCACCCTCTCTCCTATAATCAAGCGGCGCCCCGTGTCGCGGGTAGACTTGTGTCTGGCGTCGCTCTTGTAAATACCCATGCCCATTTGCATCGCCCCTTGTCGCGGGCTGGCTAAGCCAGGCGATGCATGATGTATTTTTTTTTTTTTTCATTTCTCAATAAATGTCGGAGCAGCTCACGTGGATTTTCCTGGAAGAACTCAACACCGCTCTTCGAGCGGTGAGCGGGGGCTGCTCCCTGTTCAATGCAGAAAGAAGGAAAAAGGGGATTATAAATTGCAGATGTAACTCGTGGATACCTGGAGCAGGAGCACAACTTTGTAGCGCAAGATTTCCCTTATTTTCAACTTTTTTCATTTTATCAAGGAGGTTCAGTATTCATGTACTATAATGAAAATGTGCTATATGGATTTATGTCGGATTCACATATTCACGAAATCAAGAAATGATGAATATTCTACTGTAAAAGTTTTTTGTCCTGTGAAATTATTTTGATAGATCATTTATTTATAAGTAAATTATGAATATTCTTCGAAAATTCTTGTTTTATTTAGAATAGTTTACAGTTAGAACTTTTTTTTTTTTTTTTTTTTTTTTTTTTTTTAAGACAATTCTAAATTCAGATAAAATTTTTAAAATCTCAACTACTACTACTGAATAATCCTGTTTTGAAATTTATTTTTAACGTATTTTTTTGAATGACAAAACAGAAAAAAAAGAAGAAGAAGAAGAAAGAAAGAAAAATCGATTCCTCTAAAAGAATGATCCGTTTTCCAGAGAGAAAAAAAAGTTATCGATATTTTTTTCCTTTCAACGAGTTCAAGTAGATTTTTACTTTAAGTATATTTTATCTTGTAAATTTTTTAAAACTGACATAGGATTATGAAATTTAAATATAAAAATACTCTACGTAATGTTAAAAAAGGACTAGAAAATATAAAGCTACATAACTTTTTATTAAAATAAAACTGAAATTTTTTTTACTAGAGATAGCTTAATTATTTTTTAGTAAAATAAAACCAATAATTTATGATAGAACAATCCAATTTTTCAAACATCTTTCAATGTTTTTATAATGACTTTTAATCTATCTATTAATATAATTTAACAATTTGAATGATTATGTATATGTATATAAATATATCTGTGGATCTCAGGGGTTGCACTGCTCTTATTATTTTTATTGTTTATTATTATTACTATTATTATTTACATGCATTTTATTATTTTATCATCACGATTTCAAGACAGTAACAAGTTGTTCAATAAGTATTAAAACCTCTAAGAAAGAAAAATGCTGTTTAAAAATAGCGGTGGTAAAATTATATGACGTATAGAAATTAAAAAAAAAAAAAAAAGACAGCTGCGGCCTTCGGACTTATACGAAACAGTAAAGATTCTGAAAAAGGAAAGTTTGGACACCAGAAATTTTATACACACTGAGAAACACACACGCACACAAAAAAGCCGCACTTGGATAATTATATTTTTCTTTGAAAAAGGACCAATTTGAGGATTTAAAAGTACGGTTGAAACGGATAGTGATTTTTCGGGTTATCGCATATCCGTATTCAGCAGACAACAGAGTTCCAGATATTTCATATCTGGCAAAATCACTATCTGTTACATTCCTGCAGTTAAATGTTAAATTTCATGTCTTTTGAAAAGAGAAATAAAAATATACAAGTGAGGCTTTCTTTCTTTCTTTTCTTTTTCTCTTTTTGTCCCTTAGTATAGTTCATTTTTAAATAGATATCAACGGTTATTAGCGATTAGTCCTGTCTAAAAGGACTGTATTAAAATATTGGTATCTAAGTATCCCTTTGTTAGAACTCTAAACAGTATGGTGAACAAATCTAATACTAAAATTATTATTTTTTCTTTCTTTTTTCTTCTGTCTTCGTAAACATTAAAGATGTAGAATTTTAATTCAAGATAGTTATTCTAATAAAAACAACTTTTAAATTTTTGAAGATTATTTTTAAAATTTTAGACAATTTAAACAAAAACGATAACTTGGAACTTATTTACTAGAACAAAATGAATGCATGTATTTTGAGTTTAGAAAATGTTTCATTTTTTTCTCAATTCTAATCATACACAATTTTTTCATAATCGACGTATTTTAAAGGTAATAAAACAAATAATTTGATACCTTAACGTGACAATAGTATACCATTGAGTGCATTAAGCTGTATCTCTGAGGCTCGGGTTTGAGAGGCATATTTTTCGATAAGTTTAAAATTATTGTGTTTTCTTTTCCAGAAATTCTTAATTAATCTAGTTAACCCCTTCGGACCTGAATTATGAATTGGGCAGATGAAAAATCAATGAAGGATTTGATATTATACTTATATGTAAGTATCTTAATGATGAAATATTATAACATTCTGCCAGTTACCAAATTAAGAAGTGTCTTAATAGTTGGACACTAAAGCATAATTAAACAAAAATTGAAAAATTATTTTATGTACAGATTTCAATTATTTTCTGTGAAACATTTTGATGCAATTTATTTATATGAGAAAACATAAAAATACTGCGCATTTCTTACAAAATGAAGTAATTTCAGTAGAAAAGATGAATTTACTTTTTGACTATTTTTAGCAGTAATCATATTTTTAGCAGTTGGTGTGTGTGTGCGTGCGTGTCTGTATGTCTGCCTGTTATCAGTATATCTCAAGAACAAATAGCAGTAGAAATTCGAAACTCGGTATTCTAAATGTGTATCATATAGGGATGCTACACTAAGCTTTTCGTGGAGATCAAGCAAATGGTTCGTGTACAGGGAAACTCAAGAGTATTCAAATACATTACGTCTATGGGGGAAATTGCAGGTAAGTAGAGTTTAACATCTATAGACAGCACTAAACCAAATGAAATGAATAGAAATTTTTTATATGCGTAAAAACATGTCTCATGTAGAATATCGTAAGGAAATCATTTACAGGGCTACACAAAAGAACTAGATAATAGTACCACAATAGCTGAAAATTGATGGGAGTGTATTTCAGGCTAGGCCGTGTATTATTACTATAGGTTTATATTTATGTGCACCATGTAGTTTGTATATAATCTTCAAAAGATATACAGGGCTGCAAATATTTAAGCAATAACATTCTTTTTTGTTGTCAGTGGATGTGCTTCACAAAATAATAATAATAAAAATAATATTTTACCATGTCCAGGAAAGCTGTTCAGGAATCGAAATGAATTCCTCATAAACATATAGTTAAATAATGTATGTTTTAAAGCTAAATATTATTCGCTTGTTTTTAGTACATTTACGCGTTTTGAGGCTTCCTGATTACCGAAGTCAAGTTTTTAACGTTTGATTTTTGCCTGTGTCTCTTAGAGTAATTTAAAAAGGAATAATTTCAGGGGATCCAAAATTTGTACTTTCAAATTAATATAAGTTTGTTGCTGAAAAAGTTTGATCAATACTGATAAGTATCAAGGAATGTTGCGTGTGAAAGTTGTCTGAATAACTTTTAGTGAACTCTTAATTTTAATAACAGATTTAAGCTCTATATAAATGTAATGAAACGGGGGTTTGAGGGGGGCTGTAGCCCCCCCCCCCTCACACAAAACTAATTATCATATAAAACTCTTCCGAAGTCTAATTTGAATTGTTTTTACATAGGTTTACATAACAGTACTTTTTATCTTACCTCTTAATATCCAACCTGTATTTATTGTATTAAATTTCAGGATAAGAGAAAGTCGTGTGAGTGCACACAATATTATTTTATTTTATTTTGTTGCTTATTTAAAAAATTGACTGTAATAAATTTTCGATCAATAAATAACTTCTAGAAGTCATTTGAATAGAAATATATTTAAATTCCGTAAAATTCATTTCTAATTGCTAATTAATGAATTTTTAAAATATATGCAAAATGTTTGCAATTAATAATCACTTTAGAAATAATTTTCCATATTTATTCAATGCTTCTTTAAAAAGTTCAAGAATATTTATTAAGCATTTAAGTAACAGAGAGTGAGAATTTTATAAAGCTTAATTTGCATTTAAATGTTTATTTAATCGAAAGATATAAAATTATCTTAGATAAATTAACTTTTCTGAAACGAAACTAATTTAAAAAGAATATTTTATAGTTTCATACAAGTTTAAATAATTATTTGAATACATTAAACTATTTTGTTTTGTAACTTTATTAACTATATTATCGATATTTAGTAAAACTTTTTAATTAAAGCCTACTAAAATATGTACCAAAAAGATAAAACTATTCTTTAGTTAATTTTATTTTAAATGAATACAAAATATAATTTTGTTAGATTATAGTAATTTTAGTATTTGCTGTAAAGACGATGATTTTGTAAAATAGTCAAAACACAACTCTGACGATACATGCACACGCACATGTGCAAAATAAATAAATTAATAAATAAACAAATAAATAAGGTGCTTAAGAATTATTGATAAATAAGTTAATTTAATACATAATGTGCATGCGGATTAAATTTTAAGGGGGCTTGGTACATGAAATACAGAAAATAGGCAAAAGTGTTTTCAACAGAAATTGGTTTTAGCCGACGTTCATGTTTGAAGCTTCAATGTTTTGTAGTTTGCCTTTACCCAGTATAAAAATTTATCAGAATCTTTACAGTTTTTTCTTGATAAGTTGTAGTTTATATTTATACTAGCAGGCTTCTTTTTAATTTATATTATATTTATACTAGCAGGCTTCTTTTTAATTGAATAATTGAAACGTTTAAATAAATATATTTCGATTGCCGACTATTTTCGCTACAGCTTTTGTACGGGATCTCCTCAGTGATATTAAATAATTTTTTTAGCTTCTCGAATCTATACAACAAAACTATTATTAAAACGAATATTTATATATATATATATATATATATATATATATATATATATATATATATCCCTATAAAATTATCTATTCAGATAAAAATAGATCATTTATGTGAATACAATCTCGGTTTAATTTCTTTAAATGGCTATTGCTAAAAAAAAAAAAAAAAAAAAAAAAGGATTAAAATGGCTAAACTTATTGGCGAAAAACAAGACATTCGGTTTACTTCAACGCCAAAATTTAAAATCTCCTAGTGGGATCTATAAATAAAACTGATAAAATTTTTTTATAGTTCATAGAGTTTATTGTAGTAAAGAAACGCTACGCAGGCAAACGTGGCGTCATGGCAGTTTTTTTTTTCTTTTTAATAACAACTTGTAAATAAAAATCTACAAAATAATAGTTAAAAAAAAAAAAAAAAAAAAATAGAACAACATATAATTGTACCATAAACTATAGTAGCACTTTATCAATGTGCGTAAAATTTTCAAAGTGATACAGACGTCAATTTTTATGAAATGCATAATTCAATTTTTTTCATTTTTTTATTGTTCACGTGTAAGTAAACGTATTTATTTTTTTGTCAAAAAAAACAAAAAAAAAAACAAAAAAAAAAAATGAACTCGTAAATTTTTTTGGCAACAATTAAATTAAGGATAAAATATTAATGGTTATTTTTACAGCTGTTATGAAGTTAATATTTTCATTAATTAAAAGAAAACAAATTAAAAATTAGAAAATCGGGCTTCGAGGTGCCGAGGACACCTCGGAGGGCACCTTTAAGTCGAAACATGACTGTCCGAGCTACCGCCTTTGCGCTACGCTGTCCACACACACACACACACAAACATTGCCTTATATATATATAAAGATAAATTATTTATAGTCTACTAGTAGCATGTTAAAAATACAAATTAGCCCAATGCAGCCAACCGCAAGTACATCAGTTATCAGTAAAATTGTGCGCCAATAAAAAATATAGGAAAGGCTTAAACTATGTGATTACACACAAACACATGTAATATTTTTTACATTTTTTAGTACGGAGGACTATTAGTCTCAACCTACGGATTTTTACGATACCAGTTTTACGATAGTTGGGCATTTATCGAAATCGAAAATTTATCGAACATATAATTGAATAATTTGAAAGCGATGTTATAATTTGAAAAATAAAATAAGATAAAAATAAAAAAAAAAAAATAATAGTCCTCCATACTAAACGAAATTTCTGTTTTTTGCTAGAATTTCATCAAAATCGCTTTTCTTTTTGAAAGAAAAAGAAAAGAAAATTAATAATAATCAGTATCAAAACGTACAGTATCTAAAAAGTTTTTTTTTTTTTTTTTTTCTTGTGGAGGGAGGAAGGGTGAGAAGGTCGAAATGTTTACATTTTATTAATATCTTACACCAAAGCCGCTAGCTTCCTCCACAAGCATGCAATATATCTTGTTCGTAATAAGTGCTGCAGTAACTCCGATTGCAAGCAACGAGCATCGTAATTACGAATATTTAACGAAAAGGGCTGTAATGTATCTGATACCTTGTATGTCTTATTGAAGATTTCAATTTTAGTTCTGTTGACATCAGCTAATTTTTTTAAGCCATACAAGTGGCAGATAAAAGATTGTATGATGTTAAAAGATTTACCTACATTATAACCCTCTGATCCCAAGTCTGCATATTCCTTTTGAATATTTTCTGAATTGATGAGAATATGTAGAGGTTTTTTTCTTGACTCCTATATATATATATATTTATTTCCAATGGCTAGGCAAAAGTTACAGAGGACTATAAAGATACGAATCAAATTATAGACAATATAACATAGAAGACCGAAGTCATTGCCTAAGGAGCGATCTTGCCTCCCAATATCTCGACTCTTCTGTAGAACATCGAAGAGCCCTACAACGGGACAGATGGTCCCGGTCCATTACTTCTCCAGAATCAGAAAGTGGGCAGCTTCAAATGAGCGGCAAGGCAGTCATGTCCTGTAGATAGGCGGAAAGTCGCAACGGCCTTACGTCTTGGTTTATCAGGAATTAGAGTAGAACTTAAATTCTCCCATTTCTTTAGAGCTGTACGATTCTCAATTGCCTCCTATATAAAGTGCCGGGTTAAAATCACATCCTGTTAGCGCATGAAGAGCTGATAGCTCTCGCGAAACTATTGTGACTAGCTTAACAGAGAGTGCGAAACGTCGATATATCGGCGTGCATTACTTACTCCGAGATCTTACTCGTCTGTCAATGTACCAGCAGCCTGAGTTGTCGTGGAAGTAACAGGAACATATGATTCGGAACTTTGAACAGAAACTTCCGGTGCATTATCACATTCCGCTACACTTTCCTGTTGCTCGAGCTTTTGAAAATTAGAAGGTATTTTAATAGCTATGAATAACTTATAACACTGCACGTGATGTCCTTCATTTACCGATTTTTCAGCCGAAAATTCAACATTATCGTACGTTTTACGTGATTTCCTGAGGATCGGTTTGCTCCGACGATACTCCAAAACCGTAAAGCATTTTTTTTTATTGTTTCTGACGTAAATTTGACGGCTTTTTCAAATGTATTTTGCCCACAAAATGCACACTTTATAGTATTATCATTCATCGTCGTTGTAGATATTAAACTCAAAAAATTTGATTCACAAAACTTGACAGAATAAGAGATAGAGAAAAAGTGAAAGGAAAAGAGAAGTGCGGAGTGGAGAATACATGCCTCAATGCAACTGCACGCACTAAACTTATTTGACGATTTTTGTTTCTTCGGCTTGTGGAAATCGGCAGATTATATTTTTTCCGTTATTCTTGAATTATTTCCTTCAAAATAAAAGAAGATTCGACTGCGCTCGAGAATGTCAGGGTGACATATTTTTTTTTTCAAAACTAAATGCAAAGCTGGTGTACAAACGATAAATAGACAATAAGACTTCTTCACACACCATACATTTTAAGCCAGCACAACCGGTTTCAAAAGGACGTAGCCTTCCTTCATCAGGTGCAAAAAAACACGTGCTACTGCCTTGGAGGCAAAAGCTTTTGCCTCCAAGGCAGTAGCACGTGTTTTAAGGTTCATTGAACTGCTTGAAAAATTTAATACAATTGTTCTTAGGAACTTTAAAAATGCTGTATAAATTTTATTATTTCTTTCTGGAATTTATCCTTTCATTATCAATAGTTGTTCCACAAGAAATTTATTGCTTTATAACTAACTTCATTCATAAACAACAAACTCACTGCAAATCATCTTATACTGAACTAGTATGTTGTGGCCACCACAAAACTTTTATCTATGTAATCTTATACAAATTCACGCATTACAAATTATTTATTAAACTATTACTTATTAAAATTATTTTCTATGATGAATTCAGAGTATTTTTATCTCACATTGATTTTACATATCTAAATAAATTTTCCTGTTAACCTATCTTCTTCTCTTTCTCATTCAATTCACAAGATTGTTCCTCTGCCGTATTTATTTTAAACATTGAATTTATGATACATATATACAGCAATTATGGTGTGAATAAAAAATAATAAGATCAAATTAAGAAGAAAAGACATACATTAAAATTATTGACAAAAATAACAAAATTCTTAAAAATAAGACGCTTGGGCGTTGATACATTTCTGCCAACGAGTATTCCCAGCTTGGAAGGTAACCTGAAAATCGCTTGACCGAATGTCGTTCAAGCACAGGGATCTCAACAGTCACTCTTTTGAATACCACTGTTTTTAAACAGTAATCTTCATTTATCGTTTTTTTGTGCAAATATTTGAAAGAATAATACAAAGATTGCTTTACATAAAATTTTATTATATTAAAAAATAAATGACTGCTGAGAATTCTGTTGAAAGAGTGCGTGATAGCCACTTCGATTTCTGCTACGGTCCCATAGCGGTGATCTTTGAGGTTTGCCTTCACTAGTGAGAAAAGGAAAATAAAGCTTCCTTCAGATACTAGCAACATGCAGCGCGTCAAAACTCATAAATTATCCATTGTCCGAAAGCGACCCTTGACATTTTGCACACATTTACAATGAAGGACATTACTTTTTATTGCTCTTTTACAAAAGAGACCCCCCTTCTCATGCAATTATCGCACTAGGAGGTTTGGGAGCTTCGATTGCAGTGAGCGTCAGCGAGCGTCAATCTCCTAAACCAGATCAAAGAAATATCAATAGAGCCGACTTGCAGTTTTCTTAAGTTGCCAGTCTCTGAAGGATCCTTAACCGTCCGGGCCATGCCAGGAGTGTAGCGGAGCTGGGGAAGCATTGTGATGCCCTTCTAGGCAGGTAGTTGTTGACTATGTAACTGGTGTGGTAATCATCTGCATTGTCATTATTATGAAGCTTCAGAATGGTGGCCTCATTTTTGACCATTTCCTTCAATATTCTTAGTACTTACACGTATGCATTTTTGAGTCTCACATAAAGTTCACTGATGTAGCACTGTACGATAGAATGTTGAATTTTTAATTTCGACCGAGCCTAAAGAGAGCCATTAAAATTTCATAATTCTAATTTCATAAGCCTAATCCATTAAAACAAAAATACAGATCGTTCGGTAACTTATATGCAACTGACGCCGGTGTGCATTGAAGCTAATCTTCAATGGAGCTCTCGTTGAAGCTAAATTTCCTAGGCTGGTCCAATAAATTTGCGTTTTAACGAGTTTTGTGAGCTTTTCATTTTTACACGTTGTTATGCTTTCTAAAAATTTTAATTCTGTTTTGCTTCTAATAAGTTTTTTTTTCTTTTCTTATGGATTTTTTTTCTTTCGCTAATTTATTACGTTCTAGGAAAAAAAAAAAAAAAAAAAAAAAACTTACACAGATATTTTGAAAAAGTGGGAACAGAACTTTGTTTGAAACGTACAAATTTTGTTGTATAATAGAAAAAAAAAAAAAAAAAATAGAATAGAAAGTCATGATTTGCTTTACTATAAGGAAAAAAAAAGTTTTTGAAATATGTTTTGATTTACTTGAAATTTTCAGATATATTCTACATTTTTCGCTAGTGGAAAAATATATTTCTTCTATATTTCTAGTGGCTAATGTTTTGTAAGAACGTTATCGATTTTAAAATCAAACGAAAATGATTAATGCATTCGACATTTTTTGTTTGTTTGTTTTTAATATTGTTTTCGAATTTGGAAAGTTTTGAAATAATTTTTATATTTCATATATTTAAGAATTGCACATCTGTAAATTAATAATAAATCATTCTATTTATTATGTTTGGTACCTAATATTTTTTTACATTGGATATTATATATTTTTTTCTTTTTTGGGAAAAAAGAAATCTATAATAAAATACTGTCAATTGATATTTATAAAATACAAATAATAAGTCAAAACTGTTATATCGCAAGAAAAATGAAGAAAAAAAAAATAAAAAAAAAAAAATAAAAATGAAATTTATTTTATGAGAAGTTTGTTGAAAATGAAATTTATTTTATGAGAAGGCCATAAAATTTCTGAAGAAGAAATTCAGACAATTCTTAAAATTTGCAGTAATTTTTAACGCTCCCTTACCTACGAATGACTCTCAATTGCATTCGTTTCTTGGTTTGTTATCTTACTACAAATTTTTCTTGCCTAATGTAACTGAAAGTTTAGAGTCTTTATCTATATACCAGAGGTGGAAAATTGGCTCAGTATTCATGCCGGTATTTCTGAAGCAAAATTTTCTTCTTCTTAAACCGCTGATTTTATAAGTAGTGAAAATTTTTAAACAAATACCGGTATGAATCTTGCGCCAATTTTCCACCCCTGTATATATTAATACGCAAACATAAAATTTGTTATACATTTTTATGTGACATCGTTGGAAAGGTATGGTAAATGCAAGTTTGAGAAATAAAAATATTATCTCATGATATCAAGAAGGATACCGTGATATCAAAAGTACTTTTATTTTTATGCACTTTTTCACTTTGTACATGTAATCTTTTGCAATGAAAATTCCTATGAAAGAATATTGTTAAATCTGGAGATTTTTACTTTCTCTTACCCATAAGGTAGAGAAAGTATTGTTTTTGGGTCAAATTTTCGAACGCGAGATTTTGTTATATTTACACGTTTTGAGGTCCCCTGAATACGGAAATCATGTTTTTAGCAAATGGTCTGTGTGTATGTCTGTATGTCTGTGTGTCTGTGTGTCTGTGTGTCTGTCTGTTATCAGCATATCTCAAAAACAAATTATGGCAGAAAGTTCAAACTTGGTATTCTAAATGGGGGAAATTGCAGGAAAGTAGAGTTTAACGTCTATAGACTGCACTAAACCAAATGAAACGAATATATATTTTTTATAATAGAGATAGTTCACTGGGAAAAAAAATTGTGTTTGTAGGAGCCTCGCCTCCCCCCTGGGGGTGAAGTCCCCCCTCGAGGGGAGTAAATTTTCATGATGGGTATCTTTCAAAAGAGCTCGCCAATACCTTTAAAACGAATGGTTGAACCATCGATCTGCGATAATTTAAAGCAAAGTTATCGATTTTTTTTACTTTTAACGAAAAAAAAAAAAAAAAAAAAAAAAACCGTACCTTTTTTTTTTTTTTTTAAATATTGAGAATAAAATGGACTTTTTTTTTTTATATTTGGTGTTAAACTACTTCTCTAATATGGAAATCGTCTGCCTTATCATAAAAGATAATTTTTTTAAATAATAATTTTAATAAATTATTTTTTAATAACCGAATTAAATTCTATATAAATGCAGGTGCATTAATGAAACGGGAAGGGGGGGGGGTTGAGGGGGCGGTAGCCCCCCCTCACACAGAACTAATTATCACATAAAACTCTTCAGAAACCTAATATGAATTGTTTAACACAGGTTTACATAACAGTACTCGTTATCTTACCTATTAATCTGCAAGCTGTATTTATAGTATTAAATTTCAGGGTAAGAGAAAGTCGTGTGAGTGACACACCAGATTATTTAAAATTCAAATAGATTCATAGACACAATAATTTATATAAATGTAGCATCCCTATACTCTCTACTACAAATTTTTCGTCCTAAGAGCATAATTGCTTACATTTTAATTTATTCTGGAGCCTTTTAACTCCATTTTTTTTGCACCACTTTATTTTTTAGAATATTTTTACTCAATATATAACTGCGATAGAAAAAAAAATCCTAAAAAAAAGTGGTACGAAATAAAGGCAGGGCTAAAAATGCTCCGGAATAAATTAAAATGTTGGCAACCCTGTATGAGGCAACAACCATTAAAAGTGTAGACATGCTTATTCAGTAAATAAGTGGTAGATCGAAACTTTATCACAATTGAACATATACGCATTCGTATACGCATGCGAAATCCTTTTTTAATTAAACGCAAATTAAAAAAAAGGATTTGTTTTGTGAAAGTTTTGATTTTTTGCCTAATTATTTAGAATTTAATTTAATTTCTTCTCTTTTTTTTTAGATTTATGTCAGCTCTAATTTGAAGACATACATTTTAGGTAAAACATAATGCATTTCGGTTAACTAAAATTGATTACTTATATTTTAAAAAATGGACTTATTACTATCTTCTGCATACATAAAAAGAAAGTATAAGTTCCGAAAACCTTTTTCCTTTCCGGTTTTCGATGAAATTCCGCGTTTGAGTTTTCCTGGACACGATTCGACCATTTTTAGAAAATGTCTATCTTTTTGAGCTAGCAAAACTGTGTGAACATTGTACCTCATGAACCAATAACCAAACTTAATATTTAGTTGGACCTTAACTTGAATTGGTGCTGATTAGATTTTTGGCCAGATCTCCCAACATGCAGCACTGTCATGCTGCAATTTCCTCTCATTTTAGGGAAGGCTCTGCATTTACAGTGTACTAAACATAATATGTATTCTATGTAAAACTCTCTTGATTCCGTTTGAGTTCATATCGATCAACAGGTGGCGTTGCTATGTTGCAATTTCATGTCATTTTGGGGGAAGATTATATCTAAGCTTCTACAGTGAATAAATGTATAAAATTCGGCATGTGAGGTAAAACTATGCTGATTCCCTTTGGATGCATATCGCGCGACAGGTGGCATAGCTATTTTGCATTATTTTTTGTTTACCCGAAAGCTAAATGTAAAAGCTAAATGTTACGTGAAAGTAAAATGCTATATAATACCATATAAAAGCAATAAACCCAGTATTGATGTATACTATGAAAAATTATTCTTATTAAATTTTGGTGCATGTAGGTCGTGAACTGACGCTAGTATTAATTCCTGTGGTTTCTAAGGTGACTATATATCTAAACATTTATTGGTGAAAATTGCAAGCTTCGCATATATAAATGGTAATTGTGACAAATTATACACATTAAATTTTTTGTTCATATTAACTGGTAGAGGTGCTGTTATATAAATCGAAAGTATTGGATTCGTAAAAATTTTTGATTGCTACTTTTCTATGATTTGACACATTTTGAGATGCCTAAATGATTCTATCTTTTTTAGAAAACGACTGTGTGTGTGTATGATGTGTTAACAGAATTTGTATCTCATGAATCAATGGGCAGAATTTAAACAAAATTGTTATATGATTAGGCATTAACTTACATTGGTGATGATTAGCTTTTAAAAAATATCATCCAATAAGTGACGATGCTATGCTGTAATTTGACATATTTAATTACAGGCTATACCTCAATTTTTGTAGTGTATAAACACATCAACCTTAGTATATAAGATGAATATTATGCAAAATTGTGCTGATTCATCTTGGCCATAAATCACTCGATATGTGGCGCTGCTATGTTGCAACTTAATTTTTACGAGAAAGCAATATCTTAGCTTCTATGATATATAAATGCTCTAAACTTGGTATGCGAGATGGATAATGTGTTAAACAATATGTTGTATGTTAAAATATGGATGAATTACATGTAATATGTTAAAAAATGTTAATAATCAATAAGAACTACAAGATTTTTAGTTCTTATTTAACATTAACAAAAGAGAAAGAATTTCGAATGACTTCACCCGACTTTCGGAATATTAAGTAATTAACGGCTGTTTAAATAAATTAAACTTAGATAAGTCGTTAAATAAACAAAGAAGAAAATTATGATAGGGTTTTCAGAATTTTTCCTCATAGAGTATGTTATTTAATTTAGTGCTGTTACGCTTCAATCAATTTGAGCCCGTAAGTCATAACGATAAAGAATTTTTCGCTGTATCCCTGTAAAAATCTATAAATGCTAGACTTAATAAAATCTATATTGCCCGTGCGACCGTAACCTATAACATGTATATAAATTTAAAGTCCAATCAAATAAAAAATTTAGACGTTTTCGCACTTTAAATAATTTCAGCCCATGAGCCATTATGATAAAAATTTTTTCTTTTTATCTCTATAAAAAGAACTATAAGTACTAGATTCCCCAAAAATCTATACAGTTCATGCGATAGGGACCTAAAACGTGTAAAGTCGGGAAAAAAAATTGAATCTTTTTCTTTATATCAATCTCAATCGCTATTCCTTAATTAAAACTACAGTCGGTAACAAAAGTCTCCGAACACTAATCAAAATTCCTATATAAAAAAGGTACACTTAATACAGGTTTGTTAAATAAATCCTTGT
This sequence comes from Salticus scenicus, assembly GCA_963930645.1. Classification (NCBI taxonomy): domain Eukaryota; kingdom Metazoa; phylum Arthropoda; class Arachnida; order Araneae; family Salticidae; genus Salticus; species Salticus scenicus. The sequence goes on along the minus strand of OZ005650.1, from coordinate 298,179,303 downwards.
CGAATCCTGTTCTTAGTCTAAAAACAGGATTCGACAAGGATTTATTTAACAAAACTGTATTAAGTGTACTTTTTTTATATAGGAAATTTTGCTAGTGTTCGGAGACTTTTGTTACCAGTAGGTAAGAAATGAGAGTTCTGGGTCAGGAGGGGGTGGCACTGCGGCACCGGCAAGCCGTGCGGGTGTCACACCACCCCTGAGGGGTCTAGATGAGTTGGTATTGACCCTGAGACGTCCTCTGACAGTATCGTGAAAGATAACGAGGGTGTTAATGAGGAAATTTAATTAAAAAAATTTAATGAGTGATTTTTTGTAAAAGGTGACGCTGGTTTTAAAGCGATGTTTTGTGGTAGAATGAAAAAAGCAGGATATTGTTTGTGAGTCATTAGAAAATTAATTAGGGAGTTAATTAAGAAATTAATTAAGAAATTAATTAAGAAATTAATTAAAAATTTAAAAATTGAGGGATAAATAAGAAATCGATTGAATTTAAGAATGTGAATATAGTATGGAAGAAAAAGAGAGGTCTGACTGGGGTTCGAACCCGGTACCTGACAGTAAAATATTTCCATAAGACAGTAGTTTTCGTGCGCGAAACCGCTGACCTATGGAAATATAGCCTGATGACTGTATCTTAGATATAAATATGTATTTTTCGATTGAATATCATTTAGTGTTCATGATGCTACCGTCCCGAGAGGAAGGGATTTTCGTGTTCTGCATTTATTTTGTGATGTGTGTTGTCTTTTCGATTCTTTATATTTTTTCTGAAGGTGGGAAGTTTAACGTTGATTTTATTTTAAATTTAAACGATACGGGAAATTTATCCTTTTCAATGTGATGTCTTCACATACGTGCTGCCATGGAGGAAACTTATCGAGACCCGAAAGCGGTTGCAAGTTTTGGAGGTGTAGATGCCTTACACCGTGCTGCCCGCGGCAAGTTATCAAAGAAAAAAATTCGAGAATGGTTACAAGGAATAGATGCATATTCACTTCACAAACCGATTCGAAAAAAATTCCCCACGAACCGTGTCATGGTATCCAGAATTGATCAACAGTGGCAAGCAGATTTAGCCGATCTGACGTCTCTTCAAAAGTTTAACGATGGTTTTCGCTACATTTTAACTTGTATAGATATTCTCTCAAAACGAGCGTGGGCGGTTCCTCTGAAATCTAAAAAAGGTGAAGAGATTGTGAAAGCTTTTAAAAAAATTTTCTCTGAACGAAAACCCAACTGTTTGAATACGGATGCAGGAAGGGAATTTTTGAATAACAAGTTTCAAAATTTTCTGAAAGAGGAAGGTGTGAAATTTTTCAGAACTTTTAACAACACGAAAGCGTCCGTAGTAGAACGATTTAACCGTACTTTAAAAACTAAAATGTGGAAATATTTTACCAGTCGTCGTACTTACCGCTACCTAGACGTGTTAGATCAATTACTTTATAGTTATAACCATACTTATCATTCGAGAATTAAAAGGGCGCCCGCCGAAGTAACTCCGGAAAATGAAAGTGACGTGTGGTTTACTCTGTACGGGGATATGGGGAATGAAAAGAGAAAGTCTTGCGTGTTTAAACCGGGAGATACAGTTCGAGTATCCAAACAAAAATTAACCTTTGAAAAAGGATACGAAACTAATTGGACGGAAGAACTCTTCGTCGTGACCGAGTGCGTGCGACGGGAACCGCCCGTCTACCGGATCAAGGATTTGATGAACGAACCTATCTTTGGGACATTTTACGCAGAAGAACTTCAAAAAGTTCAACCTAAAGAGAACTTTGCTATCGAAAAAATCTTAAAAAAGCGAATGAGAAAAGGACGATTAGAGTATAAAGTGAAATATAAAGGATATCCTTCTAAATTCGACCAATGGATACTGGCTTCTAATTTATTTCATTTATAAATTGAAACGACATTTATTTTGAGAATCATTCACCAACATGTCTTTCTACGTGACACTACCTTCCGACAGTTCTTTGAAATTTTACCCAGAAAATAAAATTTCACATTTTATTACGAGATTACCTTCCCCTCTCGATCTGAAAGGTGAATGGGAGGTCGGACTTGTGGAATTGATTTATCCACATATGTGGAGTAATATATTTGACGGAGGAAATGAATATGAATACGATGCAGGTATTGGAACGATGAAAAGAACTAAAATCCCCTTTGGATTTTTTGAAAGCCCTTCAGACATTATTAAATGGATGAACTATCAAGACTTCAACGGTTTAATTCAGATAAGCTACAACAAACATACTAGAAAAGTGAAAATTGGATTAAAACCAACAGCTAGAATAAAGTTATTACCGGGACTTGCCGAAACTTTAGGCTTTTATCCGATCGAATTGGCTAACAATGAGGATCCTATACGCGATAGTCCTTTTAAATACTTTGAAGGGATTAAAGAAGCTGACCCGAATTTCGATTTAAAATTACTTTACATATATTCGGATATAGCAGAACCTCAGATCGTTGGTCATATAGTATCCCCTTTACTTAGAGTAATTACTGTGAAAGGTAAAGATGGTGATATGATTCACGAAATGTTTGACAGACCACACTATGTCCCTCTTTCAAGGAAAAACTTTCAAACAATTGAAACTGTTATAAGGACACACACAGGACGATTGGTGTCATTCGAGCGTGGACAGTTGATCGTGAAACTTCATTTTAGACAAAAGTACCTCTCATAATGTTTGTTCCTTACAAGTGTTGTGCAAAATCTTTTGAAGATTATTACATTCACCAGTCAGGTAGTGGTTTGAACTACTACCAAGGTTCTACATTACAAAAAGGATATGGATTAGGTGGACTGTTTCGATCTCTTTTTCGAGCTGCAGTACCCCTTTTTAAATCAGGTGCGAAAGCGGTTGGTAAACAATTGTTTCATATGGATGTAGATGTGTTGAATGACCTGTCACGAGGTGAAGATATAAAAAATGTTGCTAAACGTCGGTTGAAAGAAGCTGGGAAAAATTTAACCGACAAAGCTGCTACAAAAATGAAAACAATGATTGGTTCAGGACAACGCTATAAAAAGAGAAAGCGATCTAATAAAACCATCATTCGCCCCAAAGTGAAGAGAGCGAAGACACACGATATTTTTGCTTAATCATGTCGGGTCTCATTCATAAAGATTCGCCTGCCTGTGTCAAATCTGAACTGGACTTGTTTTTGATACCACCTACACAGACAGCTATTGAAAAAGGACATTTCGTCGAATTTCACCCTCTCGCGAATATTCGTGATGGGGGACCTGTGGAATTTAACATTACGGGTAATGGTGAAGAATACATAGATTTATCCTCCTCGCACATGTACCTAAAAGTGAAAATTGTGAATGCTGACGGAACCGCTCTGGCTGATAAAGAACCTGTTGCACCTGTTAATTTATTTTTTCACGCACTGTTTTCTCAAATCGATGTGAGTCTGAACGAAAGATTAATATCTTCTTCGAGTAACACCTATCCATACCGTGCCTACATTGAAACTTTGTTGAATTTCGGTGAAGATGCTAAAAAAAGTTTACTAACCTGTGAATGTTTTTACAAAGATGAAAATTTAACTGTATCCGATCCCACACAAGCTACTCCCCAAAACCCCGGATTGGTAAAAAGACATGAACTCACCAAGACGAGTAAAATTTTAGATATGATCGGTCCTTTACACTGTGACATTTTTCAACAGAATCGACTTTTACTGAATATGGTGGATTTGAAAATTAAAATGATTCGAAGCACTCCCCAGTTTTGTTTAATGGCAAAGCAAGTGGCTGGACAAGAAAAGAAATATAACGTCGTGTTAGAACATGCCTCGCTGTTTATTCGAAAAGTGAAAGTGAACCCCGGAGTTTTATTAGGGCATGCTAAAGCTTTGGAAAAAAATTCTGCAAAATACCCCATTGATCGAGTTTTATGCAAGACTTATACAATACCTGCTGGAAGTATGTCTTTTATGCAAGATAATGTTCTTTTGGGTGCTATGCCAAAACGTGTCATAATTGGATTGTTAGATAATGCCGCCATGAGCGGAAAATATGAATTAAACCCTTTTTATTTTCATCACTACAATGTTAACTTTTTAAGTGTGTATATGGACGGTCAACCTGTTCCTAGTAAACCTTTGGAATTGAATTTCGAGGATAAAAACTATATAAGAGCTTATCATCGATTATTCTCTGGTTTCAATCGTGATGCTGGAAATTTTATTTCACGAGAAGATTTCGTGAATGGTCATACTTTGTATGCTTTCGATCTAAGTCCTGATTTGTGTGACGGCCCTCACCTCAACTTACAACAACAAGGAAATTTTAGAATTGATATAAAATTCTCCACAGCTTTACAATCCACCATTTCTGTGTTTGTGTATGCAGAATTTGAAAACATTATTGAAATTACCAAGTCTCGACACGTTTTATGTGACTTTGCCAATTAATGAAAATGGATTCTCTGCAAATCAAGAATATTTTATCCAGTGATACAATTACGAAAAAATATTTTTTAGATGTTTTTCCCAAGTGATCATCTACCCGAGGTGGTCGTGCGTTATCCAGCTTGCCTCGTATGTAACACAGATGACTCGTCTGAACCTGGAACTCACTGGTTAGCCTTTTTCATACAATCTGATGATGAAGTGGAATTCTTTGATTCGTATGGAAACGACCCCAGTTATTTTAAAGGGCCTATCTCGAACTTTGCATCTCGATTTTCGCATGTGAACTATAATCCTCTGATGCTTCAGAGTGCTATAACCGCCGTTTGTGGCCAATTTTGTGTTTATTATCTATATTGTAGATGTAGGGGAAAAACCCTGAAAGAATTTTTGTCTATGTTTGTAACCAAGAATATCTGTAACGACCATCGAGTCTATAATTTTGTTGCCAAAAGATTTCGTGTGTATGCTAATTTTTATCAATAAACACTTATTTAAACTGTATACATTTTGTGTCTGTGTTCATTTATCATGGAGTTTCCACGTCTACAACATCCTTTTACTATGATTCTTGCCGGTCCAACGGGATGTGGCAAGTCTTTTTTTATGAGAGATTTGTTACATTTTAAAGAACAAATGTTTCATCCTACCATCGACAAAGTGGTTTGGTTTTATGGTATTTATCAAACTTTATATGATGAAATACCTAATGTAACTTTTGTAGAAGGTTTCCCATCGAATTATAAAGATTATTTGAATGGTAATACTTTGTTTGTGATAGATGATTTAATGACCGAATGCAGTAACGATAAACGTTTGACTTCGTTATTCACGAAAGGTAGTCACCATTTAAATTTAAGTGTTGTTTTTTTAACCCAAAATTTTTTTCAAAAAGGGAGTGAAATTAGAACAGTGTCTTTAAATGCTCAGTACATTTTTCTGTTTAAAAATCGTCGCGACATGAGCCAAATTATGCATTTGGGTAGGCAGTTGTACCCTAAAAAATCTAAATTTTTTCAAGAAGTGTATGAAGATGCTACAAAGAAACCCTTCTCATACTTGTTTATCGATTTAAAAAATGAAACGGATGAAGATATGAGATTGCGAACACAAATTCTACCCAATCAAATTCAGTTTTTATAGAAGTATAAATAAAGTAATAGTGTGTGTGAAGAGTTAGTTGCTAACATGACTTTGTCAAGAGAACAACTTAGAGACCTGGAATTAATTCACTCATGTCCCAATAAATTACGTAAACATTTTCTTAAAAAATTACCTAATCGTACTGTTAAAGCTATCTGCGAGTGTACGTTGAATGTTTTAAAAGGAAACGTGCCTCTTTCTACTACTCAGAAACGATCGTTGGCGAAATATAAATCGACTCTTAGAAAGATTGGAACGAAAAAAGGATCCTTATTCACTAAAAAGAAACTGATTGTTCAACATGGTGGATTTTTAAACATTTTAATTCCCGCTGCCATATCAGCCATCAGCACACTCTTCCATGGAATTCGCTAAAAAATTTGTTTTGGTACCTGAAGAGGTGTTGAACAAACACACACCTTCTCAAAAACAGCTAAGTGAATTGGATAAAGCTTTGCTAAAAATATTAAACAGTTCCTTACCAGATTACGAAAAAGTGCAACGCTATTATGAATTATTGCAAAGAAAAATGAATTTACAAGAAAACAATCTACCGTGGATTCAACATTCTAATGAAGAAGTTGAGCAACAACCTGCAAAACCCGAACAAGATTCTGTGAAACAAGATTCTGCGAAACAAGAACCCACAACAACAACAACAACACAAGAGACTGTGAATCCTGAACATATCAAACAAGAAATTGATTATAACCATCTTCCTTTAACTTTAGTACCTTCAAGAATGAAAAAACAAGCTTTGAAATTACTAGAATTTCTTAAGACGAGCCCCCACAAACTAGAGTGGAATGAAAAAGGAATAGTGTCTTTTAAAAATAAAAAAATACAGAACTCTAATATTGCAGACTTTTTTCATTTAATTTTTTCTACAAACAAAAAAGTACCTATTAACGCACAGGGTGAATTGTTACAAGTTCTCAAAGAAATGCACGTACCTCAAAGTTTCATTAAAAATAAAAATTTGTTATCACGTCCTATGTCAACGCCTAAAGTTCGAAAACAATCCCATGTAAACCCATTTTGGATTAGTCTTAAATAAAATTAATTTTTTATTATTTTCTGTCTCCTCATTCTTTCATTAAAATATGTAGACACGTGCAAGTTTGGACAAGACCTGAGAGGGGTCAAGTGGTGGGGGTGAAGACATTCCTTGAATAGCTTTAGGGTATGTGGTAACAATTGGGTTCCCACAGTTGACCACACAGGTTGGTTGGAAGGTACCAGGTGCAGGTAGACGACATACCTTTAACAGTCTTAAGGTGTGTGGCAACTATTGATTTCCCGCGTTTGACGTCACAGGTTGGTCATTGGTTATTTTTGAACAATTGCAGGCGTGGGTTTGACGTCACGAGTTGAGGGGGTAACATTCATTCTGACTCCTGTTCTCGCTTTTGTAAGTTGTATTTTTTCATCGTGCTAAACTTTATTCCAAAATGAGTATCCACTTTTATGAAAACGGTCTTAATGTCATTATTATCCTAACTTTATCGAGAAAGAAAAAGCTGATGACTATTTTAACGAGTTGAAAACTTTACCGTTTTACACTCCCACCTTCAACATTTGGGGAAAAGATGTTATGCCGAAACGAAAAATGTTAGCATTTGGTGACGAGGGCCTGGTGTATGCATTCAGCGGTGCTCAAATTGTTGCCCAACCTTGGATCCCAATCATGATGGAACTTAGAAATATCGTCGAAAAGCATGTTGGATGTGCCTACAACTATGTTTTATTAAATCTGTATCCGAACGGACAAAGTTACATTTCCCAACATAAAGATAACGAATTCAGTCTGGATGATACTTTCCCTATCGCAGCCCTCAGTTTTGGTGTACCAAGGAAAATTGAATTTAAAAAGCCAAACACACCTTCTACAGTGATTGAATTAGACAATGGGTCTTTATACACTATGGCTAAACCTACGAATGAACTTTTCACTCACGGTATTGCTGTAGACCCTTCGATAAAGAATGCAAGAATAAGTCTTACTTTTCGTCATATTATTACTGTTTCTCGACCTTTAAAAAGACCTAGATTGGACTTAGAACAATCATCTCCTGATAATGGTGGACAGTCTTGTGGTGAAAAAAACGAACAATCGCCCTCTGATAATATTGGACAATCATCCTCTATTGAACTATTAGCTTCAAAATGTGATAACGAACTTTCTTGTGTTAAAAATGAACAATCTACTAGTGGTGAACTGTCTTGCGAAATTCCAAATAATGACTGGTTGGATAAATTTTTCCAACGTAGACAGAAATCAAATCCTATTCTGGGGGAATGGGATTTAGGTTGGTGTACATTTTTGCAAATCATTTTGGAAAATGAAAAAAATTTACGAGTGCACATTCGTAATTTTACAGAAAATAGTACTGGTGATCGTTTTCCTACAAAATTGGGCGTTTTATTAACACCAATAACGTGGCTGGATTTCCAAAAAAATATATGTTCGTTTAAATTCAATTCTGTGAAGGATAGTTTTATATCAAACAACCAACTGTTAACAGCGTTTGTGAATGAAGACATGTGTTTGTTGCAACAAATGTTTTACACAAATAATGCAGGATTTTATCTCAAGTCGAATGGTATAAAATTGTTCAAAGATCAGATCAACAGATTGATCGAATTGAAAAGTCAGATTTCACATTGCCTTATGGAAAGTGTTCTCGTGAAACAAATCCCAACTTTGATTTCAAACAAGAGAATTGAATGTGAGGAACATATGATTTTCGATGAAGCACAAAACCATTATCTAACATCAATTTGTAGTGAAATTCAATCAAATATTAATACATTTTTCGAATGTAACGGGTGTGATTTGAATATAGATTGTCAGTTCGATCACGATTGTTTAATGTTAAACACTTTTGATAAATATATCTTTTCTCAAGAAACTGTTTTGCTACATTTGAACACTTTTAAAATTGTTCAAAACATTATTTCAAAACATTGTTTGTGTAATTTCAATGAATCCTTTTTTAATAAGTTGACAATGCAATATTTCCATACTTATTTTGAAAAATATTTCTCAAATAATGTATAAATGGTTTGAATAAATCACTTTTTGTTTCAATATAAAATCTGTCTATGTTTTTTTTTTTTTAATCTTATTAAGATTATTTATGTATTTTATTTTATAGGTGAAAAACTTATTTTAGAAAAGAATAAAAAATAAAAAAGAAATAAAACCTTATTTGATGAAAAGAATATATTTAATCGGAAGAAAAAAATTACTTGGAAAACATTAATTCACAAAAATATTTATATGTCTGAAAGAGTACAAATAATTAACTTATTTATTAAGATTCTTTACGAATTTTATTTTCTAGGAAAAAACTTACTTAAGAATTAAAAATTGATTGAAAGAACATATTAATTTACAAAAATATTTATATGTCTCAAAGAGTACAAATTATTAACTTATTTATTAAGATTCTTTACGGATTTTATTTTCTAGGTAAAAACTTATTTGAGAAAAAATAAAAGAAAAACATTAATTTATAAATTATTTATTATTATAAGAAAGAAATAATAATGAGGAATATATTAATTTTTGAAAAATAAATCATTTTTAATAATTGTTATCTTTTTCTATAAAGTGAAACTCGAGGAAAAATCTTACTTAAGAATTAAAAATTGTTTGAAATAAGAATAATTCTTTTTAAAAAAACATATTAATTTACATGAAGTAATTTATTTGAGGGATAAAAACAAAATATTAATTTGTTTTAGTATGAGTAAAAAAATTAAATTCCCTTCAAAGCGAAATATTTATTTCACTTTGAAGCAAAATGTTTACGATAGTAACTTCTTTTTCAAAAAATATCTGACAAGAATTTCACATTTTCTGTTAAGTGAAAAGTATTTCCCACACTAACAAGATCTAAACCGTATCAAATCTTATTTCGTTCACAAAGTCACGTCTACAATCCAACTCTGATATTTTATGAGGTGGGGGATGTACAATTCAAACCAACCCTCTTTTTTTTGAGAAAGGATAGATGCAGAGAAAATCATCCCCACCATCTCCCTCGCATCTCCCCTGCAGCGAAGATCAAATTTTTAACCTTTTCCCCCCTTTGACGCGCCCTATCCGGGATGGGGGAAAAATCATGTGCTTCTCTCATTCTGCATCCAGAATTTGTCTAGATAAGACGTCTTGCTCTTTCACTCTGCTTACTTTACTTTCCCCGTGTTTTTGAAGTTCAATATTATTACAATGGAATTTGTATTTGATGAAAATTTGCCAGCAATTTCCAACGTATGTATTTAAAACATTTATTAATATTTCAAAATGTTTAGATTATTTAAAAAAAAAAATGTTTAAAAATATACTTAAATATATTATTTCTCTCTTTTTTTTCAGTTCGAATTTGATTTTGGACTTACCCAAGAGATCATTTTGGGTGAGATATTAGAGAGCAATTGTATCGATTGGACATCACCGGTCAATTTCTCAGATAGCGATATGGAGGTAAAAAAATTTTCTTTAAAAACTTGTAGAATATTTTAAAATAGATTTTTATACTCAAAATGTTCTTTTTTCCTTATTTCAGATTGAATCATCCGCTGAATCAACCATCAAAGTACCTCCCGGTTTTAAAGCTTTCGATCCTGTCCGTCGCTCGAACCAGGGACTTGCTAACCGCTCGCTTCTTCGAAAATCTGTAAGAAAAATATATTTTTTTATTTTTCTAGGAAAATTTCAGCATACGATTTGGACTTAAAATATTTTTATGCTTTTTTCTTAGGCACCTGCATTAAACAACAAGCCTGGCCCTTCACATCTGAGTGAAGCACCTGTAGAGCCAACACTACGCTGCGCGGTTTGTGGAGGTGCTTATTTCAATACGAGGGAGCTTAGACTTCATCTGAAAAGTCATATGGTACGAATTATTTCACTTTTTCTGTTTAACTGTTTGAATAATATACAATGTTTTAAAAAATATGTTTTCTTTTCTTTTTTTGTTCAAGGTTGTTCAGACTGGTGCTGGAATTAATGCTGTAGAACCAACTCCACAAATGTCGAGATCTGATGGCAATTCAACTAAGGTATTTTTACTTAAAAAATGTTTGTGTTTAAGTTGAGTTTTCAGAATTCATTTCTGCTAAAAATTAAATTCACTCTTAAAAGTAATTCAAAATATCTTGATTAGATAAACTTAAAATAAATTTTTACTTAGAATTAAAATTAAATTCACTCTTAAAAGTAATTAAAAAACTTGATTAGATAAACTTAAAATAAATTTTTACTTAGAATTAAAATTAAATTCACTCTTAAAAGTAATTAAAAAACTTGATTAGATAAACTTAAAAAATTTTTTCACTTAGAATAAAAATTAAATTCACTCTTTAAATTAATTAAAAAACATGATTAGATAAACTTAAAATAAAATTAAAAAGTTATAATAAAAAAAAAAATCTTTTGAAAAAACTTGACAAAATAATTAAAACTTGTTTTCTTTTCTTTTTGCTATTTTTTAGAATTCTATCCAAGTAGTTTCTGGAGGTGAGAGTAGCTGCAGCGACGTCACACCTATGCCTAACGATGATGGGATGAACGCCGATAGTTCTGATGACATGGAAGAGACAACTGCAAAATCAAAGGTAAAAACTTCTCGGCTCTTTGGGAGTATTGCCCTTTTTCATGACTCGAGGTGGAGCATAAGGCACGACCTGAAATCAGGCGCATACCGCCCCTCAGTCCGCGATAGACGCAAACTCCCTCTTTCCTATCCTCTAGAAAAAAATGTTAGGTTTCCAAAAACTAATTTCTCTTTAAGTTAGAAATAAATTCCTTCTAAAAGTAGGTTAGAAAAAAAATCTTGTTAGGTTTCCTCTAAGTTAGAAATAAATTCCCTTTAAAAGTAGGTTAGAAAAAATCTTGTTAGGTTTCCTCTAAGTTTGAAAAATAAATTCCTTCTAAAAGTAGGTTAGAAAAAAATCTTGTTAGGTTTCCTCTAAGTTTGAAAAATAAATTCCTTCTAAAAGTAGGTTAGAAAAAAATCTTGTTAGGTTTCCTCTAAGTTAGAAATAAATTCCCTCTAAAAGTAGGTTAGAAAAAAATCTTGCTAGATTAAAAACACTTGTTAGTGAAAAAATAATTAAAATTTTTAAAAATAATTAAAATTCTAAAACAGGGTTTTTTGTCCATTTCAGACATGTTCCGTCTGTGGGAAAGTTTTTACCCATACGGGAACCTTTAAAAGACATCTTCGTACCCACAACACAGAAAAACCCTTCAGTTGTGAACAGTGTGAAAAAACATTTTCTAGAAAAGATAGCCTTCTTAGGCACATGAAGGTGCATGAAAATGAAAAGCTGCTTAGCTGTGAAGTTTGTGATAAAAAATTCGGAAGAAAAGAACATTTAAATAGACATCTAAGAATTCATGAACGACAAAATTCTTTCAATTGTGATGAATGTGGAAAAGTTTTTAATAGAAAGGATCATTTGAGAAGACATCGGGACAGTTTTCATGAAAAAAGCCCTTCTCACCCCTGTTCAAATTGCAATTTAAAATTTCTCACGAAATTTAATCTGCTGCAACATCAAAGAACTGTCCATGGAAGCGTGGCTAGTAGCAGCGACCAATCATCTAAGAAAATAAAAATTACTCATAATAATAGAATAAGAAAAATAAATCAAGCCCTCAATGTTTTCAAAAATTTCTATCTTTATCCTGAGCCTGAGGAGGAAAGTGACATAAATATTTTTGCCAATAATAGTAACAATGAAATAAATAATATTTTAACTAGTGAAATTAATGATAAAAAATCAATTAAATGGCATGGGGTGATGAAGGCAGAATTCGTGAAGGTGGATGGAGATGAAATTAAGGAGAGAGCATCATTTTACTTCTCATCCAAATGCATAATAGAATTAACCCCAGACCACTTAAATGAAAATATAAATACAATGTTTAAAAAAATTGAAAATAATATTGAAGATTTTCAAAATCAGGGATCCGACTGGATTTTCAACAAGATTGAATGCCTTGAAATCAAAGTGGCAAAATACATTCCCCTTCGCGGCGGCTCTTTCATAGCAACCCCTCAGAAATTACAGTCTAAGAAGGCCTTAATTAATATTCAGAATTTCTCAGATAACAAATGTCTCATATGGTGTCTTCTGGCCCATAAATATAAATTTGAAAATCATCCCGATAGAGTAAATAAATATTACCCATATGAGCATGAAATTATTTTAAATGACATTCCCTGCCCAATTCCATATAATAAAATACCAGAAATTGAAAAATTAAATAATTTAAGAATAAATATATTTATATATGATGCCGATGAAGACATCTGTCCTCTCTACATTTCTCCTAGAGAGGATGAAGATGTCATAAATTTATTATTATTGGAAGATTCTGAGGGGAATCAGCATTACATTTATATAAAAAATTTCTCAAGATTAATGGGCCACTTAAGTAATCATAATGGTGCAGCATTTTATTGCTACCGATGCCTTCATAGATTTACCAGACAAGACCTTTTAAAAGACCACCTCCAATATTGCAAAAATCACTCCATCCAACAAATTAAAATGCCATCGCCCGACAATAATATTCTCTCTTTCACCTCCATCCACATGCAACATCTAAAATCTTATGTGATTTATGCAGACTTCGAGTCTATTTTAAAACCCGTCTCCACTGTCGCACCCAATAACAACACCTCCTTTACCATAAAAACATCTGAACATATACCTTGTGGCTATGCCTATCTTATCGTAGGGCCCGACGTCAAATCTTACAAACCTATTCAAGTTTACAGGGGTGACGATGCCGTTGGGCACTTCTTAGAAGCCATCCTGTACGAAAAAGAAGACATAGCCAGAAAATTAACTTCAATAGTTCCCATGCAATTAACCCCAGATGAGGAGAGAGCTTTTCAGCAAGCAACTAGATGCTCCATATGCAATAATAGATTATATAAAAACAGAGTGCGCGACCACGACCATCTTTCCGGAGCTTTTCGTGGCGCGGCTCACAATAGCTGTAATCTCAATTACAAACAACCCAAATCCATCCCCATCATTTTTCACAATAGTAAAAATTACGACACCCATCACCTCATGACTCAACTTGGAAGAGTGCAAGACCACACCATAGAAGTCATCCCCAACACTTTAGAAAAATACATAGCTTTTAAATTAATCAAGAAAAATTGTCCCATCCAGCTCATCTTCCTAGACTCTCTACAGTTCCTACCCTCATCTTTAGATAAACTCGTCCAAAATCAAGATCCAGATCAATTTCATCTTCTTAAAGAAAACTTTCCTCCTACAATAGATTGCTCTCTCCTCTTAAGAAAAGGGGTCTATCCCTATAGCCATATCACCGACTTTAACACCTTCGGTGAAAAACAGCTGCCACCCCCAAGGGCCTTCCACAATGATTTAACTGATGAAGACATTTCTTCACAAGATTATGAACATGCTGTTAAAGTGTGGGAGGCCTTTAACATCCAAGATCTTGGGGAGTACCATGACCTGTACGTGAAGACTGACGTGCTGCTGTTAGCAGATGTTTTCGAAAATTTTCGAAGACTTTGCTTAAAATATTATGGTTTAGATCCAACTCACTGCTTCACAGCACCCGGTCTGTCATGGCAGGCATGTTTAAAAATGACAGGGGTAGACCTCGAACTACTTACCGACATTAATATGCTCCTCTTCATAGAAAAAGGTGTAAGAGGTGGGGTTTCCATGATAAGTCACCGCCACGCAAGATCCAATATCCCAACAACTCAAGACTTCGACCCCTCTGCTTTATCCCAATACATTATGTATTGGGACGCAAATAACCTTTACGGGCATTCAGGGTCAGACCCCCTGCCTTACGGGGGCTTCCAGTGGGCTGACCCTGAAGTCTTCAACATAGAAAAAATCCTCAACTTACAACCCGACGCAGCAGAAGGTTTCATCTTCGAGGTGGACTTGGAATATCCACAGCATCTCCACGACAAACATAACGATTATCCACTAGCACCAGAACATCTACACATCACCGAACAGATACTCTCACCATTTGCCATACACATGCTTCAAGATAAAAAATTCCACCCTTCCAAGAAACTCACACCTAATCTCTACAATAAAATTCAATATGTCACCCATTACAGAAACCTCCAATATTATCTCCAACAAGGTCTAATTCTTACCAAGATTCATAAAGTTTTAAAATTCAAACAAGCACCCTGGTTGAAACCCTACATAGCCTTCAATACTGAAAAACGAAAAGAATCCAAGTCCACCTTTGAGAAAAACTTCTTCAAGCTCCTGAATAATGCTGTGTTCGGGAAAACAATAGAAAATTTAAGAAAACGAAGATCCATAGAACTTACAAACTCCTCCATAAGAGCTGAAAAGATTGTTGCCTCACCTCTTTACACCAATTTTAAAATATTTGATGAAAATTTAGCGGCAGTGGAGCGGGTTAAAAAATCCATCTTGATGAACCGTCCCGTTTACATCGGTTTTACCATCCTGGAACTTTCAAAACTACACATGTACAGATTTCACTACGATTTCATAAAACCAACATTCCAAGATCAAGCTAAACTCGTCTTCACCGACACAGACTCCCTCACCTACCACATCACCACACCTGACATCTATCAAGACATGCTACAACATCAAGACATCTTCGACACATCCGATTACCCCACAGACCATCCACTTCATTCACAGCACAACAAGAAAGTTTTGGGAAAGTTTAAAGACGAGTTAAACGGGCGGTTCATCCATGAATTTGTAGGCCTCAAAGCCAAAATGTATAGCCTTAAATCTGAAGATAAACCGCGAAGGGGATTTCTACAATAACAGTTAAGAAAAAAATTAAACATCAAGATTACCTTAATTGCCTCAATAATTTAAAATATAATATATCAGAGCAAACGAGAATTGGGCAGGAATGTCATACAATATATACATTCAAACAAAATAAAATTTCTTTAACTCCTTTTGATGACAAAAGATACATTTTGGATGATGGGATTTCTTCTTTGGCTTATGGGCATTACAAAATAACTTTAAAAAAAAAAAAAAAAAATTATAAAATATGAAAAAATGAAAAAAAAAAAATGAAAATTGAAAAAATGAAGAAAAATTGAAAAATGAGAAAAATGAAGAAAAATTGAAAAATAAGAAAAATGAAAAAAATTGTAAAAATAAGAAAAATGAAAAAAAATCTGAAAAATGCAAGATTTCAGAAAAGTTACAAGATCATAAAAAATTGGGGCGTCGCACACATGCGGCGGGTGGATGGTGGGACCCCTTTAAAACATTAAAGAAAAAACTGAAGATTTGAAAATAAAAAGTTTTCAAACTTACAACAAAGAAAATTAGAAGAACGAAAATGAAGTTGCAAGATTACAGAAAAATTAGGAGATCAGAATGAAAAATTTGAAGATTGAAAATGAAGTAGCAAGATCCTAGAAAATAAGAAGAGATGATGATTCAAGTGCATATAAAAATTGGGGTGTCGCATACATGCGGCGGGTGGATGGTGGGTCCCCTTTAAAACATCAAAGAAAAAACTGAAGATTTCAAAATATGAAGATCAAAAACTTGCAAGAAGGATAATTAGAAGAATGAAAATTAGAAGATCGAAAACTTACAAGAAAGAAAATTAGAAGAATGAAAACTTGCAAGATCACAGAAAAATTAGAAGATCAGAATGAAAAATTAGAAGATTGAAAATTGAAAGAATGAAAATTAGAAGATCTAAAACATCCTACAGTGAAAATTATAAAACCTAAAAATTTGAAGACCTGGAACATAGAAGATAAAAAATGAAGTTGCAAGATCCTAGAAAAGTTAGAAGACCCCGGAAAAGTTAGAAGATCAGAAAATGATGATTCAAGTTCATAAAAAATTGGGGCGTCGCACACGTGCGGCGGGTGGATGGTGGGACCCCTAAAAAAAATAAATAATAAATAATAATAAAAAAAAAAAATAAAAAAAAAAATAAAAATAAATAAATAAATAAATAAATAAAAAGAAGAAACCCTCTTTTGAGGGTTTCATAGAAAAAAGGAACTCATCAAATGAGTTTCCAAAAAATATATGTTTGAACAGTTTAAAAAGAACTGTGCAGACATATAATAGAAAAATCACACACATTCATACCTAAAATAGAACCACCAGACTATATTTCCATAGGTCCGTGGTTTCGCGCTCGAAAACTACTGTCTTATGGAAATATTTTTACTGCAAGGTACCGGGTTCGAACCCCAGTCAGACCTCTCTTTTTCTTCCATACTATATTCACATTCTTAAATTCAATCGATTTCTTATTTATCCCTCAATTTTTAAATTTTTAATTAATTTCTTAATTAATTTCTTAATTAATTTCTTAATTAACTCCCTAATTAATTTTCTAATGACTCACAAACAATATCCTGCTTTTTTCATTCTACCACAAAACATCGCTTTAAAACCAGCGTCACCTTTTACAAAAAATCACTCATTAAATTTTTTTAATTAAATTTCCTCATTAACACCCTCGTTATCTTTCACGATACTGTCAGAGGACGTCTCAGGGTCAATACCAACTTATCTAGACCCCTCAGGAGTGGTGTGACACCCGCACGGCTTGCCGGTGCCGCAGTGCCACCCCCTCCTGACCCAGAACTCTCATTTCTTACCTACTGTTACCGACTGTACAAATAAGTACTTAATTTATGCCTAGCCTAATTTATATGCACTTGACATAGAAGTACCAGTAAATAAGAATTATTTTACGGTCTAGTAAATTCTAAGCAGTATTATATTCATTTATCAACACACTTCAAGATTTTCTTTGGAAGTAATCATTATTTCTAGGAATATAATCCGAGAAGAATTTTATTACTCTTTTGGTTCCACTTACTGAGATTGAAATAAATCTTCTCACGTGAACTGATAGCTCAAGATTTTTATGTTTCCAACTTTGTAGAATTTGTTCATAGTAGTAGTTTAAACTAAAATTTGTTTTCTAAAATCAAATCAATTCTTATGAGAAATTAAAATGTTCAATAAATTTTAGTTCGAAAAGTTTGTATAGAAAATACATATATAAGCTCAGTATAAATATTGTTTTGAGCATACTAGCTATTTATTAGCGATTTTTTTTTTTTTTTTTTTTTTTTTTACGTACAGTTTAAAATAACCAATGCGATCTAAGAAAATCAATATATTTTTTAATTTGTAAATGATAAAGTCAAATCATTATGTTTTTAGAATTTTATAAATAAATTTATAAAATTTAGAAGAGTAAATCGTGAATTTGTACTGTTTCAATATCTCTAAATATTTACCAGCAATTTAAATTTTGGATTTAAAATACTATTTTTGCATTTATGTCATTTAATTAGAGAAAAAAAGAAGTATTTCAATTAGTGTGTTGCCAGATGTGGAGGATTTTTTAATCAATATTCACCAATAATTTTGAGAAGTGATATTTTATATATATAATAGACTATCGATATGCGAAGTGATTAGGCAAATGTAACAATTAAAAATTATTGGTAATTCTTGAATAAAAAGTCCGCCAGATTTGGCAACACTGTATTTCATACTAAGTTATATTCTTATTGGTCTTATACGCTAAATACTACATTCAGAGAATCATTGAGTCTATTAATAATAATATGAAAAAAAAAAGAATCATAAATTGTTTAAATGACTGAGAAAGAATATACTATAGAGTTTTCACTTTAAAAGGAACATACAATTCATTTAAGAGACATCCGAGCTGAACTTTGAATCAAAATCTAGTATTCCAACATTTATAAGAACTTAATATATGTATATATTTTAATATCAAACTTAAATTTATTGAACTTAAAGCTGGGAATAAACACAAAATGTTAAAGAAAAAATAAATATTTTTAAACTGAAAATAGAGGAGTACTTTCTATCATCATAAGTACTCTAACATGTGTTCTAAAATTGTCTGTCAGAGATATGTTAGCTGATGGAATCTGTGCATTATGCATAAAATGACTGTTTATTCGTTACTCAAGGGAACCTGTTACCCATTAGTATCGGGAAAAAAAAAGAGTCCTGTTACAATTCTTGTTGATTCTTATGTAAAATGACCTCCTGAATCCGAATAGGACTCTGATTTTGCCCAGTCGCCAACCGTTTTCTCGGGATATCATCCCTCTCCCAATTTTTATCACTGTTCGGTAATCTTATGGCTATGAATTCGATTTGGAGAATGAAAAAGAATTGATTTAACACTTAAAAACAAAGAAATATATAATATTTAATAATTAACATTAATAATAGATTACTAAAACATAAGAATTGTAATACATAATTTCAGTGGCAATACCCCCCCCCCCCCACCCCTCCTTAAATTTTCCCCTTGCCGCAAATGTTCATGTTTTAGAATTTTCCAGCTTTGTAGTCCCTGACAAGGTATTTAACAGTTTAAATCCCCCCCCCCCCACATAAACTAAATTTATAGCCAGAAAATTACCAAAAAGTGATAAAAATAGGGGCCGTCCCTAAAAAGCGGTTGGTGATAGGCAAAATGGGCGTCATATTCAGATTCAGGAGGTCATATATAAAAATTTCCAAAAATGGTGTTGGGGCAATTTTCATGCAGAGCAGTGTAATTTCCCTGCTTATTTAGATGCTCTGGGAGATAAAGCATGTTCTCAAGAAGAGAGAAAACTTCATGCAAGATTGCGCTATGTCCCAAATTGCAGAAGGGTCCCCCCCCCCCCCCAGGTTGTATTCATTTGGGCCCATATGATAAGTATTAGACTCGGAGAATCATTTAGTTTATTAATAATGGAATGCATGTAAAAAAGAAAAAAAAAATATTAATAAATTATTTAAATGAAAGAGGAATAATAAATAATATAGAGTTTTCACTGTGCAAAGTATTACAAAATTCATTCAATTGACGTCAGAGTTGAACTTTGAAATTGAACCTTGTGTTCCAACATTTATAAGAACTTGATATATATATTTTTAACATCAACTTAAACTTATCAAACTTAAAGCTAAGAATAAACACAAAATGTTAAAAATAAAATAAAATAAACAAGCAGTTTAAAACTTAAAATAGGGGTGTACTCTCTGTTACCTTAAGTACTCTAACATGTGCTCTAAAATTGTCAGTCAAATGTATTATGTCTGTTTATTCGCTACTCAAGGGAACCCGCTAACGCTCATTACTATAGAAGTGTAATTTACCAGCTTATTGTGATGCTCTGGGCAACAAAGTCATGTTCTCAAGAAAATACGAAAGAGTCATCAAGCAAGATTACGCTACGTTCTATACTGCAAAGTGAACTATGGAGTGCAAGTTAAATTGATGTCATTGTTGTATAAAAATAACCAAATTATTCATACGATATGAAACTGCTTGAATGATTGTGATCTGTTATTAAGCGTTTTGTTACCAAAGAACCAATTCTAAAATAAAATACGAAATTATATTGAGTTGAGTTTGTTTAATATTACCATGCACATACACACACACGTGCATATATATATATATATATATATATATGTGTGTGTGTGTGTCTCCAGAGCACCTCTAGGAGTGAGTACCAGACCGTCGCCAATTGGTCTTTTCGCAGTACTAGAGCGACGTTAAACCCAACCAACCAACCTTGGCTTTCCTGGATGGTTAGATGGTTTTTTTACGTCGTACTAGTGCTTTGTTATGGGCAATTGGCGACGGTCTGGGACCCCCTTGGAGGTTGTACAGAGACATGCCATCACAATTTTGATCCTTCACGGAAGGGATGGCTCTCGCGCTTCGGTGACCCCAGAGGTATAATATTTGATGGGAACATGGAGGACATTGCGGCCACGACAGATTTTACGTTCACCAGCCGCCATTAGTGTACACGACGGTTTTTGGCAGACTCGAGTACTGAACCCGCAATCTTCCAATTACGAGGCCGGCACTCTACCGACTGGGCTTCCGCAGCCCCCCAACCAACTTTGAAAATGTAAAACAGTTATTTTAGCTTATTGATGTAGAGTCGGCAGCAAAAGTATACCAAGCACCAGCAATAATCTCTGTCTAAAAAAGGTAAACTTAATACTGTTTTGTTAAATAAATCTTTATCTAATCATATTCTTAGACTATTAAGAGTACTTTTTTTAGACAGGGATTATTGCTAGTGCTCGGATACTTTTGCTGCCAACTGTATATGTTCCAATTAAAAGGATGAGCCATTCAAAAGCAGTAAAATTAAAAATGAGAATTGATTGCTTCAAATTTATTGTCTGTTATATTAATGTGACATATACTTATACATAATTAATAACTATACACTTTCTGGTAATTCTTAAGTAACACTACGTCTATTAATTTAGTCGCTTTAAGAATCTCGAAGGAATAAATATTTCTAGAGAATAAGTGAAGCAAATAACGAATTTTCGACTCTGTTGCCATTCATTAAAGTCAAAATAAATTTTCGTACATACAAACTGTTAGTTCAACTCTTTAATTTGTTAAACTTTACGTGTTTTGTTTAGAGAAAGTTTTAAGTTAAAGTTTGACCAAGTAGTTAAATTCGTATTATCAGAAACAGATTTACAAACATTGTATAAAGGAAATTTATAAAGTGCACTTTCATGAAAGTGTTTGTTGCTCATTTATTCAATAAAACGTTATTACCATGAAGTTTGTTATTATGTTTTTCTTCTAAATCATTTCATATATCTAAAAAAAAAAAAAAAAAAAAAGGTTAAGTTTATTATTATGTTTCAAAATCATTTGTGTATATATGTAAACTAGTATGATGTGGCCATCACATGACTTTCTTCTATATAATTTTACACAAAATTCGTATTATCAGAAACAGATTTACAAACATTGTATAAAGGAAATTTATAAAGTGCACTTTCATGAAAGTGTTTGTTGCTCATTTATTCAATAAAACGTTATTACCATGAAGTTTGTTATTATGTTTTTCTTCTAAATCATTTCATATATCTAAAAAAAAAAAAAAAAAAAGGTTAAGTTTATTATTATGTTTCAAAATCATTTGTGTATATATGTAAACTAGTATGATGTGGCCATCACATGACTTTCTTCTATATAATTTTACACAAAATTTTTTTTTTATGATTCTATGTAATTACATTCACATCCATAAAAGATCACGATAATGATACGTCTTGGTTTCCTGTTATTACCAAAACGACTATGATTAAGTAAGTGCAATTTACATTCCTTTGATATTAAAAGACATACTTTCTGAAATAAATTTTTGTAGTACAATGATAAATGATGCGAGTTCTACAATCTATTTTCTTTATGGAAATATATATTTTTTATTTCGTTAAATTGTGCATTTGAGTAAAGTTTATATTGTAAATATAAATACATTTAAATGTTGGTTTCTTTATTTCTGTTCATTAATATCCAACCAAAAAGGGGGGTGTTATAAATTTACAAGACCGATTTAAATTATTTTAAATTATTTTATTTTGACATTTTAATTTATTATTTATTATTATAACGCTAATTTAATCTGGATGGTTCTTAGACATATTTGATGTAAATCTGTTTCATAGATTTTTTTTTAAATTAACTAAAATGTGATTTTTTAAATTTTAAATTTTGTTTTTTAAGACCACATTGTATAGGTATTTTTAATATCGCAAATTTTCAACTGATTTATCAAAAGTTAAAAATTGGCTATAAATAATAATTATAAGTTCACAGTCCAAAAATCTGAATATTTTGTTGTTGAAATTAGGATGTTTAGAGATTTTTAAAAAATAATTAAAATTAAATTTTCAATCCACTTTCATTGTTTTTTGAAAATTTCTGTGCAGTCACTAGGAAGTGATGATGTCACTGGACGTTCATGGAGCCAAGTAAGAGCTTTCCCGAGTTAATTGCCCGTTGGATGTTTTGTAATATATATATATATATATATATATATATATATATAGTGACGAGCCCTAGCTTCCCGCAACTGCTGAATCCAAAGCTACGTAATTTTCCTTTGCCATACCCGGAATCCTAATCAGCTGAGCATCGACGGAGAATGCAGAACACTAACGGAAGTTCGTGCCTGTGACGAAAGTGACGCCACTTCCAGAACGCGCCACTGCTAACAGCGTTTGAAGATAAAGGTTCAGATTTGACGAGGCATACACACTGGACGGGTGTATTGCTTGTTTTTATGAACTTTGTGTTTCGTGTTTCGACGTAATTAGAAAGCGAAGACATAAATAGTTTATGTCACGAACTGTACTACTTAGACGGACATTGGCAAAGTAACATTTTAATTCACTAACGTTTTCTGTAAATTGTAAATATTGTAACATATTTTAACTTTCTTTATTAAATACTCAATAATTAATAAATAATTCAATTAGTACGTTATTATTTCAAAAGCCCACATAAGCTGGATATTACATCAGAAGTGGGATAAAGGATGAATCGTGAATTTTAATTTAACTTAAACTTCGGATAGAAAGTTAATTTTTAGTTAGCATAAATTTTGATTGAACGCGAATTTTAATTTAAAGTAAATTTTAATATTACGTTAAAAAAAAAAAAAAAAAAAAAAAAAAAAAAAAAAAAAGAACTATTTTTACTTTTATAAAATGTGAACTTTTTTTAAAAAATGATGATGCGCCTGGACTGATAAAATATAAATTGATAAACTGCATAAACTGTTCTTAAAACACAGACTGAACTTTTAATAGACTATTTTTTTTTAAACTGTGTTGAAATTTCTTCACATGCTTAATCGTGCTACGGATAGTTATTACAATGCAGAATGTTATGTCTTCTCTGAGATTCATATTGGATAAATGAGCGATAAAATGTGAAATATGTTCTTCAAAGTGCTCAAGGATTAAAAAACGGCAAATCGGCTGGATAGAGATTTGAATAAAAATTCAGAACAACTGCTGTTTCTGCTCTACAAAGGTACGTAAATTTTGTTTTGTTTCACGATGGTTTCCCTTGGGAACATTTCTAAAATTGGTGTTGCACTAAGTCAAGAGAACTATAGTAAAATTAAAATTCTGCATCGGTTTTTATTCGATGACGATGGTGATCGGAGGAACAGATGCAGAATAAAAAAATTCACAGGATTCCGTTTCGCCATTGGCGACGAAAAATACCTTGAAAAACAAAAAATAATTGATGACAACTTTTCTTTGAATGAACTTATTATTATTTGTAATATATTAAATGTCCCTTTTGATGGGAGTAAAAACGAATTGCGAGATAGATTGTTATTAAATTTATGTGACACAGAATTATTAAAACAAGAAAATTACGAGAAAAATTCAGATGAGGAAGATTCTGAGAACGAATCGAGCAGTGAATCAGAAAGTAGGTCGGAAAGTGGCGTTAATGACGTCACAAAAACTGACTCCTCTGTGCAATGCCATATAAATAATGATAATGAATGTCATATAAATAATGATAATGAATGTCACATAAATAATGATGATAAAACTAAAAAAAGTACAAATTGTAATAATAATGTGAATTTTGGATCGCTTGGTGCAACTGTTTCTTTCAATGACTTTGAAAATAATATTTCTAAATTTAGCGGCGAGCCGCATGAGAATATTACTTAATGGCTTACAGAATTCGACGAGATGTCGAATATGTTTAATTTAAACGAATTAAAAAAATTGTTTTCTGTAAGAGATCGTTGAGCGGAAACGCTCTGCTCTTTATCAGGTCTGAAAAAGGATTATTGACTTATAAAAAATAAAAAAATGCACTCATCGAAGAATTTAAAATCGAGATAAATTCCGCCTCTTTGCATGAAATATTGAGTAAAAAGAAAATGAAAGCCAATGAATCAGTTACGGAATATTATTTTAAAATGCATGAACTGTCTAAGAACGGGCACATTGATGATGCCGCATTAATGCACTACGTGATCCAAGGAATTAATGATAAACCTGAAAACAAAGTTATTTTGTATGGGGCAAAAACCCTTCACGATTTTAAAGAGAAAATCAAAATGTATGAAGTATTTAAACGTGATAGTGAAAAAAGTAAACATAGAATTGATAAAGTAGAATATAATGCAAAATTGAAACCCATCAAACATAATGTATGTGAAAAATTTAGTCCTAAAATTGAAGTAAATAAACTGTGCTATAATTGTGGTGAAAAATCCACTTATCCAGGGACTGCCCCCATAAGGCAAAAGGCCTGAAGTGTTTTAAGTGTAAGCGGTTTGGGCATAAAAGTTCAGAATGCCCGGGTTCAAAACCCTAAGTTGAATCCTTATGTATTAGTGTAAATCGTAATTTGAATAAAATTATACAAATAAATGATGTAAATTTCAGTGGCATCATTGATACGGTCAGTGAGGCAAAACTGCTCCGTAAAAGTGTTCTTGAAAGACTAGATGTTAAGGGGTTAGATCCAGTGAGTACCACTTTGAAGGGAATTGGAACAAATTTCATAAAGCCGTTAGGCTCATTTAAAGTGAATCTTAAAATTGATGAATTCCAATGTGAAACCAATATTTATGTTGCACAAAACGAGGTAATACCCCATGACGTCATCGTTGGGCTAAACGTGTTAATGTTGGGCGAGACGACAATAAATGAGAATGGCATTATTGTAAAAAATAAGCCTAATCCTATTGAAATTAACTTTTTAACAGTACTTCCAATAAATGCATGTCAAAACGAAGTCGAGACAGATATTGCTTATGATGCCCCCCCCCCCCCACCCCGACTTTCAAAATGAAGTTAGGGATTTGATTTCGAATTATGAACCTAAAAAGACATTGTCAACCGATATCGATTTAAAAATTATGTTGAAAAGCAGTGAACCTATTTATCATCAGCCGCGGAGATTACCATTTTCTGAAAAAAAAATTGTGGAAGGTCAGATAGCCGAATGGCTAGACGAGGTATTATCGAACCAAGTTCCTCCGAGTACAGTAGTCCAATTGCACTAGTAAAAAAAAAGGATGGTACTTCGAGAACCTGTATTGATTATAGGCGTTTGAATAAAATCATAGTTAAAGACCGATTTCCCCTGCCGCTGATTGAGGATATTTTGGATCGTTTACAGGGTGCACGAATTTTCAGTACGAATGATTTGAAGAACGCTTTTTTTCACGTAGATGTTGACAAAGAAAGTAGAAAATACACCTCATTTTGACCCACGAGGGTCAATATCAATTTCTTAAAGTGCCATTTGGACTGTGCAATTCGCCTGCCGTATTTCAAAGATACATAAACACAATTTTTCGACCATTAGTTAATTCTGGTATTGTGTTACCCTATTTAGATGACCTCATAATATTAGCATTCTCCTATGAAGAAGCCGTTGATAACTTAAGACAGACCCTAACTCTTGCTAGTAAATATGGCTTAGAAATAAATTTTAAGAAATCTCATTTGTTAAAAAAAAAGATTGAATTCTTGGGCCACGTAATCGAGGGAGGTAAAATCTTTCCATCTCCCTCTAAGACGCAAGCCGTCATGAAGTTTCCGGAGCCAATTAACTTGAAGCAGGCCCAAAGTTTCCTAGGTTTAACTGGATACTTCCGAAAGTTTATTCCATACTATTCCATCATTGCTAGACCATTAAGTGACATGTTAAGAAAAGATCGCAAGTTTAAGTTTGGCGATGAAGAGAGAAATTCCTTTAATTGCTTGAAATCTATCTTGGCTGATAAACCGGTTTTGGCCTTATATAGCCCTAACTACGAAACAGAGTTGCATACTGATGCTAGTGTTGAAGGGTATGGCGCAAATTTGATGCAGAAATCACCAAATGACACTAATTTCCACCCTACATATTACATGAGTCGTAAAACTACAGATGCTGAAAAAAATATTCAAGTTACGAGTTGGAGGTGCTAGCGATTATTGAAGCTCTGAAAAAGTTTGGTATATACTTATTGGGAATTCCATTCAAAATAGTAACTAACTGTGCAGTATTTCAAAAAACAATGGAAAAAAAAAAAGATTTAGCCACTAAAGTGGCACTTTCGGCTCTTCTGCTACAGGAATTTAATTATACGATCGAACACCGCGCTGGAAGTAGAATGCCCCATGTTGATGCATTAAGTAGGGCACCAATAGATGTGTTGTGCATATCCATACAAAATGTCTTACCCCGAATTGAAAATGCTTTGGATGTTGATCAGCACATAAAAACCATTAAAGAAGTATTAAAACATTCTAGTTATGAAAATTATTGTACCAGAAACGAAATTTTATATAAATTCATAAATGGGAAGGAATTAGTTGTAATACCAGATACCATGCAAACCGAGATCATTAAAGAAGCTCATGAGAAAGGACATACGGGAATTAATTACACTGAGAAACATATTGAAGAATTTTACTACATTCCCAAACTGCGAGAAAAAATTCAAAATGTTATCACTAATTGTGTACATTGCATTCTCATGAATCGTAAAAGCGGAAAGAAAGAGGGACTGCTACACCCACTACACAAACAAGACATACCACTTCATACTTATCACATAGATCGTCTCGGGCCATTAGAGAGCACACATAAAAACTATAAACATCTTTAGTCATAAATGACTCATTTACCAAGTTTGTGTGGATATATCCTACCAAAAACACGACGACTTCAGAAGTGTTAGCTAAATTAGAAATTCAGAAGACTGTTTTTGGCAACCCAACACAATTAATTACTGACCGCGGCCCTGCCTTTACCTCTAAAGAATTTGCTGATTACAGTTCAAGTGAAGGCATTAAACATCATTTCACTATTACCGGTTTGCCAAGGGCCAATGGCCAGGTCGAACGAATCAACAGGGTCATCATATCAGTACTTTCAAAATTATCACTAAAAAATCCTGCTGAATGGTACAAACATGTGACCGAATTGCAACGCACAATAAACTCGACATACCAAAGAAGCATCGACATGACGCCCTTTGAACTATTGTTCGGTACTAAAATAAACACCAAGGGAAATGATAGAATAAAAGAGATACCCCAGAGAGAAGATCTGCGCAAATATGCAAAGGGACAAATTCTCAAAGTTCAGGAAGAGAATAGAAAAAAATTATAACTTATGGAGAAAACAACCAAAAATTTATAAAGTAGGCGACCTAGTTGCCATTAAACGAACGCAATTCGGTCCTAACCTGAAACTGAAATCGAAATACTTTGGTCCCAATAAAATCGTAAAAATGAAAGGTGGTAACACCTATGATGTAGTTAAGGAAGGATGCCATGAAGGCCCCCATTGCACATCCACTCATGTTGAATTTATCAAGCAGTGGATAGCTTAAAAGAAAATATGAAGATTTGTAAATAAACTGTAAATAAGTATGTTATTATTTTGTGTTGCTTTTGTGTTTTTTCTTTTTTTTTTTTTTTTCAGTGTGACCGCCTGGAGGACCAGCCGATGCAGGACGCCCGAGCTTATAGTGACGAGCCCTTGCTTCCCGTAACTGCTGAATCCAAAGCTACGTAATTTTCCTTTGCCGTACCCGGAATCCTAATCAGCTGAGCATCGACGGAGAATGCAGAACACTAACGGAAGTTCGTGCTTGTGACGAAAGTGACGCTTTTCCAGAACGCGCCGCTGCTAACAGCGTTTGAAGATAAAGGTTCAGATTCGACGAGGCATACACACTGGACGGGTGTATTGCTTGTTTTTATGAACTTTGTGTTTCGTGTTTCGACGTAATTAGAAAGTGAAGACATAAATAGTTTATGTCACGAACTGTACTACTTAGACGGACATTGGCAAAGTAACATTTTAATTCACTAACGTTTTCTGTAAATTGTAAATATTGTAACATATTTTAACTTTCTTTATTAAATACTCAATAATTAATAAATTATTCAATTAGTACGTTATTATTTTAAAAGCCCACATAAGCTGGATATTACATTTACATATAATATATATATATATATATATATATATTAAAAATTAATTGAAATTATCTCCCGATTTTAATCCCCGTATTTAGGTATAGTTATATATAAGTTACTGTCTACATGTGTTAGATCAAGTTATGTTTGCTGTAAAATTGATAGAATTTTAATTTTAAATTTCAAAACTCTGAAAAAAAAATGAAAAAGGCGAACTTCCGTTTTCGAATGAAAATATAAATATTTCATTTAACAGGGTGATATTCACACAATAAATACCCAACTAATATACCAATTAAGATGTAAATGACCAATATTTTATTATAATTTGAAGTCAAATTTGTTTTCAAATGTCTAATGAAGTATCTGATATAAGATACTAATATGTTGCAGCGGAAGAGATTTGATATCTGTGGCCCTTAGCTGAAAAAGAAAAGAAAAAAGAAAAAAAGGTCGCCAAGTTATCTGGCAAACATATTTAATACCTTTCAAAAATCATTGCTATTTTAACAACGTATATTAAGAGAGCAATCAATAATATTAACCAATATTTCGTACTTTACATATAGCGAAAATATACATATGACATGTAAATTTTAGTATTAAGTTTTTGATCGCCAAATACAAAAAAACGCCAAGAATGACAAAATTTTGAAATTAAAAATTTAAATTTTGTCAATTGGACAGCAAAATAACTTAATCTAACACATGTGCACGATAACTAATTTATAATTATACCCAAATATGGGGATTAAAATCGGGAAATAATTCTTCTTAACTTTTATTTATTTTTTACAAAAAATCCAATGGAAAATAAACATAGGAAATATTTTGCTTAGCTCCATCGACGGTCAGTGACGTCACACTTTGCTTGCGTATATTCCAACACATATTAGATTCACCTTTTTTTTTTTTTTTTTTTTTTTAGATATTAAAAAAAAAGAATTTGGGACCAACTTTGACAAACATTAAGGTTCTGAATAGTAATAATATTAATTATAAAGAACCATAAGCAGTTTCTAAGCTGTTAGTTTTTATAACAGAACATTTTAAAGTACTATTAATAAAAAGTACAATTAATTATAATATTTTAATGTATAAAAATCACACAATCAATTGATTGGGAAGAAAATGATATTTATTGAAATTAATTAAGATTAATTAAGATTGAGATTAATTTCAATAAATATAATATTTTAATTATATAAATAGTAACAAATTATTAGCACAGAGAAACTTTACAGATAAGGAATAATAATAATAATAAAAACAGACTTTTTTCATTTTAAACTATACTGGCTATACATACGGATAAAATATGAGAGAGTTGCAAATGAACTTCCACAAAAAAAAAAAAAAAAAAAAAAAAAGATATATCGATCTTTCTCCTTTGTATTTAAAAGAAAAATCGATTTTTAAATCTATATACTTCTCAAAAGGGCTAATGGTATTCCCCATAGGTCTACACATATAAGATAAATATGAGAGCATTTTCTTTCTACGTGCATACCATGATATTTTAAAGTTTATCTCTTTAAAAATAATGCATAAAATTTGAATATAAAATATGTTTTTTGCAACAAAGCAGTATTTTATGCTTAAATTTTATAGAATAATTCAATTAATAAAGAAGTTATATGTTTACATTTATATTTATATCACTAATATAAATTTTAATAAATCTATTACTTTTATAGCAATAGAACTCGTGTAATAGCATGCACATAAATACACATTTCAATACAAAATATATTCTAAATATTAAAAATCTAAATCTTAATAATTAATAATTATTTATATATTTTCTAAATATATAATTCTAAATATAATAAAATTATTTTAAATATTACATTTACCTTGGCAGTGAAAGAGATAAATTTTCGCGGAAATATCTTAAGAAATGTCAGTAAGCTAATTTTTATAAAACAATGTTACAACTATTAATTTTATTCCATAATTGCGTTATAGAAAACGGGAAAATTTTCATAATGCATTTTTATAACAATCTATATTTTAAGGAATATATTAGGAAAGTCTGTAGACGGTAATACATGGTAATTATGAAAGTTTAGAGACAGATGCTTTATTTAAATTATTTGAAAACTATGTTTATGCATTCTGTAGTCATTTTAAGATTTTATACAGTCGGTAGCAAAAGTATCCGAACACTATCGAACATTCCTATATAAAAAAAGTACACTTTATACTGTTTTGTTAAATAAATCCTTGTCGAATCATGTTATTTGTTAGTCCAAGAACATTATTCGACAAGGATTTATTTAACAAAATGGTATTAACTCTACTTTTTTTATATAGAAATTTTTGCTAGTGTTCGGATACTTTTGTTACCGGCTACACCCTGGCGTGCGAAATTTAAGGAATAATCTGTTTTCCCTTCTTCTTTTGGGTATAAATTTTTAACAAATGAGCATACGAACATAAAATGTAGATGGCATATTCGTTATGAAATCATTAATCAAATTTTATATAACTTTAACATAAAGTAGGTGAGTCAAATGCGGTCATAGTTAAGCTTTTTATAATTTTCTGGTTGGGTGTATGTGGCTGGATGTTTTTTTTTTTTTTTTTTTTTTCTTGTATCGTAAAATGCTACACTTATCTCTTACACATATCAAGTATTTATATATATATATATATATTGTAAAATGTAAATTAGATATTTTTATAATACAATTACAAAATTGTAGGTTTTAGGCACCTTTGGCACATAGCGTTCTAAATGTGGCCCTTATATTAAAAGCATCATTAAAATGTGCTTAAGGCTCTCTTTTGTTATATTTCAGGTTTATCTTCTAATTCACCTTTTGTCACAAAATTAATTTGAACCACTTTTTGTGCAAAGCAGCGTAGGATTTTTATTCTGGGATTCATTGACTTCTTTCGGGAGATCTCTGTTATTCTCAATAGTGTGGAAGTTGTCGGAGAATTAATAATAATAAGTTTTTTCAGATATCTGAGCAAATTTTGAATGATACCCTTATTACATTAATTTCCGTATTTATTTGCTATGATGTCCCACGTTTTCTAATCTTCTTCAACATCTGAGCCCCCTTGAGAACATGCATATGTTCGCTATTTGCACTGCATATTAAAATTTTAATCTAATAAATTTATTGGAAATGAAGTTAATGTAGTTATAGAGAAAGAAAGAATTTTTTTAGAAAACATATCACAGATTAAAGTTCTAAGAATTTAAACACATGTAATTTAAAACATTTTCTTATTTAAAATTAGAATGACGAAACCTCTAAAGTGAAATGCTTGCATACAATGACGGTCGATCAAGATAATCTCTTCAAAGTCAGTCCCGTACTCTAGAGATACATGATTTAATTCATTTGAATTCATTTCCCATTTTGTGACTAAAAATTAAATTAAACCACTTTTAGGAGGAAAGGGGGGGAGGTGGATGAGTACCTTAGAAACACTGGTCACCTTTAGCTCATATACCTGAAGTAATAGATTTTAAAATGATATAAATTAAACTTTTCTCAAAAGTTAGCATTGAAAGAAATGAAAAAATAAACAATTTTAGCTACGAAACTTAAACGAGAAAGGGTGCCAAAGGTGCATTACAGATAGGTGAAAATATATATGTCTTAAAATGTTAAATTAAAATCGGATTTTTCTTCCTGTATTCATTTTTCTTTCTATTCCATAATGGACTTTCTTGGAGAAAAAAATATATATAATTATTAATTTGTAAACTTTGAGCCTCGTCAAAATAGTAAAAATGATATTAAATAAGATTAAAGCGATCATTTATCTCTTTCAGTTTTCATGCTCGTGTGTATGTTAAAAAAGAAAAAAACATTCACACACAAAAAAGAAAAAAGAAGAGAGAGGATAAAAAAAAAAAAAAAAAAAAAGATCTGGTTTTAATCAAACATTTGGATGCATGTGTATCTTTATTTATCTGAAATGCCTCCTTAGTAACACTTCGCATTTAGTTTTTTCTTTAAAAAAAAAAAAAAAAAAAAAAAAAAAATCCCAATTCTTCTAAAGCTGACTTTTGAGAAAATTCGAGTTAATATCAATTTAAAAATTATTATTAATGTTAAAGTTTTATAAAATTCAATGAATGCTTGATAACAAATATTCTATCTAAGTGTTACATTATGTTCATTTGTTTCAAATATATGTGCAAAAGAGAAAACAGATTGTTTCCTAAAATTTGTACGCCTGCGTATTTTATTTAGAAAGCAAAGATATAATAAATGCAATTAAATTTTAATAAATACAATTAACTTTTTTGTCCTTCATTTATCATAGCTTTTATTTTTTTCATATTAACTTTCATCATACTTTGAATTCAATGACATTGTCACACATCTAATATCATTTTCTACTATGCATTTTATCTTTAGTAAGTCAATGTCTTTTAATTACCTGCGATAACTAATTTAATTTCCCTTATAATTATTTTGACGTTCTTCTATATACAATAAAAGAAAGTAAATTCTATATTCAACACAAGAAAGTAATTTCCATATTTTAATAGAAGAAAGTAAATTTCATATTCAATAGAAGAAAGTAAATTGTTAGTTTGTGAGGAATACGTGGTCTCCATTCCTCAATGATTAACTTAGTTAACTTAACTACTTAAGTATTAAATATGAAATTAGCACAGAGACTCAGATATATAAAAATAAAACTAAGAGTTTATTCAACTGGAATAATGGGAGGACGATCTGGATTTGTAGCTCAGTCAGCCGATATAAATACTTTAACAAATAAATATATAATAAATAATTTAGATAATTTGAAATATCTCACCCCAGAATAGCAGAAGTTATAGAGACGGATGCACTCTTTTACTTAGATACCGTGACTTTCAAACAGATCCGCGGATTCCCGGCCGAATCAGTTTTCCATTCACGAACACTCGCACTGAAGCACCACAACACTCATCAAGCTAGTTAACTTAAGCACAACTTAATCTCAACTACCGAAATATAACTTCCTCCAAACTCTAAGCTTTAGACTTTGTCGTAGACAGACGTCGGACAAGACTCCACTACACCACCCCTTTTACGAAAATCATCTCCATCTTATACCACTTTCTAACAACTTCCCTTCTCTTCATTTCAGCCAAACTTTTATAATCGCTTCCCATTCATCTACATCTCGCAACTTAATTCCTTCGTTGCAGCACCATGTCGACACAAAACTAAACTGTCCTAAAATTTTGCCGAGTCACTCGCGGCGCCGAAGCGATTTAACCATCCAAACTTAATACTTTGCTGAATCCAGCTTAATTTCAAACAAACTGTGCTGACCTTCTACAGTCTCAACCTCACAAGTTCGTAAGAAAATTGAATTAGTTTGAAAAAAAAAAAAGAGAAAGAAATAGTTTTGTAAAAATTTTCGACCTTAAGTATTTGATAGATTTACACGTTTTGAAAGGTCTTGAAACTTATTTGACCATTTTCAGAAAACGTATATGTGTGCGTGTGACAAAATTTTGTGGCAACTGTATCTCAGGAACTACTGAATATAATTTCCTAGAAATGGATATGTAGTTTCTTCTTGACATAAATCATGAAACCTTGAGGTTATATGCCTATCAGCTTTTGGTGAAAATCGACCAACAGGTTGCGCTGCCTAAATTTTTAACATGGTAATATAAGTCAAAATTTCGTAGAAATGTGCATAGAGAGAATATTTTTTTTAAAATCACTATGAAATTAAAAGGAATTATTTATAATAATGACGGTAAACCGTGAAAAGTTTTATGTATATGTAGGAACATCGCTCCCCCCCACTCTCCCCGAGAGAAGCAAATCGTCATTAAGGGTATTTTTCGAAAGAACTCGCCAGTACCTTAAAAACGAATGGTTAAACCATCGATCTATAATAATTTAAGTTATCGTTAAAAAAAAAAAAAAAAAAAAAAAAAAAAAAAAATCCGTTTTTTTAAGATGTTATATAGAGAATAAAATTGACTTACTTTGAATATTTAGTATTATACTTCTCTACAATAAAAGTTGTCTGTATTCATCATGGAAGATAATTTTAATGAATAATAATTTTAATAAATTATTTGTACTGAGAGAATTCGTATAGGAAAATGTAGAGGAAAGTCATGTGAGGGCCACAACGTACTAGTTTTATAATGAGGCTACTTAATGTTAAGTAATTTACTAGTAAGATATTTAAAATTTTCGTCTTGATTTTTCACTATTTTTACCCAAATTTTCTTTCTCTTACTCATATGTATAACAGAAAAATTGTTATTTTGGGATAAATTTTCGGAATTAAATTTTTATTATATTTACACATTTTGGTGTCCCTTGAATCAGAAAATCAGGTTTTCAGCGGTTGATTTGGTGTGCCTGTGTTAGTTTATCTGTCTTTTATTAGCATTTCGCAAGAACAAATAATAGCGGAAAGTCTAAACTTGATATTCTAAATCTGTATTACATAGGCACATACACACAGAGTTTTCCGTTGTGATCAAAGACATGATTCGTGTACAGGGACACCCAAGAGAATTGATATAGATTAGGGCTATTGGCGAAATTTTTGTTAGGTACAGTTTACGATCTATAAGTTACGTTAAACAAAATAAAATGAATATATTTATATATATATATGTAGGAACATGTTTCGTCTGGAATCTGGAAAGAAAATAATTCACTGTTAGTTTACAGGATTACGTAAAAGAACTAGAATTTAATGAGACGATATTTAGAAATTGCACACTCTCAGAAATAATGTACTCAATTTTGACGATTCAGACATCCTCGGGCTTAATTTTGTTGTTTTTGACAACAATTTCGTCAAGCGATTACCTGATTTTTGAAGAAACATGAACTCTCAAATATTTGATGAAACTGTTTACTCACAATAGTATGAGCTAGCTTTCATTACCGCCATATTGGTTTTTTTCCTGTGTTGTTTCGACTTTATGTTAGAATGACTTTTATTTGCCGGCCTGGTATCTCGGTCGGTAGGGCGCTGCCTTCTGGATTCCCACGTCCCGGGCTCGAATCGCGGTGCGGGCATGGATGTTTGTTATGTCCTATGTCTACAAAATATTGTGTGCGCTTGTTTCTGTGAATTTCTGTAAAAATATGGATCAATTGAGACAAAAATAATTGTAACTATAGGTCTCAAAGCTGTCAAATAAATGTCGAAATGATTTTTATTTGTTTGTTCTGTTTAATTTATATTTTCATTAAATATAATTAGGATTTAATGCCTAAAGCAAGGAACTTGCAAGTAATTTTATAATTTTATAATTTTTATTTTATTCTGTATCACGAAACTAGGATGAAAAAATGTATCTTTACTTTTGACGAAATTCGTATGTTCAAATAAGTGACGAAAGTAATTTTCTCAATTTGACGAAATAAGAAGGAGAAAATATTTTTTTTATTTTTGATGAAATTCGTATTCTCTAATAGGTAACGAAACAAATTTCGTCAATTTGACGAAATGTTCGCTCGGAGCATATCCCTAGAAACACTTTCGTCAAAAATGAAGAAATTTTCCTGAAATTTTCGTATCCATTTCTGAGAGTGCAGGAAATCTGCCGAGGAAGGAAAAATTATTTCCTCATAAGCATACAAAATATTTAAAAAAACAAATTTTCAATGCTAGTTTTGTATAATTTTGAGATTACCTGAATGCTATTTACACAGAATTATTTCTCAAATACAATTATTCCTAAACCTAGTTTGAACTTACTTTAGGTTTATATACCTTTTCTGTTATTCTTACTCTTTAATCTGCAATCTGTTTTTATAGTATTGTAATGCATGTTAAGAGAATGACGGGCCAAATCAAATTTTGTTTTAATTGATAATAATTTAATTGCGTCTCCTATACTTCAGTCGTCAGCTTCAGACCCTATTTTCTGCTTCTTTTTTCTTCTTTTCTTGCAAGCCACCCCTTTTTAAATTCTGTGATAAAAACCATTTTGTTCATTTTCATAGATAGTCTATTTAATATTAAAAATATTTTTGAGCCAGACAGAAGTGAATTAGGCATCAAAAAATCGTCGAGAAGAGAAGCGTTATGGTTTTCTTTAAAATAAATTAAGATTTCCTATTTAAGATGCATTTACAGAAAGCCACAAAAGTTTGCAAATGATATTCTTACAATGTTTTATGAAGCTTGTGTGTTTGAATCAAGTGGTTCAGGAACAAAATCAATATTTGCCGTGAGAGGTTTCAATACAAAGTTGATGAATTTGCGGAACCGAAAAACCATACTTTACTTCAAGTCAGATCATTACATTCTTAAAATTTCCTATTTTTATTGCAGTATGTCTATAATACGTGAACATTTGTTTTTCAATGCAAGAAACGAGTACTATAGAATTTTATATTGTAGTTTTCGTTGTTTTCACGAAAACATTAGGAACTTAGGGGAATCAACAAGGCATTTAATGTTTTGGACAAGATTTGTCCACACCGTAATAAAGTGTTTCTTTAATTTTATTTCCCTCTGACAACCGTTGACGGATATATTAATTCACTAACTATTGTTTTTACCACACTACATATATAATTTAAAATTATATAATTATGAATGTTTATCATGTCCTTAAAATATGAAAGTCATAAGTAATAGTAAGGTTTATCTTTAGGTGCATAGCTGTACATTTATTCTGAAGTTGAATTGAGCATTATTTTAGTATAGTGTAAAAATTGTACGATGCAAACAACATTACAAATCTGACCTTTACAAAGGTCAGCCAGATGGCTTTAAAAATGAATTTGGTAATAAAGTTATTTATTTATTTTTTTTTAAAATACAAATTATTACACTTACATTGAATGATATGAGATTAGCCAACTTAGTTATTTACTATCGTACCTGAAACTATATTCTTTTTATTTTTATTGAATAACATTATACTGCTAAAAAACAAGCTTACAAAACCGGGGGAACCTAAAGAAATG
This sequence comes from Salticus scenicus, assembly GCA_963930645.1. Lineage (NCBI taxonomy): Eukaryota > Metazoa > Arthropoda > Arachnida > Araneae > Salticidae > Salticus > Salticus scenicus. The sequence continues at coordinate 298,141,927 of OZ005650.1, read as the reverse complement.
ATCAGTGATGCACGTGAGCCCATTTCTTTTGATTTACTTGAAAAAGAGACTAAAAATTTTATTCCTCTTTCGTGCCACTTTTGCGAACCCTCGTAATGTTTGTAATGATCGTATATAAGTCCAGTTTCCATTAAGTAGCCTATTTTTCAAGTTTTTAACTGGAAGTAAAGTGTAAGTTAGATTACAAACAAACTGCAATATTTAAAACTTATTTTAAAACTTCTATATAACATTTTCCATATTTAACAATAAATGCGCCATTTCCTTCAAATTTTCATTCGCTTCGATTACCTTTTTATTTAACCCGTTAGTAGTCGCTAGTTGGTCGATTTGCCGCCCATCTTTCAGTGTTGCACGATTTTTTTGTTCAATAGCCACCAAAAATTTTTAGAAGTGGCATTTGATATACATAAAACACGAATAAAATCGAAAAAAGGTCGGTCACATCACTTCTTAAAATTATTGGTGGCAGTTAAATAAAAAGTGCTCAATCTGTAATAGGTGGCGCAGTCTATAGCGACTACTAACGGGTTAATTTAGATGACAGGGTGTTCTTTTAGAAAACAATTTTAATATTGTTGTACGTACTAAGAAATAACTCTGATAATTGATTGAAAAATAAAGAAAGAAAAACGCGAGTACGTTTAATAAAATGACTTTGAAAGATACAAATATTTGAGCTAAACACAATAATTAAATAATGCAGATCGGAAGCTTTTTTTTAAGTGGGTATTTGCGTACATCTAGAAAGTAGTTGCAAAATGACCTAGAGAAAGAAATGAATTTTAATTTTTCTAACTCACTCTTATTCTAATTTTTTTCATTCGCTTGCGTTATTTAATCCAGGTACATTAAATTTTTCTTAGAAGCAATTCGTTTTTCTTTTGAATTAATTCTTAAACCACTCTGTTGCTTAGATTTTCTCAGACATAAAGTAGTAAATAAATTATCTTACACAAAGGAATAAGACTTGCTCTTAATTATTTTAAAGTTGTCTTTGCATCGTAACATAAGATTTTGTCTACACAAACATTTTCAAACTCTTTCAAGCAAAAAACGAAAAATGTTTATGTAGCATTTCAAGGAGAATATACTAAAATAAATAGGTAATAAAATAAGTAATTTTTTTCGTAAATTTTATAATACTAAGTATTAAATTTTAAGTGTATATTTTTTTAAAATGCAAAAGAATATTATTAATAATAAAACAGGCAAGCAAAAAAAAAAAAAAAAAGAATACTGATTAAAATAATAATATTTTATAATATTAAATGCTAAATTAAATTACCTTGAGAGGTCAGAAGAACTTGTTCCAATGCTTTCAAAAATATCTTTTACGAATAAACCTTTTTAACACCAGGAATGTTACTCTGCTCATTTTCATACAACTCTTTCAATACAGAAATCGCATTTTTACATTCATTAATCAATTCATTTTGAGGTATTGATTACTTTACGAAAATAATATGAGCAAAAATAATAAAAACTTTAAGCCTATTTTTATTTTCTAAGTAATATATATATAAAATTCTGCAAAAAACAAAACTTAATTTAGTACAACAGGACTTTTTTAATCTATGCTTCTGTATAAAAATAATGCAGTAACTGTGTTTTATTCCCTAGAATCAGTTAATACATTCATTTCTTAAAGTTTCTTTGGCATAGCTTTAATATAGGAGCCCTTTGGCGGCTTTTAAGGTTTTATTGTCATTTTAACGATGAATTAAAACGGCCATCGTAATTGTGTTAGTAAAGATTTTGGCGAGAATCGTCCGAGTTAACACGGTGAAAAACTTTTAATTTTGGCATCATTTTATTTTTACTCTTCTTAATAATGTTAAAGTTAAAATAAGGGTTTATTTAATAGTTTTTGAACCAATTATACGACTAAACCGAAAAACACCACGCTAACTAGATTTTGCCCTGACTAGTAAGCGTACCATTTTTTTTTTTTTTTTTTTTTTTTTAGTGATCAGTTGATAGGCGTGGCTTTGTACAGCGAACTAAAAATCTGAAAAGATACAATGACAAACCTTCATATTTATGTATTTTAAATAAATAAATAAATGTTTGCATGTTCATTGGAGGTGATAGTCCGCAAAATGGTAACAACGCAAAATCGCTATTTCGAAAGGAATAGTACTTAAAAAAAAAAAAAAAAATCAGAAATATTATATTTGAAACGTTAATGTATATATATATATATGTATACAGGGTGGCCCATGAGTCTGTAGACATTTTAAAAATTCATAACTATTGAAGGAATTGATAGAATTGAACGCGGTTTACGAAAAATCCTTCTCGTGAAGGGGGATTTTTTTTTTCTTTCTGGAAAAGAAAAAATAATAATTAAGCTATTTGTCGATAGAGGGCACTGTGCGTGAATAGGCCCCACATTTTCATGAGCAGCTGTATTTATTCTCATACAAATGTTTACAGGCATATAAATACTATTCCATGTGTCCGTCGTCACCACAGATTAAAATTTATAAAGGAGTTATAACGCTGTTAACTGCAGATTCAGTCGGTGGTTCTTACCTGAAGGAAAACATCTTCACCAATAACGCTTTGATAACTAAGTCAGCATTGCAATTAAAACTTCATGTATACACAAGTAGGAGGCAAAATAAGAAATAAGCTGCTCTAATCGCAAATTTGTGCTATTTGTAGGACTTTCGATTGCATATTTCTCTTTCACATCTGTGCAAAAAAATTAACTATTTGTCTAACTATAGTCGACAGAAATTTACTATATATTTTTCTTTACAAAAAAAAAAAAAAAAAAAAAAAAAAATTCCCCTTTACCAGAATGTTTTTTTTTTTTTTTTTTTTGATAAACCGCGTTAAATTCTAAATTCCATCAACTCCTTCAAAAGTTAAGAATTTTTAAAATGTCTACAGGCATATGGGACACCCTGTATATATATATCTATATATATTTAAGGAAAAATAATAATGGTCTATTTTGATGTACACAATTCCTAATGACAATGCATAAATATATATATATATATATATATATCTTTTATATTAAATATGGTTAGAATAATACTAAGTAGCTTATCAACCTGTAAAATGTCAGCAAGTTAAAAAAAAAAAAAAAAAAAAAAAGTATATAGCCATAATTTTACAGTTAAACAAAATGTTTAGTTAACCCATATTATTATTCGTCTACGTAAATCTACATTAAAAATTTTACAGATAATAAATAAGAATCAATGTGATTTTAGAGTTTATATCTTCTTTTTAAAAAATTATGGAAAATATACAAAAAAAAAATTGTCAAGTTGTTTAAATATTCGAAGAATAAATTTACTGCTTTGTAAAATATTAAAATTTCAAAACCAAACTGAAACATTTCTATTAAGAAAGAAATACTAATTAGTTTTATTCATGTTTAAACTAACGTAGATGTTAAAAAAGTAGAATGAGAGAAAGTGTTTTTTTTTTTTTTTTTTTTTTTTTCCCAATTAGAAGAAAATATATTTTCGACTCAGGAGACCTCCAAACATGTAAATCTGGTGCGAACTCGATAGCAAATTTTTGGACCCAATACAATGCTTCCATGACCTACGGTAGTTAGGTGACGGAAGTAAAACTTATTTTAGTGTGTTGCGATATTATTTAGAGTTAAAAATGAAAGCAATATGATGTAATTTTTCATCATTTAAAATAATATATTAAGGTAAAAAGCAAGTAAAATAAATTAATTTCTTACTGTTAAAAATAATGCATAATTAATAATAATAATGATAATGATATATTTTAAAATGTACTCCAGGATAAAGCAATTAAGATATTTGCGTATGAGAAATTGTATTAAAAGATTTCGAAGTGTAGTGTTTATCAAATATCTAAAATAATACACGAAGGAATCTTTGGATCTGCAGGGATATAAATAACGTGTCAAACCACAGCGAAAGTTTTGTTTCGCTAGCAAAAACAGGACCAATAACAAGTTAAAGAAAAAATAATGTTTTGGATAACTCTTTAAAATTAAAATTGGGAATGAGTTATAGCTGCAAAACATAATCAAGAAACGCCTTTTAACTACCAATATTAATTTGGATCAGAGAAGCACTTTTGGAGGAACTGCAGGTTCCTCCATTCTCATTTCTAATCTCAGCTAGTTTTATGCAAATACTGTAATTTTATTTAAAAAAAAAATATTTTTTGCCTAAATTCTGGATGAATTTAGATCTTACTTTAATAACACTGCTCGGCATGAAAATTGCCTCTGACACCATTTCAGCGTATTCTTATGTAAAATGACCTCCTGAATGAAAAAATGACACCCACCCATTTTGCCCTATCACCCACCGTTTTTTAGGAATGCCCCCCTTACTTTTATCATTTTTCGGCGATTTTATGGTTATAAATTTGATTTTTAGGCGGGCGACACTGGAACGATACTGGACATATTACCATTCTGTCCTGATGATGTAGATGACGATTTCATGTGAACAGCTGAAGGATCCAAAGAACTAGCCAGGATGCAAACTATGATTGCTCAAGATAAAGACCCTGGGTGTTACGACTCGAAGCACGTAATGCTTTTTTTCGCTCTTGAAGATCCTGGATGGATTTATATCCTAGTCCGCAAAATCGGTCTCTCCGAGAAACTCTTAGGAAGACATTTTGGACCTAATTAGGTTTTACGCCGTCTATCAAATGTGGCCTGTGAGGTGCAAGATTTTAATCCTGCCTTCCAAAGAATAAAAAAAGAGATCTTCTTGTATTACGTATGAAACGATACCATGATCCAGCCAAGCAAACTGAAATCGAAGACAAATGAAATAAAGAAATCGGTGCTACTAGAAAACACGATGCTTACAAAGGACGTATAAAATGTCTCAGAATGAAATCCCTTAACCTGAATGATAGCGAGACGCTGTCTTTTTAAGAGGGGATAAATGTCGCACAAAGAAGCATCCCCAGCAATCGTGTGGCTTGGATGAAAGAGCACTAAACTGCAGATCTCTCTGTTTACAGTTCGAATCCGAGATCCGACAGTTTTATCCAAAAACAACAATTTTATTTAAATAATTACACTGCTGTGCGAAAAAAAAATTTTTTTTTTCGAGTTCTGATACCATTCTTGCTGATTCTTACGTAAAATGACCTCCTGAAACCGAATATGACTCCCATTTTGACCAGTTACCCACCGTTTTCTAGAAATACCACCTCCTCTTTCAAATTTTTCTCCTGCTCGATAATTTTATGACCATAAATTTGATCTGAAGAATGAAAAAGAAATAATTTACCACCGAAAAACAAAAAATTACAAAGTTTAAAAAATAATATTAATAACAGATTAAAAAATATAAGATATGTAATACATAATTTCAGTGACAAATTCTCCCCCCCCCCCCCCCAAATTTTTCTCTTGTCGCAAATGTTCATGTTTTACAATTTTTCCAACTCTGTATAGCTCATCAGAAGATATTTAACAGTTAAAATAATCCGCCCCTCTCCTAAAAATTAAATTTGTAGCCATAAAATCACCGAAAAACGATAAAAATAGGAGGCCGTTCCTAAAAAACGGTGGGTGATAGGGCAAAATGGGTGTCATATTCAGATTCAGGAGGTCAGTTTACACAAGAATATGCTGAAATGGTGTCAGAAGCAATTTTCCTGCCGAGAAGTGTTATTTATTGTATGTCTAAATTCTGGATGATTTCAGACCTTTCTTTAATATTCAAATTGAATGCTTCTCAAATATTCTGTATTTATATAAAATCTGTGTATTATGCAACCATGTATCCTAAGACTAACAGTGAGGACGAGTCCAAAAGCTTGGAGGGGTACCAAATTGACTAACAGGTCGGGATTTCAAAAGCATCCAGTCATTCGGTGCTCTGTTATCGCTTATTTTCTCTCAATCTCATTACTATCAGCCTTTCTTTAACACTGGACTCGTTTTGAGTCAGCACTTGCACAGAGGCTTCTATAGTCTCAAGAAATGTGGCTGAAGATTACCACCAACTGAGGGCAGTTTCTCAGTCGTGTGCTGTTGTGAGTTGCTTCAGTCTAAATAAATCTGATTGTTCATTTAAACTATCTGTGTAGTTTTTCCCATCTTCGTGACATTATGAATATAGTAATAGCTAATTACTACTATCTATATCTTTCCATACATTTTTTGCTACCTTTGTATTTTCTGTGTTTTATAATTTGTTATATTATATTAGCAATCAATCAAACAATCTTTATTAACTGCATTTAAAACAATTTACTATTACATCGTACACATACGACTCACACGACACGCACATATATATATAAAGGTGTTTCTAAAATATTGCCACGTGTTTTAGTTGGTTGGTTGGTGTCGTTTCATGGATAGAAAATAATTTTAAATGGGTCCAAAGGTCCTATATAGCATCTGCGATTTGAAGGCAATTTTCTTCATATAAGTCCGCCCACGGATTGTCACTTATTTGCCGCAATTGCGCCAGAATAGCGGGAGAGTTGAAAAGATGTTTGGGGGTTAGTTCTATGTCTGGGCAGTTTTTGCAGAGGCAGTAAGTCCTTGTCTCGTCTTTATGGATCTTCATCCTCCTAAAGTGTCCTGTCTGGAGTCTTGTTAGAGTTCTGGTGAGAGTTTTATTGGTACTGATTTCAGGGATTTGGTGTTTGATTTTCAGTTTCCCATCGTTGAGTTCTGCCTTAGCAACTGAATTGATATCGCTGAGAGTGACAAGAGTAACACTGCTAGTGTTTAATTGTCTTGCTTCTTTTGCCAAGGCATCAGCCCTCTCGTTTTCAGTAATGCCAACATGCGCGGGAATCCACTGCATGGTGCACTGTTTCTTCAAATGGAAAATCTTACGAAGTGTACGGTGTATATTTATAATTAGCCCTGAAGAACCCCTTTGAAACCTGTTTTAGTTCCTTAAGCATTAGAGATATATGGGCAGTATAAACTGAAATAATGTTCCAATAATGTCTAAAATATTAAAGTTGTTAATGTTTGGTTTCAATCGTAACTTACTATTATTATAATACCAAATATAGCATAACGTGATATAATTCATTAGTTTCTATCATAACATAATTTAAGATTGGTTACGCCTAGGACCTTCGAGTATTTAATCGGCTTTAAACCCTACGTCAACCACACCACTGCAACTTGTACATTTGTTCAACATTTTTTCAATATTTACTTATTTAAAATCAGCGCTATAATATTAAATAACATTTTTTTTATGCTTTATATTTCCACTCAATGCTTTGAGCATTGCTGCCTTACGCTGCGTTTGTGCTTACATTTATTATGATCGATATAATAATTCCCACGAGTTTTTTAATTAGCTTACAATTTTTTTATGAATAAAAATGGAAAAATAAAGCTGCTCTTAGAAAAAAAAATAATTAAAAATGAAAAATTATTCAATAATTATGTATGGATATTTTCCTACAATAAAGTTCCTGTTTTATTGAATGTAATTTGATTAAATTAACGTATTAATTAATATTTTAAAGAAATAAATAAATCTGATTATTATATTTTTCTAAAAGGACCTGGAAGTAGTATTTGCATAATCTCTTGCATTCATTTTAATTATTGTGCACATGATATTAACTTTTAAAAATATAACATTGAAAATAAGGCATATTAATTCCTTTCATTATTTGTTTAATTAAGTGTAATATTTAAATTCCTTTCCTTTTGTTCTATTTATATATAAAAGTTTACGTACTCTATTTTTATTTTTAAAAGATGCTCATAAATTTTCATTTTTATTCGCAAGCGTCTTCTTAAATTAATTATTTTAAAATTAAACATATTTCTTTTTCTTTCATATCATAATTAAATTTAGTTACATTAATCCCAGTTATTATTATTAAATATACAAAATTACAGTATATCTTATCAGTAATACATAAAAAAGCATTTTTATTTATTTCTGTTTAAAAAGTTTAATTTATGTGCTAAAATGTATAAACAATGTTCTAAGTATTTTTGAATGGATATAGAGAAAAAAAAATATCTCCAAGGAATTCTACTTGTATATTTTAAATGAATTGCGTAAGTGAAATGTTTGTATTCAACATGAAGAATCTTTAGATAGAGTAGATTTAAAAAAAAAAAAAAGTATAAATAAGAATGATAATAAAATTAATAATAATAATATATTGTTTTAGGACATTATGCTGAATACTTTTTCTATATACATATATATATATATATATATATATATATTTCGGGTATATGTTTTATCACTCAGAAATGTTTTCTTTACATTGTTGACGTTTTTTCGTGATTTTAAAACGAAAAATGCTTTTTTTTTTTAAAACTCCACTTTGTCTTTAAAGTGTATTAGGTCAGTAACATTAGTGAATGTACAAAAAAAATATTAAACTGTTATATTCTTATTATTTGTAAAGAAATAATTGTAATAGACATTTATATTTATAAACTCTCTTTTGCTGCAACATACATTTTAACCGTCTCAACTAATCTTCCATTATGGTTTCTAGTTGTACCTGCATCTTTATGAAAAGGTTTATTTTTAAAAGAAAATGTTTAAAAGCATACAAGATAAATTTATTATTATTATTATTATTATAATTATTATTATTAAATATTTTTTCTTGAAGGTTCAATTTATAATTTCATTATTAATTCAAGGTTATTGATATATTTTTAGTTCTCTGGAAGGAATTCTGTTTTTATTTCTTTGAAAAATATTTTGTCATTATTTCATCTAATTCATTTCAGGTTAATTTTTCTTGTAGGTTCGTGCTATCAATTGATATTTTTCTAAAATGCATATCAATTATTATACATAAAAACTACAATTCTTCGCTCAATGCTATGAGGATAGCACTTGAAAACGTCTTATAGTATTATGAGTTTTTAAGCACAAATTCAGTTTTGTTCTGTTTTGGTCCGATCTTCTTTTTCTCATCTCAAAATTTATAGGTTCATTTCATAACATTGTTCTCTTTTTCCCCTTAAAATTATACCCTAGTGTCAACTTTCTTTTTTACAGAATAATATTACACGGTCCCATTTAATTTTCCTCAGGTATTGTGGTCTTAAAAATTAAAGTAAGTACTATTATTAATCTTAAAAATTAAATCAATTGAAGATATATAGTTATTTTGTTTGGCTTATGTATGTTACTTTGGTGAATTATTTGACTGACTATTCTTCGTTCTCATTCTTTTCTTTTACTATAAAAGGATTATATATATATTTAATTACTTAGTAGTTAAAGTGTAATTGTATAATATGATATTTGGCATTAAAATTTGAAATTATAATATGATATTTGGATTTATATGACAAAAAGAAAGATTTTTCATTTTTCATTTAACAGTTACAGCATGCCTCACTAGTACAGCAATTTGCATAAAAAAATTTATATTAATATTTTAATTGGTCAACTAAATAGATTTTATAAGGTATGCAATAAACATTCAAATTACAATAAACAAGTTTTTAAATTCATTGCTAATCTCTTTTACAATAATAACTATCCATTGAATTTCATAAAGATTTACACTAATAATTTTAATAAGTATTTGCGATTGTGGTGATAGCAGCGGTAATTTGTCTTCACTTACGGTACTTGGTGTCTGGTGGTGCTTGCTGATGAAGACTCATGGCCAAAGTCCAACTTATGGAGCGCCTTCTGTCGGACTGCAGCTGCTCGTCGCTGAGCGACTTGGAGAGTCTGGATTATGATATTGAAACATCGGACAAGACAGCGCCAGTATTGAGCTACTACATGTGAATCTGCTTCTTTTGCTTTAAAGACCTATTTCTACAATGCAGTAAGTTCAATATATTTCAATTCATTATAATATCTTTTTGCCTTTCAGGTCTGGGTGGGAACATGACAATCTAGCATTTCCTTTTATTAAATTATTCTTATCACGAATATCGACTTTGTATTTTTTTGGATTATTAACTTAATTTAGTTATGTTGATTTTATGAAGGATTGATATTGTTAGATCTAATGTACCGTTAATTTACATTACTGTTGTTATATATAATTTACCAGTAATTTAATCTTGTTTTAGAATTTCATTGATTAATGCTGGGAGTATGCTAGTTTCGAAATGTTTCCGAATCATGTTAGGACTTTTTCAGTTTATTTTATTGTCTGTTATGCTGCTCCCACCCACTGAAGAGGAATTGGAAGGGTGTTTTTCACATGTAGTGTTGTTTTTCAATTGTTTTTCGTTACTTTAATACGTTGTTTTTATTAACGCTTTTTCTTCTTGTTGATCACGCCCACTTGTCTTCAAGTCTCTACATATTTTCAAAATTATATATATATATATATAAATGTATATTTAAAAAAATTGTCGGAATGATGATAAATTTTGTTTTATACACAAATAAATAAGTTTATATGCTGTACTATTTAAAAGGAGAGAAGAAAATATGATGGTTTACATCATCTCGTCTTTATCAGGGATATTGTGTTTGAATAATCAGCATCAAGAAAATGAAATGGTTATTTAATGTTAAAAATAAGATGTACTCAAGCTCGTAGCAAGAAAATGTTTTCGTGTGAAGAGTCGAGGTTTTGTCTGTTTGGGCGTTTTACGCTTAGGAATACCACCCTTTTTTACACTCATGTTTGTGAAAACTGCAGTACCATGAAGGAATGATACGATTGAGTTGAAAGTTTCAGCAAATGCAAATTATATTGCGTTAAACAAATGATTAACATTTCAGTATCCCCATGCATGCGTGGACGAAGCAGCACCCTCTGAACTACTGCTGAAACCATATAAATAGAGAGCTGTAGTAAGACTAGAAAATAGTATATGTTTATCTGCTAATGGTATACGTTAGATTAGATGTAAAAATGCCTCTTAGACGAAAGAAGTTGACACTTCAACAACTTACTGAGTTTGAACGGGGGGAATCATTGGCCGTCGTGAAGGAGCATTTTTACTATCGCGCAGTGGACAGCAGCGTGCGTACCATGATAGCAGCACATTAATGGGAGTTTGGAAAAAGTGAGCCGAGAAGTATCAGACAACTCGGAAATCCGGGTCTGGACTCCGAAATATGATGTTAACCGATGATAGGCACATATTTTGCATGGGGCTGACGGACCGTGCAGCTTCATTTAGACAGTTTTCTGTACTTTTGTCCACTTTTCCAGGTGTATCAATGTCTGCTTCATCAATTCGTCGGTGTCTACTGCACCGTGGGCTGCGTACCACAGAACTCCTTTATACAGAATCCCGCTAATGAAAACCATCAACGCTTCCGACTGCTATGGCCTCATGTACATAGAGAATTGTGTGAAAACTGGCAACAGGTGATTCTTTCTAATGAATTCCATTTTAATTTGTGGTACCATCATGACTTTATGCTTGTTAGACGCGATAACGTTTAAAGCTAACTTCTGGAGTGCATTATTGAACGTCATAGTGAAAGACCATCTGGTATTGTGGACTGAGGTACATTTGCATATCATGGACGATCTCAGCTGCTACGGATTGTGGGTAATCTTAACAGCAACGGGTACATCAATGAAGTGCTGGACTCGAAAATCGTCCCTTTTCCTCAAGGCATTAACGGAACTATATTTCAATAGGATAATACCAACCAACATATTGGGAGGAATGCTTAAGTCTTCTTTTCAATAAAAAACGTATAGATTCCTTCTTAGCCTGCTTATTCACCGTATATGGCGCAGAACATGTATAAGACATGAACAGAACATGTATAAGATTTCGTTGATCGGCCTTTCACTTGTAATTCTCGTTCTGCAGCTTCTGCAGATGAACTTGGAGTATATATACAAACATGGAATGCTCTTTCCCAGGCAAACATTAAAAAACTCTTTTAATCTATGCTACGTCGTACAGCATCACTTATTACAGCATGTGGTGGTTGCAAAAAATACAGATTTCGTACATTTCCTTTTTTTTATGCTTTTAAAATTTAATCCTTTATATGTACCAATACCAGTCGTTTATGTACTGCATTTAATTAATTAATGACGTTTCTTCATAGTGTTACAATTTAAAGAAACATGCGTGAATAAATTGTTTTATGTCTAAGTGTATAATAATGTATGTAAACCAATGCGATGCTAATTACGAACATGATAAATCATATCAACCCAAATATTAGTGTGAAATTCCGAGTATGCTAAACTTGTTTCAGAATAAATTACATGTAATAAATATTAAATTTTTTATATATGACCTATTTTTAGTATGCTTTAGAGGAAGGGGCTGTCGCTTTACGGTCAGTTTCTGCACATTATGACCAATAAATTACGGTTTAAAGTGGGTCCTGAACCACTGCAAACATCAATGCATAAACCGGAATTCGAACTTGACACTTGGTAACTGAAAGTCAGTGCGATAATCACTCGACTACCAGAGAGGCACTTTGAGAATAATCTTTTAACTGTTAATAAATACTCTATTTCTATAATATAGAAAAAACAAATGTAAAACATTTTGTAAATTTGTATTTCAGTGACTTTCACTGTTACAAATACGAATATTCAAATTTCTCGTCTGAACAGGTTTTGAAATATATCATCCTGTATTAACATATTTAAAGAAAATGAAAACTAAACAATTATTTAAAAACGACTTTAATCCTCTGAGGCAAAGTGGCTTCAAATGAAGAGCCACCGACATTTTTCATTGCAATGTTTGAAAATAAATTTTTGCACATTTAATGTCTTTTTTGCATATTTACTATTTGAATATGACCTTTTTTGAACATTTAATGTCTTCTTGGTGTATTATATTAAATTTAACCAATAACCATTTCAAATTTCCAAGTTATAAGTTCTGAACCTCAAAAAGTGTTTTGCCTCAAATGGTTAAACTGAATTTATATTTCCAAGAAAATTTTTTGCGATTATTTTTAACACTTTCCAACAAGGTTGAAAAGTGTTAATGACTTCGGTTTGTCTGTCTGTCTGTCCGCGCTCTAACTCCCGTAAATATTTATGGAATTTCTTGAAACTGATATATGTTATTCAAGTTCACTATCGGATGTTCCCCATTGAAAATGGAGTTTATACCTGTACTGATTTTTGTATAGGGACACCCGAAAGTATTTCAAAGCATTGCGTTCCATGAGAGGTATTTCTATAAACCATGTTTTCATATCTTTACTGTACACACATCTTAATGAAATTGAAATACTACGTTATTCAAGTTCATTATTGGATCTTTCCTGTAAAAAATAGAGTAAATATCACCACTGGTTTATGTACAGGGACACTCAAAATTATTCCAAATCACTGCGTTCTATGAGAGATATTTCTGTAAGTCAAATTTTAATAACTTTACTTTCTACGAAATGATATTGAAATATATTATTTGTGTACACTAAAGAATGCTTTGATAGAATATAGCATGATTAGCATTAGATTTACAGGGTGGCACAAAAATATTCATTTATATTAAAAGCTATTAATAAAATTTTGCTAGAATTCTACTTTCGTTTACATTAAGCGTTTTTAACACTTTCTAACATTTGTCAAGTGCGAATATGATTTCAATTTGTGTATATGTCCGTCTGTCTGTCTGTCTGCCCGTGCTTTAACTCCCGTAAATATTTATGGAATTTTTTGAAACTGATATGTGTTATTCCAGTTCACTATTGGTGTTCTCTATTGAATATGAAGTTTATACCTCTACTGGTTTGTGTACAGGGGCACCCAAAAATATTCAAAAGCTTTGTGTTCTATGAGAGGGGTTTCTATAAACCATATTTTAATACCTCTACTGTAGAGAAACTTTAATGAAATTTTAATATGTTATTCAAGTTCCCTTTCGGATGTTTCCTGTGTAAAATCGAGTACATTTCTTACTTTTTTGTGTACAGGGGCAGTTGAAAGTATTCCAAAGCGCTGCGTTCTGTGAGAGCTATTTTTATAAACCAAATTTAAATAATTTTACTTTGCACAAAGCTTAATGCAATTGAAATAAATCATTCGTATGCACAAAAGATTGCCTTCTATATAATATAGTAGGATTGGCATTAGATTTACAGGGCCACACAAAAATATTCAGTTACATTAAGAGCTATTAATAAAAATTTGCTAGATTTCACTTCCGTTTACATTAAGCGTTTTAACACTTTCTTATATTTTTAGTAGGAATACGATTTCAATTTGTGTATCTGTCTGTCCGATTGTTTACCTTTTTATCTGTTTGTTTCCGGCTCCTAGCGTCGGTAAATATTTTTAGAATTTTTTAAAAATGATACAATAAAGTTCACTATGGATTGTTCCCTATTTAAAATGACATTAATAGATCCTGTGACACTAGCTTGCTTACAGAGACAACAGCAACAAACAAACAAACAAACAAAAAAGTCAATGGATTAAATTTTAGGGCAGAATTTTTTAAAAGAATTTAAAATCTTTCTATTGTAAGAATCATAAAAACATTCACATGTTACTTTTAATATTCTAAAATAATGTTTTGTATAGAATATGATATGAATAACTTTTTCAGATTAAAAGTTATTCGATACAACAATTACATACAGTTGGAAAGTGTTGTTAATCAATACGTGCTGCATGATTTTTCTTTCTTGTCTGTTTTTATTAAAAGTACTGATACTCTGACAGTTTTGGATAGCTGTAATAGCTTTTAGAGTTAATACTTTTTAAATTTTTAAAGTTTATGAATAATTTCATTGTTTAAGACTTTTTTTTACTATCTCAAAGTATGTTCTCTCCTTTATCTCCTTTATCACTTTTACATGTTGTTATAAATGAAGTCCCCTTTCACTCTTTTATTTTTGTCATTTACCAAAATGAAGGAGAATAATCTCATAGAATAGATTGCCTGTATCCAGTCAACCATTTCTTAGAAACATTTCCCTCACCATTTCCTAAGAAATACTGGTGTTTATTGAATCAGTTTCCTTTCACGTCACTGCATATTTCTCATGATCAATTATGGTAACTATATAAATGATGAAAAATTTCGACATGTTTTATGTTAAACATTTTTAATTTCTGCAGTGTAGAATAGTTTTTTTTTAAATGTACAATTCTAATAAATATTATGTACTACACAATATTATAAATATAAAAACTATGATTTTATTTTATCAATATGTGTTATCAAAAATTCATAATTTAAAAGTTGCTGAATTAAAAAAAATAAATTTAAATAAAAATTGAAAATTTTACTCTTTTTGTTTTAAATTTTTGAAACTTACTTAAACAGCGTGTTGTTATTTATAGACTGTTTATTACCATTTCTTTTAAATTAAATGTTTAGTAATATTACCCTACCATGTTACATATCTTTAAAACTAGTATTAAATTTAGTGGTACTAAGTCTTGGCATAAAAATCAAAGTTTGTGGGCTTTAAAGTCCATTAGATTAAAAATTGTATGAAATATAATTTATGGAAGAAATATCAAAGGTACATTTATGAACAGAACAAACGGACTTTATTTTTATATTATTTTATGACACTAGATGCTATATGAAACCGTTTATGTTGAAGAAAGCGTGTTGTAGCGCGATGTGGAGTTTTCTGGCTGCCGCGTTTTGTGATAGTCATCTATGTTATAATTATTTAATGCATAGGGCGTTTAAAAAGAAAGATATGTTTGCGCATCCTCCCCCCTCCCAGACGGCAGCATTGCGAAATAAGAGCTAAGCATGCACAGACGGTAATTGTGTTTCATGGCTTCAAATGGTAGCAATTCCATTCGGTTAGTTGCAACTGTTACTGCTCAGTACAAGAAAAAAGTAGTGTGCCAGATGAAATCTTAATCGATGTTGAAATACTCGTGACAGCATGTATTTTGTAGGCAATACTTGCTCGCTTAATGATACTAAGGATATTCATCGTTAAATGTTATAGTAATGTATGGGTCACACGCAATATCACGTTCTGCCGTTCTATAATGGTGATATTAGTTCGAAGACGGTTGCACGTACTTAATCGATGGGAAAAGGAAAGGAAAAGTCAAGAACGGTAAGCCCATCTGCAGCGAGCGCATCATCGCGCAGTGAGTGGGAAATATTTTTCTCAACAATCGCTGTGTAAACATCGCACCCATTGCACAGGACTTGGCAATATGTATATGTTGGCAGTGTATAACTATCGGAAATTGTGTTCACGGTGAAATGGATGGATTTTCTGTCGAGAGGCCATCGAACGATTACTGCAACATTTCGACAAATGTTTGCAGCGACTTGGAGATTATGTGGAGAAATGTGTGCTGTATGATTGTAAAGTTCGGTCGTTTTATCTCTTTTCTTTTTAGAAATATGATCATCAGAATAGTCTTCACGCACATATATACACTCTTTTAAACCATTCTAAACATAATATTTTTAGATTTAGGCGACCTTAAAATATTTAAATTGAATAAAACTCGATATGAAACTTTTTAACTGAATACAATAATTCCTTTATCTGAGGTAGTCAGGCAATAGTAGTAAAAATATATATTTACTAGCCTTTAACGTGCAGAACATCTGCGTGATAATACTTACATACCTAATATGATTTTCAGAAAAATCTCTTAAATAAAATAACTAAAAAATTTTAGTTTTCTCCTTTTCTTAATTAATAAAAGAAATTTAAATCTATGACATTTGAATTGTAAATTTAATTTTAGAAAATAATTTTATTTCCGCTGCTAAATAAAAATTTTAAAAATTAATTTAAATTATTGTTAAAAATAAATAAATAAATATATATGTATTTACTAAAATTTGACGGCATTAAATTATTATATCACCATACATAAAAGAAATTTCGTAGTTAATAAATGTATCTAGAAAAATAAAAAAAATAAATAAAAATAATAATAATGATAATAACATTTATCCTATTTATAATGAATGAAAAGTCTAAAAAATATATTAGACGTCTCCTTTACCATCTTGCCGAATAGCTATCTTTAAATGCGAGGCCTAACTGGCTTTAAATTCTTCCAAATATATTTCTAAATATGAGATTTTAAGCATATGCTTCAACACAAGAAGTTAATAATTTTTCCATTTCTTTGAGGAAATGTTCATTTCAAGTGTATTGGATTAAAATTTTGTATCTGAAACCCAAAGCGCTTATAATCGCTTCATCTCTAGCAGTCGAATTTATACTTTGGGTCTGAATTGACCAATCAGGTGATACCGTACGTCATATCATATTGTTTCGATAAAATTTAATCGTAACTGGTCCACGTTGAACAAATATTATATAGATTGGTTGTTATATAAACAATCTAATTTTTGCTGTACAATTGCAAAAGTATGGTTAACTGAAGTTAATTTACTAACATAATTTTAATGCATTTAATTTTCTTAAAACTTTAAATAATATAAGGAATGTAAAACTGGGTCTTATTACTTTTCCATATAAACATTTCATTTGTACATGTATAAAAAAAGAAAAAAGAAATTATGTATATTTTATGTTCAACAATTTAACAAAACGTATAAGGATGAACATTTTAGACGCAAAAGTACCTTTAAATATAAACGCATAAACTCTGATAAATAATAACTGAAATGTGTCGCAAATTTAAGAGTTTTTTTCTCCTTTAAAAGCTTTTAAAAATGGAATAAATTATAAAGTAGAGTCTAGTGAATATTTATGAAAAGAAAATACAGTATTTTTCAGGTCTTTATGAATATTTTCTTGCAAAATTTAAGTAAGAAAACCTTCATATTCAAAATGTTTTGCAGTATATATTTAATTTAAGGACTATAAATTCAACTCTCGCGTCAGCTTTTAAGTACTAAATAAAAATCTAACAATAGAGATTATTTTATTGTTTCTGTATATATATGCATTTTGTATGGTGTTAAATTAAATTTATGAATTGAAATAGGATGTTTTTGCGTAAAACACTAGTGTTTAAAATAATCTATAATAAAATAGGTTCTTAATATGAATGTGTTATAAATAACAACAAATGGAATGTATGAATTAGATTTTTAAAAATTATTTTTTAAATTTCCTTGTATAAAATTTATGAATAACTACTGCAAAACTTAAAAAAAAAAAAAAACTTAAAATATGAACAAATAAAATAATTTTTAAAAGTAATAAATTACTGTTAAAAAATATTTTAATACTTATTTTATGGTTCACAACGTTTTGTCAATTAATAAAAAAATCGCAAAATACACTTTTTAATTTCAATTTTACATTCTCATTGTTAATAATTTATTGCTGAATACCGTTAATCTTTATATTCAGTAATAAAATAAATATTGTAACAAGTTTAAATATAAACTAGTTGACATAGGTGGACTTACTGACCATAGCTGCTACAGAGCCTACGCTGTAAAAAAAAAAAAAAAAAAAAAAAAAACCTGGAATCTTTTACAGCAAAATGTGCTGGCTCCTACACTGATAGCATATTCTGCTGTTAAATAAGGCAATTTACAGCGGAAACATCTGTAAAAAAAGACTCTTTTACGGCTGTTTCTGCTGTAAATAGCTTCTTTTTTACTTTCCTCCCTCCATGCACCCATATTGCCAGCATATTATGCTGTAAATCTACCTTTTTTTTTTTTTTTTTTTTTTTTTACAGTGTAGGTGATGTTCAATTCACCATCATATTTATGTTCGCATAAATTTCTATTGTGAGACAGATTATAATCATGTTAAGAGAAATGAATTACACTAAAGCTTGACACAGTGACAGAATGAAATCCCCGCCTAATAGGCTATCCACCGTTCACTTCGATATATTTATGTCATACTAATCTGTTAATTTATTTTATGAGGGTCAGTTCCGTTGCTTAGTTTTCCTGCTACTATATTTCCAATGCAATAATCCTCAAAATTCCTATTTATATGAAAATTTTTTAATTTTGCTATGTTGATAAAATCTTAAATTACGAATAACTTACAAAATTTTCCTATTAGAATATTTGTAGCCAATCATGTTAAAAAAAGTATCATAAATGTTATTTTGAAGTTGTCTGATACATTTATGATTCTCAAAATGGACGTTTATGCTCAATTTTGCCTTATTCTGCCATGTTAAGAAATTCGTAAATTTCCAATAACTTACGAAATTTTTATATTGGAACATTCATAGTCAACAATATTCATGCCGGTGTCCTAACTAATATTTCAAAAGTGGTCTGACATCTTTACGATGAAAATATCCCTTAAAATTGACGTTTATGTCAAATTTTGCCCTATTCTGCCATGTTAAGAAAATCTTAAATTCCAAATAACTTGTGAAACTTTCAAAGTAGCATGTTTATAGTTAATAATTTTCATTCCGAATTCAAAACTGATATTTTAAATCTGTCCTGACATCTTCATAGTAAAAATTTTATACTTAATGGACGTTGAAGTGAAATTTTGCCCTATTCTCCCATGTTAAGAAAATCGTAAATTTATAATAACTTACGAAGTTTTTTAATTCGAATATTGTAAATGAATAAAATGAATACGGTTCTTG
The DNA here is from genome assembly GCA_963930645.1 of Salticus scenicus. Taxonomy (NCBI): domain Eukaryota; kingdom Metazoa; phylum Arthropoda; class Arachnida; order Araneae; family Salticidae; genus Salticus; species Salticus scenicus. Next base: position 298,122,508 of record OZ005650.1, on the reverse strand, counting down.
CCAGTGTCAAAAGTAATATTTTAAATCTGATATGACTTCTCTGCGACTTTTTGTACTTGAGATATCGTGTACACAGACTAACAAACATACTAACGGACTTATTAACGGATTAAGAAACTAACAGACAGAGACAACGATACCGACACCATACAAATTTTGTCATTTTCGGATTCCTCACACGTGAAAACGTGTAAAAAAGTCAAAAAACCGAAGTCGAAAAATTTCACGATTACCTACGTTCCCCATACCTATAGTACGGTGGGGAACTAAAAAGGTAGATAATAAGAAAATTATTCTTTATGAAAACCATACAATAAATAAATAAATAAACAACATCAATTCAAACATGAAATATTTTATTTTAAAACCCTTCTTCTTCTTCTTCTTTTTTTTTTTTTTTACTTTAAATAAATTACACAATGAGTTTGAAATAAGTCATTTACAGAAAATGTGTACACAAAGAACTTGAAACTCCATTAAAAATTTAGCTTTCGTAAAATATCTAATTATAATCTTAAAAAAAATCTATTGTATAAGATTTTAAACGAAAATGTTATTTAAAAATTGTGAATGAAAAATACGTGCAAAAGTTTAACTTTTATTTCTTTTTTTGCTTAATTTCATTAAATAATATTTTATAATAAAAGGATTATAAGAAAGCCTGTGACAAAAAAGCGTCATTCTAAAGAACATCAGGTTTTTGTATAAAATACCCCTTAATTTTCGCAAAATATATTAGAGTTGTTTTCTAATTAATTAAAAAAAATTATACGCTTTTTCTAAAATCAAAGAAGATTAAGAAAAAAAAAAAAAAAAAAAGAAAGAAAGAAAGAAAGAAAGAAAATTTTGAATTTTCATTTCATTAATTATGGGAGTTTCTTTTAAAATATTCTCTCATTTTTAACAGATAAAAAAATAAATAAATATTGACCATCTATGTCTGATTATATTTTCAATTTCATGGCATGCAACTGAAATAAGTCTCCACATAAATACTTATGAATAATTTTCAACTATACAGCACCCGTTGAAGATAAATTACTTAAAGTAGAGTTTAAGTCCCTTTTACTAGCCAAAATGATTTTAAACAAAATAATATATATATATATATATATATATATATGTATATGGAATTTTTTTTGTTACAATTTAAATTTTTAGTTGTGTATTAATAATTTACTAATTTATACATAAAGTTGTGTTTTATGTAGTTTTCTATAATGTATGGCAACACAATATTTAAAAGTTTTAAAAATTTTCGAATTTTTTTTCAGATTGACAATATTATCAAACATATATCCAATACAAGCTTACAAAATGTAGATAAAAATAATATTTTATTAAAGTTATGTTATTGTTGGATTAAAAACATTTAATATATCATATGTTATATAAAAAATTATTTTTTATCCATAATATTTTACTTTATAAAAAAATTAGAATATAACTTATTATTATTACACTGATATCATTTACTATTCATATATTATTAACATTTTCATTTGTTCATGTCTAATTTTTCTTTGAAATTTTGCAACGTAAAATATTTCAAACAGGGATAGAGCTAATTCCTCATTTAATAAATAAAATAAATAAATAGAAATAAATGAATAAAATATATAAATACTACAAATAAGTAAGTAATCGAACATTGACGGAATGTTTATAGACTGTTTGGGTTTTAATATCACTCTTAAACTAAAGACTCTAGTGAAATCTTAAATTTCGCTAGCTATAAATTCTAAACCGTAATTTTACATTTGATCTCTATTTGGAACAAATAAAAGTTAGATTTATTTGTTATTTTTTTTCCAGAAGTAAATCTAAATATTTTTGCAAACATATTTTATTATAAAGAAAAAAAAAAATAAAAAAAAAAAAATTAAAAAAAATTTGGATTTCCTGGATTGGGATTCACGAATTGAAAATTCGTAATGCATTGCTTTGTTGCTTAATTCAACATTTTAAGAGAAATTGGAAAATATACATGTGGAATTGCTGTTTTATGAAATCGCAAAAAATCCTTATGCTGTTATTTAAAATTACCGTGCTATAGAAGAAATAACATTTATTTAATTTAATTTTTTTCCCCAAGAAGCAAATAAGTATTTTAGAAAACGTCATTTTTTCTGATATAATACGTTCTTATGATGGTTTCAATTTCTTTTAAAGTAATATGTACTTCAAAAGTATTTTTATTTATTTATTTATTTATTTTTTCACTAAGTAATTTCTTTGTATGAGCTATAGCTATATAAAAATTGGTATTTTAGAAAGCACGTTTATAGTAAACTCCTTTTCAAATTTTATTTGGAAGTTATATTGGAAATAAGAACTTTCAGATGTGAATAGAATCTATTTTTAAAGCATTAGGAAATTAAAGGAATTTTTGAAGTTCACTAACAAAATACATAAAATTGTTCGTGTTTTGTTAATAGTGAAGTGTTGTGCTTAATAATATGGAATATTATTTCTGTTTAGGGTGATTCCATGGATGAAGGTAACATGAGTCACACAAAAGTATAAAACTTCCTATATTTTTGCTACCAGTATTACTATACAGAAATAATAATGGTATATTTTACTAAATTTCGTGATTAAATAGTATAGTGATTCCTGTTAGAAATTACTGGTGGAAGCAGAAATATATCTGTGTGTGACTGACGTTACATTTTTTGTGGAATTGCCCTTTAGCTTCATACTTTTAATGTGCCAAATGGCATGACAGTTTTCTAATGAAAAAGTTCTCACATTCGGTTACTTCCGATTCAATCTTTTTAAAAATAATTAATTACTAAATGTTCAGAAAGTCGAGTGAAGTCAATTCAGATTTTTAAGTATGAAATTACAAGAATGGAAAATGGCATAAGTGACTTTAAGTAGAATTTAAAGGAATAAATACAATGCTAATTCATTCGAATGTGAATATGAAATTCACGCCATATTTATAAACATGGGTTCCCTAAGGATTGCACACTCACATAATATATACGCATTAGACAAACATATTGTGGCGCTCTCGGGGCTCGTGAATTTTCTGTGATTGAAAGACGAACCTTGCAGAGGTTTAAAAAAATATTTACAGAATATTTCGGAAGATTACAGGTCTGTTAAACCCAGTATCAACTTGAGTTTCACCAGAAAACGTAGCTTAAATAACAGCTGACAACATAAAAATCAAGACACAAACGGTACCATAGTCATAACATACAGAAATAGGCTGCAATTCAATGGTAGAGACAAGCAGAACTTTCTATTCCGTAAAGTCTTAGCGAGAAACTCACCTCAGTGGTCGGAACGGGACACCTTTTATATAGCCTGCCATTTATCCTGAATTTTATAGTAACTTCCGTAATAATCGAGTTACAGCTTGGACAATGGGTCTAACGATAATAAAGGTTTTTTTGTTTTACCAAGGTCGTTAAAATAGGTGTCAAGGTGCGATGAAGTCGCCAAATTCATCGCCAAGTCCATTACGTGTCCTGATAAAGCGTGTTTTTAACGGAGAAGGATCTTTTTAACGCGGAAACAAGCTAGAAATGCGAAAAATTGACATTTTATAATGTGAGTAAACCTCTTAGAAAGAAATCACATAAAAGTAACTAGTACTATTTAGAAATCCGTAACACTATATTTACATCTATGCATAACACGCATGATTTTTATTGATCTATTACACAAATACATTCATTATGCATACGTATTATATTTATAAAAGCACATACATAACCTGAAAAAAGAAGTGATATCTCATAAAAAACTACTTTTGTAAAAGTCACCCCGCCCAGTAAAAACTCTTACTTATCTTAAGTAGCCAAAAAAAAAAAAAAAAAAAAAAAAAGGATTGGTATAAAATTTCGCCGCCGCTATTGAATCCCGTGTACTCAATGCCTAGCTTAATGAAGATCTGCCAATAACACTGCATGTATCTTTCTAAAAAATCCTACTCTCTTTCAACATTCATTGTTATCTATGTTAGTTTTTTGGATGCATTATAAAGTTATAATTTAAAGTATTTTTACGGCGGGTGCGTCCCCTATGTAGAAGTTTTAATTAATTAAAAATTTAGTTAGTAAAGATAAAAATATTATTACGCACCCCACCGTAAAAATACTTTATAATGCAGCCAAAAAACTAACACAGATAACAAAGAATGTTGAATGAGATTAGGATTTTTTAGAAAGATACATGCAGTGTTATTGGCAGATCTTCATTAAGCTAGGCATTGAGTACCCTGGATTCAATAGCGGCTGCAAAATTTGATATCAATCCTTTTTTTGGCTGCTTAAGAAAGGTAAGAGTTTTTGCTGGGCGGGGTGACTTTTACAATAATATTGTTTTTTATGAGATAATAATATATTTTCACATCTCATTGTTGTACCACATTCTTTAAAGTCTAAGGTTCTAACTATTTCTCATCTTTCTTATCTTGGTTTAATAAAAACATATGTATCCACGAGAAATTTTCCGTAATCATCTATATTATAAAGCAAATGTTTTTTTTCGTGCTTAACAATAACAGCTACCAAAAATCTCGCCTATCACTGAAACTTTGTGCTAATTATAATTTCAAAATCTTTTTCTATATGTTTAGAAGTCTGTATCTTAATTTTTTCATTTCTTTGCTCTGGATATATTTATCATAGAATGTAAGCATTATATTGTAAAATAATTGTGTATTAATTTAAAAAGTTTTATTTTAAAAGGTCATTCATTATGTATAAATCAAGGAAAGGAATAAACTGGTCGTTTGAGTCCAAAAGTCAAATCAAAAGAAAAATAAAAAAAAATTCTTAAAGTGCTTTTTAATCAGTTTGCTTGCGAAATTCACACAAAATTTTTTTACTTTAAATTAAAATTTTTCTCAGCATATGATAAGCTATAAATCTGTCACAATTAAATATACATATATATATAGAGAGAGATATTATGTTTTATTTGATAATAAGTTTGTATTCAATGTATTTTTCAATATTTTCTTTTTCATTAAAATTTGAATAAGTATAGGAAATATTTTAAGAATCGAATGATAAACTCATATAGAATTTATTTTTAATTACATTTTAGATTAAATGTTCAAGCAAAAAATAAATATTTAATTATTAATTTTTCAAAGTTTTTCGTTTTACTGTTTAATTTGGAAGCAGCCTTGGGAAAATAAGAATACATCGCCTATTTTTTTTTTTTTTTTTTATTTATTTGATTTGTTTTCAGTAATTCGAATCGAATTATATATTTCATCACATTTTATCCCACTCAAAAGCAAAATGCTTTAAAAGCAGCATAGTACTTATATAAAGGAGAGAATTAACACTATTCAATACTTTCAATCAGTACAATATTCCGTAATACATTACCACAAAAGGTCGGAAAATCTTCCTTTTAAATACATTTGATTCAATAAAATCTCTGAACTGTGAAGTGTCAGCTGGTGTCTTCACAGATGTTCTTATTTTCCTCTACATACATAAGATAGAGTTCCTTGATTTAAAAAATATTTCATATTCTGGGGTTTAAAGAGTTTAGACGTTTTAAGATGCCCTGAACATGTATGGTAATTTTCAAAAAACATTCATCTATCTTTGCGCGAATTAAAAAAATTGTGTATGTTATATCCAAAGAAAAATTCGACGGAATTATACAAAACTTTAAATTTAGTTAGATGTTGCTATAAATTGCTGCTGATTAGATTTTAACACATAATAAATGACATTTCTTGAAGATTTTTGTAAAATTTTAATATTTTTATTTAACTCATTTATTTTATTTTGAACTAAAAAAAAGTATGTATAAATTTATTGAGGTAATATTTTATATATTTTTATATGGAGAAATACATTATATATATATAAAAAAATATATATCATACTGAAATAATAATAATAATAATAATTAGTTTTTTTTTTGCATTTTCGTCTTTCCTAAAACTGAACATTGTAAAATAAATTGCTACCTAATCCCCATCTGTATAACAACTGTATTTATTTTTCATGTGCATTTCATTCGAAAGATTCCTAATTTAAAATTAATCCAACTGTGGATAATTCTTCCGAGTTCCTGTAAGCCGAGAAGCATAAAAGTTTATGTATGTGATATGTTTGCTAATGTTTTGGTAGAGGTAAACTGTTTTGTAGCAACAACTAATAAAATCAGTTTATATTCTAAAATTCCTGCAAGTAGATATTGTTTTTATTACTTTTTATACATGAATTTCGTTTTCTATTAAAAATTAATACAATCAGCGTTTTTACGGCACCACTGTTTTCCCCTGACTCTTCAACAATTACATTTATTAGTAATTTTTCTTAAATTTATTATATAAATATAGAGGTGAAACAGTTAGGGAAAAAATACGGACCATAGCAATCCTGACTGATGCTAGTAATGTCAATGATATTTAAATTGCAATGGCAAATTTTTAATTGTGCATAATATTAAAGAGTATATGTGTACTATCTGAGAGATTATTGATGCTAGTTCTTTTCTATAAGTTTAATAGACGTCACATTCAGTGCTGCCAGATTGAGGGAAATTTTTATTGAATATCCTCCACTAAATTTTAATTGTAACGCTTGGCTAATCATTTCGAAGTCATCTTGCAAAGAAGTCTTCGAAGCGATTAGAAAACCGTTATAATTAAAATACAGTGGTGGATGTTGAATAAAATATTTCGTCAATCTGGCAGTACTGGTCACAGTACACACACACACACAAAAGAAAAAGCCCTTTACACAGTTTACATGAAGGAAAGGAGGGGTTATGTTATGTGGATAAATTCGCTAATTAATCTTCTCGGGAATAAATTCCGCTGATACAGTATGGGGATAAACTCGCTATGCAAAAGTCACTACCATTGCAGCCGAAAGCCAAACTACAACTAAGATCTTTTTATGGTCACATGATCACGAAAACTCGCGAAGCTCGTTTTGCATGCGCAGAAATTCGAACACATAGTATGTATTAGACTTGCATAACTGCAATTTAGTCAAAATAGACATTGCGTTACTGTTCTTTATTTCATTTGATGTTACTGAGAAGCTTAATTTAAAAGAAAAACTGAAGAAAGAGTGTATATCGAAATGCGCATCCTGGTAGATTTTTGAACATAACTGAAAATTTAGTTTCTAATACCAATAAAGAGCATCATCTAAATAAATTAAAACATCATCTAAAGAATATCTATTAAAACATTTGAAACCAGGGCCCAAGTTCGAGGTATTCAAAATGTATTTTGTTATAAGAATGTTTAAACCACTTAATATTTACTTTAATTGTATTATACTACATTATTTTAAATTTTCTTATAAACATGCAGCTGAGTATTTGATTGTCAGGTATATTTTGAATTGATCTGTCTGAAGTAATTGGCCTAAATATTAATGTATTATTTAATATTCTGTATAAAACCACATTTGCTATTTTAACATAAGCGCTATGAACTTAAAATTTAAGTGATTATATTGTTATTATACTTTACCTCATTGGAAGATGTACTGGGAAATACACCAGAAACTTGGTGTTGTAGAGCCTAAATAGCTAGAAATTTGTATGGAATGCAGATATATTTTTGAAAATAAAACTTGACGACCAAGTGGCTTACAGCAGCGCCATTTATTGAAAATTTAGACCTTGAAACGTCTTAAAAAGTCATTTGAAATAGATTTTATACAACGCGGGCCTCTCATTACTTGAACCAATATCTGTAGCTAAACCGATTAATTTAATCAATCGAAAACAGATATCGATATTCATGAGTGTAGTGCGTTGAAAAGTTTAGTAAAACTTAAGGAAACTGAATTCATAATATTTTAGAACTGCCGCCAGAAATAGAAACTCGAATTCAGCATATTCTGTAGATGATATCACTTTAATTTATAAATGATGTTGTTTTAATTTAAGCTTTTTTTAAACATATATCAGCACATTTATCCCATATTTGAAAACATATTTAATATTTATTGAATTCTGAATGCAGAATGTTGTTTTTTATTTTATAGTTTGAAAGTTTTTATGAAAATAACACTGAATGGATAGGAAAAACTAAAATGCTATGTTAAACGAAACTTTTATAACTCTATGAAAGTATGTATTTCTCTAGCTATGGAGAAAACACGTTTCATATTAATTTCTCAGCTTGACTATAAACAGAAAATTTTAAAACCATTTTTATCTTCTGTTTGATTCTAACACAAAACTGCTGTAAAAATGTATGAGATACAACATGTTCATTAAATCCAGTAATGTCATAATAATAATTATTTGTCATAAGTTCAAGGGTCGTACTCTCCGCTTTTTTTTGTCTGGACACTCTCATGAATGAGAAACTTTGAAATTTATTGCTACCACTATTTTTATGAAATAATCTCTACCCAGTGTAAACATGAAACATTATTATAAATATACCAGAAATATTTCTGAGTGAAATTAGAGGTAGCATAAAAGGTGGGAATTTCTTTTACCAGCGAGTGTACTGATAAAAGCGCGAAAAGTATGACCCCTGTGAGTTTTTCTACATGATTATCCCAGTATCTGGGATCCAATGTGTTCGATTATTGATAATTTAATAAATATCTATATTTTCTCAGTTTACTATTCTATATATATAAATAATAATAATCGACAACTACTTCTTGAGGCAAGGTTATTTATAAACTATTAATTTGATTAAGCATAAATAGCCAAATTTATTTAAAGCATAAATAGCCAAATACAAAGAAATATAAACTATTATGATTAGAAAAAAATAATCATTTTTATTTTCATAAACTATATATCGTTTACCACAGATGCCAGCATTTAATTTATTCCGGAGCATTTTTAGCCCCGTCTTCAATTCGCACCACTTTATTTATAGTACATTTTTCTTAAATATATAACTACGATAAAATAAGAAAAAAAATTTACTCTTAAGAAAAAAGTGGTACGAAATAAAGGCGGGACCAAAAATGTTCCGGAATAAATTTAATTGTTGGCATCTCTGGTTTACCATCAGACTATCGAATTCAATAGTCGATAGAGCACAAAAATTAAATACAGCAATAATTGATTCATTTATTAAAGCAAAAAAAATTAATGAATTATTTTTCAAAATTCTTTTAACTGTTTATTATTATTATTTTGGTTTAAAATATATTTAAAATATATTTTAAAAGAAATGTAACATCTAAATGAAAGTACTGTATCGACTCTGAAGTTTTTAGGAAATCAATCCAAATTCACAGCCAACTTCATAATATATAAACGAAAAGGCATTTTGTATTCTTTCTTTTTGTCTATGTAAAATTATAAAAAAAAAAAAATGACTCTTAATAAACAATAAACGATTTTTTTTTTTATTTAATATGCGATGAAATGTTGTAAAAAAAAGTCAGTTAATAACATATATATATATATATATATTTAATCATCCTTAAAGCAAGCTTTTATAAGAAGAGGTTTATGAAAGAGGCTATCAAATAGCATGAAAAATATTGATAAAAATGAACAAAAATTAAATTGCGAAAATAATCTTTTTTTATTATATTAATTACTTGAGCTAAAATATACTGTGACCGTTTTAGTATTAAAAAAAAAAAAAATTGCTTGATCTTATTTTTTTCGCTATATAATAAAAAATATAAAATAAAAATTCCAATCAATTTCTTAAATTAAAATATATCTATCTTTATATACAGGGTGTTCCAAAATTACAGCGAAAAATATTAAGAAAAGATAGGATACATAATAAGGATTTAGAATTACTTAGGAATCCGTGTTCTTAAATGTCATCTTAACCATTTTAAAACAGGGTGTTTTGGTGTATATTTAACAGATGCCAGTAGTACAAATGTAGAGCTACAAGCTTGAAGTGGATGTAGATAACAGCTAAAGGAATGAGGAACACATGATAGCAACCCATGACTATAAACATCATATTAACCCTTTAATGAGCGGATACATTCTGCTGTTTTTTAATACTTACCACCATGTATGAGTATAATCGACTGCTCATATATAGTTTAGTTATTTAATTATTTGAAACTCCTCCTACCTTGTTAATTTGAAAATCTTGTACGATCCAACAATTCACAAAACGATAGACAATCTTCGTATTAAATATCCATATACAATTAGTGCTTTCAACACATCGACTAAAAACAGCATTACTTTTATGAATACCTTTTTATGTAATCATTTATCGAAAAAAAATATATATATATATTTGTGCAAAATTTATTATTTAAAAAAAGTACCTAAATGATCCCAATTACCTTGCGCCGCAAAGGGTTAAAAAAGTACTTTAAAACATACGGTTCTTAAAGAGTTAAGTTGACATTTGCTAACATGGGATCCTATGCAAGTTCAATTCCTTATGATATACCCTATCTCCCCTTAAAGTTTGTCGCTGTAATTTTGGAACACCATGTATGTAGTTATAATATAATAGCTACCAAAAGTTGCCTTATTGAATTAGAAAAATACCGATTTTCAGTATTTTTGGAATATATCTTGAGAGTTAACTTTTGCTTCAAATGTCAAAACATTCGGAAAATTGATTATTTTTAGTGACTATATAAAGTTTGAAAATATCTAACAGTATCGTAAGGATCCACATTTGCATAAAAAATGTTATAAAATTCGAAAAATTGGGTATTTTAATATTATCTTTAATGCATAATCAAAGATCTCTCTTAATATAAAATAACGAAAAATCAATAAAAATACTTACCGCCCTTTTTTCAGAACACACTCAGGGATGATATTTTTTTGTTTTTCCCTTTTCTTGCCCCCCTGTAATTTCACGCAGTAATCTTTATAGTACTATTTATAGTAGTGTGTCCAGATTAAATAGGACAGAGATTATTGTACAAAAATAAGTGATAGCAATAGGTACGGAAATTTCTCATCTCTGAGAGTGTCCTGAAAAAGGACGGAAAGTACGACCCCTGTACGTCAGAATCGTTTCAGTTGAGTTACTGACAGATTCCGTGCTTTATTATTAATATATTTACATTGGCCTTTTCTTAGTTTTAAGAACGATAAATAAAATAATTAAATGATAAAATCAAAAGTCGAAAATCAAAAGTGATATGCTGCCCTTCCTTGGTAGCATTTGTAATCAGTTTTGCCAGATCTGGCGGATTTTTTATTCAATAATCACTAATAATTTTTTTTTTGTAACGCTTGCCTAATCACAGCGAAGATGTATAACAAATATCTTTTATTATTATTATTATTATTGTTATTATTATTATTGGGGACAATTGAATAAAAAATCCACCAGATCAGGCAACACTGTTTATAATTTATTCCGGAGTGGCTATTAGCTCCACCCTTTTTTCGCACCAGTATATTTTAAAAACATTTTTCTTAATTATACATTGAAGAAAATTTCTCTAAAATCTGAGTATGTGAAAAAAAAAAAAAAAAAAAAAAAAAAAGAACAGGACTAAGAGCACACCGAAATAAATTATAAATATTACCAGGTATGGTTGTAATGTATTATAACATTTTAGAATATTTGAAATAAATAATTACTGATATATATATATATATACTAGTTAATTGCAGGGCGACTAAAAGACGCCCGTTGGAAAACGATCATTTTATTTTATTTATTTCTCACTTCAAATAATTAATTTGCTAGCAAGCCCGTGCGAAATGTTCGCACTTTATTTATCCTTTCGTTACTTTTAAAATTTAAGAAATATTATTATTATTTTATAGACGTCATTTTTTAGATCATCATGGCATCATATAGACTCAAATTTAATATTTTATGTATAGATATATAATATTTTCCCCCCCATGTGAAAGCATATTTCATTTTATGCTGGGGAAAAAAAAAAAAAAAAAAAAAAACGGCAAGAATTAAAGATTTAAATGTCTATTTTCATATTTTAATTAATTTTAAAAATCTAATAAAAAAAAATTCGTTACAAATAAGGTACCAAATGAAAAGGGCGATTTTTCTGGATCCGTCAGATTAAACAGCTTATCGATCAGGCAATTAGATTTTTTAAAATTAACTAAAGTATGAAAATTAGGTGGCAACTTGCGTTCACACACAGACAGAGTCCAAGGAAATCTCTTAGCTTTTTTAAGTGTGACAGAGTCAGTCAGTGATGAGCTTAACTAAATATGCTGATAAATGTATAAGAGAGAGAGAGAGAGAGAACTTTTTCTGCTTAAATGTGAATATATTATTTTTAATTAAAAAGAGTATTCAAAAGTTCTTTTGATATTAAATTGAGATGAACATAGGTAAAATCTATAGATAGAATTTAATATAAAGCTTCTTCATGAAAGTTTAAAAAAGAGTTTTGAAACTATGTATGTAAATAAGAGAAATATGAATAGAGGTTTAATTTCTTTTAGAAATATTTAAATTAAATATAATATCGAAGCTTAATAATTTCAATGAACTTTGAAAAAATTCAAATAAATGATTAATTTAAGTTTAATTATTAAATCAAGGATTCAAAAGGTTAATGTTTGGTGAAATATCTTAATGTTTTAAAAAAGATAATTTTATTTAAATTTTATTTACATTGCAGATTAAATTTTAGTTCTTTTAGTTCTTTTATTTTTTTTTTTATTTTGTAAAATGTAAAGGATGTTTTTTAATTAAATTATGGTTATGTTATTATAAAAGAAAATTTTTTTTTTCATTACTTTTAAATACTGTAATGTTACGAAAGAGGCAATGGTAAAATTTCGAAAGCATTATAACACCTTTGCCCATATAATAATGAAAAAAAAAAAAAGAATAATAAAAAAAGAATAGGAAAATAAAAAAATCTCTTACGCTGAAAAATAATCTGGTACAGCACTTACAAAATTTTTCTTACCATGAATTTTAATCCCATACAGAAAAATTCAAGATTAAAGTGTAAGATAAGAAGAACTATTTTTAAAATTACGTTAAAGAGAATTCAAACTAGGTTTTGGAATAGAATTATTTGAGAAATAATTCTATGTGTGGAGGCTACCTCCCCCTCAATCGGTCCGTTTAAACAAAATACCAATGTTTATATAGAATTCAAGGCTGTTATAAATTTAAAATTTATTATAATCTTTTGAGACAACATTCACCCACTCCCCTCTTTGAAACTTATCATCTATAATATTAAAACACAAAGCATTTTCTGTAAGACCAAAATCGTACGATCTGGGCAGACGCGAGAAAATTTTGTACCTATTTCGAACGGGAATATTCCTTTCTCTTTATGCAGCGCAATACGAATACCAATGATAAAAATCAAGCAGACGACATTAATATTTCATATGTCTATTGGTCTATTCTACGGCAGACGCCTAATTAAAACTCAATCATAAAAATATTTCACACGATTAATTCATTGATTCATACTTTCCAAAGAAGTATATTGAAAACAATGCAATTCGCGAATACTTATCGGTTACATTCCTATTTATCTAAAATCGGTGTAAATTTTCACCGAAAATTTCTTTATATAAGATGTGGCGCCATCTGTCGCCATGTAAATATTTATATTATACTTCTTAAAAGAAAAAAAGAAATAAATAAAAAATCTTTTAAAATTAATAAAATGTCAGAGTTTATTGTTCTTTAAAAGTTAACTTTTATCAGTTGAAAGCTGTTTTTAGAAAAGATGGAGATAGATATTTAAAATCAAAGATTTTTTTTTTTTTACTCTAATTATTATAATCTCTGTCTCTGATACTTCATTTCGATACTACATTACAGTAAAAATAATTTAAAAAGAACATTAAAATATTGATATTTTGTACGAGTAAAAATTTACATATTATAATTTATTATTAAAAATGTAATGTGGAAATTAATTTACTAAAGTATTAAATTCATTCTTATTTATTTATTTATTAATTTTTAACAGTATACTTTTGTTGAAATATATTATTTTGATAGAATAAAGTGTTATAATATTATTCCAGTAAAAACAAATTTTAACTTTATTCCGATTTACAGTTTATTTTTAGAATACAATGAATTAATATTTTGGATTATATCCAAGTGGTTTTACAAATATGGCAAGGAAAAATCAGAATCAAAACTATTATTTTACCCATAAAATACACTTATTGTCTCGGCAAATTAGAATTAATGATATATTTTACAAGTGAATGAAATCTTTGTCTTTCATGTATGTCTTTTATTAAAAAACTGTGACCTGTTAATATAATTATAAGTTAATATAATTATAATCTGGTAGTAAATCTTCGTATTCATTCATTTTGCGTAAAAAGCAACGAATAAATTTCACAGTAAACATAAAACGAGTGCAGATCTATAGATTATTAGTCGATTTGGTGTAACAGGGAGGAATTCTATTGTGGGATTAGTTTACATGCTTGATGCTTTGATAAGTATTATCACAAATATTGATACTATCTCATTAAGAAATATTGATTCTTTCGATAATTTATATAAATTCTGCCTTTCTTTTAATTATTCCTAACATTCTTTTGGTCATATTTAGAGTAAAATTAGGAACACCTTGGGATTTTATTTTTATTATATGGAGCATGCTTAAATTTTGTATATTGAAATTTCATGAAATTTATCCCTCCTCCTTCAAACCAAAATATAATTGACTAAAGCAGGGGTTTTTAAACCGGTTAAGAGCAATGCGAAATATTAAAGCAAGGGTGTTTTAAACTTTATACCGTGAGAAGATTTTAGTTCCACATCATCCGTCAAATTTTGACTTTGATTTTTCTGCAATTATTTGTTTTGAAGTTAAGCTGTTAACAGACACATGCAAAGATCAATCTGGAATACAATATTTTCTGAAGATTGCAGGTATAGCCCCAGTATATTCTAATGATTTTGCGTAGTCCTCCAAAGGATTGGTGAGTGATTTCCGTGCTATATTTTGCATGAAATATGCTTTTATGCGTAGAAAAAATATATGTTTATTTCATTTTGTTTAGTGTAGCCTATAGATGTTAAACTGTATCTACAGAAATTTCGCCTACAGACGTAATGTATGTGAATTCTCTCGTATGCCCCTGTACAAGAATTCTTTGCTTTATCTCAATGGAAATTTTAGTGTAGTATTTTTATATGATAAGATTTAGAATACCGAGTTTGGGCGTAGTGCTACTACTTGTTCTTGTGATAATCTGATAACAGACACACACACACACACACAAAAAAAAAAAAAAACGCGATAAATGTGATTTTCGGATTCAGGGATCCTCAAAAAGTGCAAATATAAGAAAATCTAAATTTTGAACATTTGACGCCAAAACAATACTTTCCCTATAATTTATATACAGAAAGTAAAATACCTATCAGATTTTTCTTTTATTTAGGAAAAATTATGTTTATATAAGAATAAAAAAATATATAAAATTAAAACAATTAATAACGTAATATATGGATTGTTTATAGTTAAATACATATTGTTCTGTTATAAAAAGTTATTTTTATGTAAAATTCTAAAAGTTATTAATTTAATCTGTTTCAGAGTTCCAAATCAGTATTTGAAACATGATACTGTTTTCATTTATTGTCTGCAACAAACATTTTGTTTGAAAACTATGAAATATTTTGTCGTTTAATGACGATTACTTTGTTGAACATGTGAAAATAAGAAGTTTCCTTCATATGTCTTATAGTCTTTTATTAATTTTACATTTATATATTCTGTAAATAAAAATCGTAAATATTTTACAACTATATCAGTTACAACTGCATCAATTATATCAGCTTAATTTATGTTTATATGTAAATATATTTCTCTTCCTAAAAATAAATAAAAAAATAAAACGTGATTTAAATATATTTTTTGAATCCAAAACAAAATTTATTCTTCAAATTTTCTAATATTTAATAGATTTGAGAATTACTAAATATAAACGGTTCTATTAACTTTACATAATTTTTAATAAATGAAAAATTTTTAAACGTTAAATATTACTTTTAAAGATCAAAATGATGATACACAACATATCAATACTTATGATAGCAACATTATAGACAAGATATATAAAGACGTTAATAAGTAACCGTATGAATTCCTTTTAAATTTAACTAACCATAATGCGTATACATGGCGATTACTGTGAGATTTGTAGAGTTATACTATCGACCGCCCGCTTGTAACAGCATGAATTTCAACATTTGAAAAGTAATATTAATCTACATGTATCGCTTGTAAAGCCATATTTACAGAATGAGCTAAATAAACGGTTGATAAATAAAAAGGAATTTTGAAAAAAATGTTTTGGTTTATAAGTAATCTTAATATGAATTGCATATAATAGTTTTCAAAATAAATTGAAATCATTATTTAGATTTAGAAATTATTTTTCAAATTAAATCAAATTGACTGAATTATAAGGTACCAGCTCTACTATATTTTATTAATATTTTCATTTTCCTTTCTTTTTTTAAATATTAAAATTTATTTACGGCAACAATAAATATTTCTGTTTCAGATTTTAGAGATTTGAAGACAATTAAGGAAATAGAAAAATTTCACGTTATATATATATATATATATATATATATATTGTTATTTGATTTAGAATTATGTAATATACATAATTATCTTGTATTATTTTAAAAAGAATAATTTCTAAGTATGTAATCCAGCTTGTAACCTTAAAAATATTATATGCATGTAGAATGTTAAGAGTTTCAGATATACATGCTGAATTTGGCCTTTGTATAAAAATTTCTACATGTTATATTTATGAATTTTATTTAAAAGTCTACTGAAGGATTAATGTCGATTCTGTTTTTTTTTTTAATCTTTTACAGAGGATTGTGTAAATAGAAAAAAATATTGCAATAGATTAAAAAAAAAAAGTCCCAAATAACATTTTAGATAAACTTTTGATCTGTCACTCGTGCTCAAAAGGGAAATAATTGATTTCCTTTTAAATCACATTTCATTGTTTTAATGTTTTAAGGCTCAGAATTAATTTTATCATCATATTTCTTTTACAAGCATATTTGAATCTCCATGTAGACACTAGTGTTTCATAGAAAATAAATATTTTAAAGGGACTTTGAAATATTCTAGAGAAACGAAAATAAAACCATAAAACATACGTTGGTTCAAATTTAAAAATTCACCTAATAAAGCACTGATAACACAACCTATTTTAGAATCAAATATTTTAGTAAAATCAACACGATGCCTCGTTTTTATTGAATCTATGATTTTGTTTTACACTCTTAATGTAATTAATGCCTAATTTTAAACATCGCTTTCCTAGTTTTACTTTTATGACCAGTAAGATAAACAGTAAACAAAAAAAAAAAAAAAAAAAAAAAAGCTGTAAAATTGCATTATCTACTATTCAATAAATATGATATATCACAATCTTTCTAAACTCAAACATTTAATTTTAAATAAATGATTCCCATTGTTTTGCAGTGCTTTAAAAACAAAAATAAGCAGTCTTAAACACATGGTGGCGTGTAACCAATGAACATTTTCCCACTTGCTATGTATTATATACGGGAGCAGGGAAAAAAAGTAAATATGTTGTTAAATACGGCCATGTATGTCATTTATTTACCATCGATTACAAGGTTAGTTTTTGAAAACTAGAACAGGCAGGCGGCCTCGATTTACATCAATGTATTATGATGTTCCTTTTCTTTCATAAATTCACTTATTAGCATTAAATTTTTACAAACAGATCGTATAGTGGTTAGAATAATTCTTTAATTAATTTAGTACAAAACGTTTACAAGTACTCATTAGTCACCCAAAATACCTAACTTAGCATTTTAAGTCTAGTTATATTGAAAATTTTTGAACTAAATTCTCACTTCCCACAAAATAAAAAAAAATAAACAGTTGGTGAATATACAGAACAACCTAAGTCCCAAATACTGACTCACAAGAAACTAAATGCAGATTTTAAAACAGTAGTATTCCAGATTATACAGTAAGTATATTCACCAAACACAAAGGAAAATAAAAAGAAATAAAACCTATGGACTAACATTCAACCGAAGAATTAACTCTTAATTTAGCTTCTCTCACACTTGTTTTTTTTTTTTTTTTTTTTTTTTTTTTTTTAGGATCTAATGAGTACAAAAATCAAAAACCCAGCTCGAATGGAAACAATCATTTCCAATAAGAGAAATTTTACGCTTTTATTTCCTTTAGCTCCCCAAAGACTAATCCTGAATTATAAAAACAAAACCCCATATTTTTTTTTTTTAAAGTAAGTTTCAATTAACACAGTAACAGGAATGTAATATCTAAATAAAAACATACAAGTAAAAAATTAGCTTTTAAACTTAAAAATTTATTGAAAGGTATATTTTGGTTTTTATTACACATTCCATAACATAAAATTTTGCTGTAAGTATTAATTATGATATCTATCACAATACAAAATCTTTCTTGGTAACAGGTGATAAATAAACAGGCAGTGTAAAGTTTTTAATTAAGTATTATTTAAGATATTTAGTATTAATTAAGTATGAATTAAGATATTTATCACAAAACAAAATCTTTCTTGGTAAACACTCTTTCCATCCCGACAGGTGATAAATAAACAGGCAGTGTAAGATTTTTTTCCAATAACATATTTATGAGAAAAGGGTAAAGTAAAAAATGACAAAATATTACTTATCAGGCAGCCAGGAGTGGTCACACAATTTTCGGCTTCTTGTCAGACCGCATTGCACCTCCACCAATTTTCGTAAACTCTTTAAGAAACCGTCAAAGAAAACTACGCAGTAGGGTCAGGCAGATCAAAAAACTTCCAATCTCGTCGGATGACCCTTTTAGACATCGAAATTCATACAGCATGGCCAAAGCCTGCTTTTTAACAAAAGAAGAGTGAAGCATCACACACTAAATTATCATTACTTCGCTCTTTTCCAGAAACTCGTACTCATAGGATATAATTTCCGAACCCCAACAACTTCAGATTGATGATATGGCAAGGAGAGACTGCGCGGAAATCATTTATGACCACTCGAAGAAGAATCATAGCATTAATGATGAGAAAACCTTGAAGGCCCCAAGGAACGAAAGGGCCCTAAGGCCCCCCTCTCCCCTCAACAAGACCAAAAAATACAACAATAATCTCCACTCACACAAAAGACCATATATATCTCTCGGACGAATCCAACAACAGCTCACTGCTTACCGATAAAACGCAAAAAACTTGAAAAACAACGCTCGATCCAATCCAGAAGCGTTGCCACAAGGCTCAGCTCAAAACAAAAACTCTCATTTGCTAACAGGTAACCGAAACTTTCTCCCTGGTCCCTCCTAGATAAAAATTTAATACGCCCACATTTAAAATATTTCTGCAACCAAAATTTTCACGCCCATACAGTCAGCTCGACCTTGCACGACCTCAATTCGCCCCCTCAGGTAGACAGGTATTTTAAGGGCGTATCAGATTCAGCAACTTTAGAAACAACCAATTTTTGAGCCGACTTTAGCGCCGATTTTTCCTCGACGAAAACACCGTAGAGGTTACAATAGTCGGATGAAAAGTTGGATGAAAGAAGACTAACTTCTGATGTTTATCACTTTTCTTGGCGCGAATAAAATACGCAATGATTAGCGTTAAAATTCCCTTTCATTTGTGTAAAATATCGCATTATTATTTCTATTTTGATCTTTTTTACAACTATTGTCATAACGCCATACGAAAATAAAAACGATTAATTGAAAATTCTTATCATTTAACGGTAAAATAAACGTGCTTAACGATAATATTTCTTCTTCAAATCTCCACTTGAAGCGATTCCCGTGTTCCGCCATCTTGGAAATATGACGTATCAAAATAGCGCATCCTGATTGGACGAATCCGAGGAGAAATTGAGTATACGGACAATTTTATCAAGACAGCTCTGAAAAAGTTGGGCAACTTCGGTCTGCGCTATCACACTGGGAGTAGAGACAATTTTTTCCGAAAAATCGGCGCAAATCAGTGGTTGGCTCTAAAATCGCCTGTAAAGTCGTTGAGTCTGATACGCCCTTTAATCTCCGAGAGAATTTTCCCATTTCACTCCCCCACTGTAACCGAGAACTGAACAGCTGAGAGGTACATCTGTGACCGCCACACCCACCACGCTGACCTTCAGCGACCTAAGAAAGACACATTTCACTCCGCTTGGAAACAAGAAAACACAGAACTGCTTCTCACGGAAGCAATGAATGAAAGAAAAAGAGGGACACACCTCTTTATTGTAAGAAAAATGCGAGGGGAAAAGCCTCCTTTTTTTTTTTTTTTGTTTGCTTACAATTCTCAAGAGAAAAAAATATATATACAAAGAATTCTTGACCAAAAATACTTCTCAGAATTGAATATCTTCCTACCGTGCAATACATGTGATTACAAAGCGTTTTGAAACTAAAATAAATATAGCTAAGAAAACCTATCTTTTTTCTTTCTTTCTTTATTTTTTTTTTTTTTACAGAATAGAGATTTTAATTATGAAATATTAAAAACGAACAAGCAGTTATAATTTATTATAACAAATGCATTGCTGCTGAAGTTGTCGAACTTGAGGTCTTTCCTCACTATCTGCAGGTTTTTTGGCGTCCGCAGTGTTCGATGAGCCCCAGGATTCACGTCTAACATGCTACCAGATTTTTTCAAATTACTTTACCCATAATATGGTATTGCATGGTACATATTCCATAGACCTATTATTAAGCGCAGTATCCACTACGGTTAGTTCGAGCGGTGCTATTCAGAATCCTTTGATGTGGTCAAGCGGTTGGACGTGGTTCGACGTCATTGGTTGTCAGGAAGAAGTCCTGGTCCTAACACCCTGCTGATATAATTGAGGGGCCAGAGGCAGATATCTTTGTCAATTTTGCATGCTTTCCTTTGAAGTAACTGCGCAATCTGATAAAAAAATGTTACAACTGATGACAAGACATTTGGCTCTTTGTGTCGGAAGCGTGATTAATGGTTTTTTGAACCTCGAAGCTTCAACCCTAGTGGAAAACAGCCTTTACAGTGGAAAGGACAATGATAAACTTTTTGTGTGGCAACATTTTTAAATTTATATTTTTCTTTAACATTTGTATTACGGAGTTTTCCTTATACCTGCAACTACGAACGGCGGTCATGAAAAAGTGAACTTTTTGCTCATATTATGAAAAGTTAATGATTATAAATATGCAGTTTGCTCGTTCTATAAAAAAACTAAATTAAAAAATGATATTTTATGTTAACAATCTGAGAAAACATAAGTTGATAAGTAAATTAATATCTGTACACAAAAGACAATTCAACATGATTTATAGCTAAAATTAAAAAAAAAAATCTTTCTATAAGTTTTTATACTTCTATTAATTTAATAATTTACCTCACAAAAATATTCATTATGACATAAATTCATTAACAAATAAATAAATTTATTACATCATTGAGTTTCGCATTGTATACACACTTTAACTTTCTGAATTTTACCAGTGCATTTTCCCCAAACATATCTTGTACAGTCAACTTCTTATAAGAAAAAGTCAAGAAAGGACAAAATTATAGACAGTGAAATAAATATGTAGCGTACAACTAAATATAATTTCCGGTCAAAAAAACAGCTGTCGTAATTCTAGTGTAAAAGTTAGATTATTTTGAATATAAAACATTTTTTACCGCAAGCAACGTTTATTAGACATGTCACAGGTAAGATTTTTTCATATCTTTGCTACACTTTCTTCTACCATAACCTCCTAAACTAGATGCCTATTGCTTGGATCGGAAACTTAGCAACAGTTGAAGCGGTAGACAGCGCAATCCTGGTACAGATTGCGCGACTTTTTTTTTCAACAGCCACCAAAAATTTTTAAAAGTGGGATTTGATATACATAAAAGACGAATAGAATCAAAGAAACGTCGATTATATATATGATATATCACTTCTTAAAATTATTGGTGACAGTTGAATAAAAAAGTCGTGTACACTGTACCAGGTGGCGCTGTCTACCGCTTCAACTATTGCCATGTTTCCGAACATCTCGACAGGCATATAGTTTAGGAGGCTATGCTTCTACTGTCGTAATGAATTAATGCTCCGTCCACTGTAGTAATTAATAGGTCTTTGACGTGACCATGCCGACCAATGTTGAACTGCCATTGATAGACACGCTGTACTTCCGTGACAGAATTTGTTTTGTAATAACTGCATAACACGATGTTACACATTCAAACTCTCGATTTCGAATGATATAGCACGGCGGATCACCACCTCTGTCACCCCCATTCCGCTAACTACTATAAGCTATTATGAAAGCGACATTTGAAAGTATCAAGTAGCTGTTATCGCCATTGATCAGGACAAACTTGCTGTGATTGTGACAAACATGCAGCCATTGATCAGGATGTACGGCCATCCGCGAATGACAACTTCAAGAAATGTTTGCAGCAATGCATTGATGCAAATAGAGGCCATCTGATGATGTAGTTTTCAAATATAATTTTGTAATCGATGGTAAATAAATGGCATACTTGGTGGTATTTATAGATACTTTTATATATTTTCTCCTTGTTTCCGTATACAAAATATGAGAAATTGAAAAATGTCAATTAGCTCCGAGATACCCTGTATGATAGTTATTAATATATGATATTTTATTATTTAATAAAATATTTTAGAAGTTTGTCTTTTAATTTTTATTGAAAAAATAATAATTTTTCTTCTACAATGGAAGCCATTTTTTTAAACCAACTTCAGAAAAGGAGGAAGGTTCTCAATTCAAACGGTACGTTTTTTTTTTTTTTTTTTGTTTATTAGCTCATAACTTATGAACGGATGCTCCGATTTTGATACTTTTTGTTTTGTTGAAAAGCTCTTGGTCTGAAATATGTCCCATTGTAATATCTTTACGATCTAAAGAAAATACAGGGTGCCCAAAAAAATCAGTCTCAACTCTTTTCACTGCTAAACGGCTGCAGCTATAGGGATAAAAATGGTATGTAAGTATAGCAAAGTGGCCATGCAGTACAACGTTAAACCGCTTGCAGCGCCACCTGGTGGAAAATAGCTGAGTTAGTGTTCCCATCTCGAACGAAAACGGTTCTAGAGAAAAAAGTGAATTACAAAGTTGAAGAGTATCAGCGATTTAGCACAAAAAGATAGTTTAGACATTCATGCTAGCGTTCCTATCTCGGAAACGGTTCAAGACAGGGGGAAAAAGTGAATTATAAAATTGCAGAGCATCATCGATTTAGCACGAAAAGATAGTTTAGACATTGATGCAAAAAATACAATGCTAAAAAGGTGCATTTGTTTGTTCGCAATTTCTTACACTATTCACACTTGAACTACATTACACACGTTGTAGCGTAGCTGGTGAGACATACTCTATATAGTTCAAAATACGGTTACTTGATACTTTTTGTTTTCTTGTAGAGATCTTGGTCTGAAGTAGGTCCCATTATAATATCTTTACAATCTGAAGAAAATAAAGCGCCATCTGGTGAAAAAAAAGCGGAAATAGCGCTCCTATCTCAAAAACGGTTCAAGATGGGAGAAAAGTTAATTACGAAGTTGTAGAGCATCATCGATTTACTACGAAAAGACAGTTTTTAGACATTATTGCTAAAAATAGAACGCTTAAAACATGCAGTTGTTTGTTCGCAATTTTATACACTGTGCACACTTGAAGTACGTTGCACACTTTGCAGCGTAGCGGATGGCACGTATACTCTGTGATTCAAAGTACTGTTACTGTAAGTGGTCACATCGATTAGCACAAAGTCATTTTCAACCAACTTCAGAAAGGAGGGTGTTCTTAATTCGAGCTATGTGTTGTTGTTGGTGTTTGTGAGCTTATAACTTCGTAAGAGATGTTCTAATTAGCCGACTTCAAAAAGGAGGAAGTTCTCAATTCAAAGCGTATGTTTTTTTTTTTTTTTTTTTTTGTTCGTTAGCTCATAACTTTGATACATTTTGTTTTATTGCAAAGGTCTTGTATGAAATAGTAATATCTTTATGATCAAAAGAACATACAGGGTGCCCAAAAATGTCAGTCTCGACTCTTTTAACTGCTGAAAAGCTGCAGCTATAGTCATAAAGGTGGTATATAGGTATAGTAAAGTGAGCATGTGCTACGCGATTCAACTGCCTACAGCGCCACCTGGTGGAAAACAGTGGAGATATCGTTTCTATCTCGGAAACGGTTCAAGACAGGGGGAAAAAGTGAATTATAAAATTGCAGGGCATTATCGATTTAGTGCGAAAAGATAGTTTAGACATTAATTCTAAAAACAGAACGCTCAAAACGTGCATTTGTTTGTTCACAATTTCCTATTTTGTGCACACTTGAACGACATTGCATATGTTATAGCGTAACGGGTGTCATTTATGCTATGCTATATGTAAAATTCAAAGTATGGTTATTGTAAGCGGTCACATCGATAAACGCATGGACGTTTTAAACCGACTTCAGAAAGGAAGAGGTTCTCAATGCAAACCATGTTTCTCATTGTTGTTGTTGTTGAAATTTGTTAGCTTATAACTTCCTAAGAGATGATTTAATTTTAATACATTTTTTGTTGTCGTAATGATCTTTGCCTGAAATAGGTTCCATTATGATTTCATTAAGATATAAACAAATTACAGGTTACTCACAAAAGTCTGTTCTCACTCTAACTGCTGAACTCATGCAGCTACACTGGTGAACGCAGTACGTAAGTATCGATGTTGAAACTTCTGTCCGTCAGCTGCAATGCATATTATGCTCTTTGTTTGAATTTACGCTGCGCAATTTCCAGCGCTGCGGGTGACGCGTATTCACTGTAAAATTGCAATATATATGCCTAACAGAATTTTTTGTTACGAATACAGCATATCCGTTCTTTACATTTCTAAAGACTTTTTAATTTAACTTATGTTCATTCAATAGATAGTTTTTTGCTCATATCTGATAAAGACAAGAAAACTGACACAACTTAAAAATGCAGCATTTGAGAAAAATTAACTTAAAAGTAACTTGACTGGAATAAAACTGGCACAACTGTCTCTCGAGTGAATAACTTTCTAGATGGAGATGTAACTTTTTGTTCACAATGGGTGCATTTTATGTATTTTTCAGTGGCATAAACCATTTTTTGAGTTATGTCACTTTTCTTGCAAGTTGTGATTTGTGAAACTGCCGTTGAACGTCTTCTGATGTTCTCCTATATGAGTACGCTTTCACTGAAAAGAGAAAAATAAAATCTTTTTCTAAAAAAATGGAGCCGACTCCAAAAAGCAGCTACTATTCAAAAAAAAAAAAAGTTATGAAATGAAACTGTAAATTGTGCCTAAAAGTATAAAATAATTTCCTTCGGCAAACAACCTATAACACAACAATTAATCATAACTCTTGAAGTCGGCGCAAAATTAAAAAAAAATTGATACCTTTATTTAATACAAAAATAAAATCCTATTCAAAATACACATTTCACCTACAAAACGCAGTCGAAAACTACCTTGATTCAAGAAAACAAATAAGATTTCGTAAGCAGCAAAAGTTGCCGAAGATGCTGGTATTTGACATCCTTGGTGAAAGAAAAATCGCAAAATTATCTGGCAAACATATTTAATTTCTTTGGGATATTATGATTATTTGATAAGGTTATATTAAGAGAGTAATCAAGAATATGAAACAATACTTCATATAATATATATTATGAAAATATACATCTTGCGTGTATATTTTTGCATTACGTTTTGATCGCCAAATCCAAAAGCCACCGAGGATGATAGTTATCAAAGTTATACCAGATTTGCAAAGGAAACTCTAACTTCGTAGAAACATAAATATCGCATTGTGAAGAATGTTCACTGTTCTGTGTAAATGTTACCAATGGACTAATTGTATACAGTGATAAAATAATAAAGGAAACGTGAAAATGGATCATTCGAGACAACAGCATTTGTTGCTACCGAACTAAAAACAAACCTTTAAAAACTAATTAAATTTTAATTTAATTTTGCGCCGACTTCAAAAGTTATGATTAATTGTAGTGTTATAGGTGTATTGGCGGAGGAAATTATTTTATACTTACAGTTTACGCGCAATTTACGGTTTTATTTCATACCATTTTTTTTTTTTTTTTTTTTTTTTTTTTGAATAGTCGTTGCTTTTTGGAGTCGGTTCTATTTTTTTACAAAAAGATTTTTTTTTTTCTAAATTCATTTGTTTACAATTTTGATTCTTTAAAAATAAAGGAAATTTAATCAGATTTAATTTTTTAAAATTTTTATCGAATGATGACTTTTATAAGTCAATTTCTAAAATAAAGTGAAAGAAAAATTTGATTTCTAATGTTTTTTTTTAATTTTTTTTAATTTTTAGCTGTTATACTATTAAATAAATAACATTTTATAAGAAAAAAAATGTATGGATAAATTAACAAGCAAAATTTAATTTCTAAACTTCAAGCGCAAAATAGACAGCCTAAATATAATAGTGTTAGTTAAATACTGTAGCTTATGTAACAAACAAACAAACAAACAAAAAAAAAAAAAAAAAAAAAAAAAAGAAAGAAAGAAAGAAAGAAAAAAGGAAAAGAAAATATTTTTTTATGGGTTTCACTCACTGTCTATTTGTCATTTATTCATTAATTATTAAACTTAAATTATTAAAATAAATACTGACTATTTTTTTTTCCTTTAAACAAAATTAGAATTCTTACGGTGGGAAAACAAACATTATTCCACATAGAAAAAATTGCAATGTCTTTTATCTTGAATTTGCATAATGTAAAACTTATTGTCAAACATAATTAAGCTAATAATTTTTTTTTTCTCTTTTTCATTCAACAACTCTTTCTCTTCAACAATTCTAAAACAATTCATAATTATTTGAATATAACATCCCCATTTCGAACTCATGAATGACACACTGGATTCAAAATAGATTATCAATAATAAAATACACGTATATTTCTTTTATATAATAATTAAAATTAGAGATTTGACTAGAGTACTGACTAGTAAGGAACTTTCTCTCTTTAATACAATATTAAATTTTATTTCAATGTGATTTTTTATCAATTTATTAAACAGTTTTCAAAACACTTTGTTTACTATCTCATATTCTCACTTATCTAATGAACAAACAAACAGTAAAAACAGAAAAAAAAAAAAATCAATCAGTGATTTCACTTATAATGACTAAATTTTCCTTAGTAAGTCTAAAGAAGAAAACCATTGTAAGACTTCAAAATTTTATCAGTTAATTAGTTTTTAAAAGGGATAAAAAGGATAATATGACTACTCACCGCTTAATTCCATATTGTCGTTAAAGGATTTTCATTAAAGATATGATTAAGGTAATTAGATTTCAGTATTCTTTATTAGTTTTACTTTTTCTCTAAGATCTAAAAGAAATTGACATAAAACTAGGTTGAAATTTTAATCACGGATTCAATAGATTTTCACATAATCATTAATCAAAATGTCTTCTTAAATGATGAACACAATTAAGGAGCATGGAGAATCTGACAAAATTAAAGCCGTTATCTTTTTATTGTTAAATTGAATGTGCGTTACGAATATAAATTTGATTTAAATGTTGAAAGTAATAATTTTGATCTCTCATTAAAGAAAATTACCTAATTTATATATATATATAGATATATATATATATCTATATATATATATAAATTAGGTAATTTCTTTAATTAGTGATAAAAATTATTACTATATATATATATATTATGAAGCAATCCAAAATTACTCATGTTATTTCTAGTGTCGAAGTTAAAATGGAGCTGGGCTGGGCAATTTACGAGAAGAAATGATGATAGATGGACCACCAAAGTCCAATTTTGGATACCAAGAGACAAGAGAAGACCGAGGAAGATACCACTGTGTCGTTGGAGAGTTGAAATTGTAAAGTTTGGAAGAGCAGCATGGAGAAAAATTGCAGAAAACAGGACAGTTTGGAACCACCTAGGAGAGGATTTCGTCCTGCAGTGGATTGATAAAGGCTGAAATTGATGATGATGATGATGATTATATATATATATATATATTGTAAATTTATTAAAAAATATATTTATTTAATTATGAATCCTCTTTTTTTTTTAATTGCACTTTTCATTTTTTTACAGTTTTGAATAATTAAATAAATTTCAAATATATATTGTACTTTTTGATGGGTGTAGGTAAAATATATTTTTAAAATAAAATCATGCATTTTTTATATACCGGGTGATCCGAAAGTCAGGACAAACTTTAAAAATGAATAATTCGAAAACGAATCAAGATACAAAGATACGGTTTGCACCAAACGGATGGAAAAGAAGCCGGGTTTTGTGTGGCAAAGAAAAAAAAATAGTTCTGTTGGCGACCAACAGATGGCGCTGTCGTATTTCTGATGTAGGATTATGCAAAGCAACAAACGATATAAAAAGGAACAACTACAGCAGGTAATGATAGTCGAAGCTTATATACATTGAAATATCGCATTCTCAGCCGCTACTTTAATCACGCATGGCCTCTAAGATCTCCCGATCTGACATCCTGTGACTTTTGGCTGTGGGGAATCTTGGAAGTCAAAAGTATACCGCGACCAACCGGCATCACTAGAAGCACTGAAAGATGCCATCCGCCAAAATGTGTCTGCCATAACGCAAGAAATGCTACTAAATGCTGTGAACGATGTCGTGAATCATCTCACAGCTGTACTTTTAAATGATGGATATTGAACAATTACTGTAGTAATACAAATTAACTGACTTGTAAGTTGTCAACATTTTTTTTTTCATTTGTAAATCATCTTTTGGTGAAATAAAACACTATAGCGCCATCTGTTGGTCGCCAACAGAACTAATTTTTTTTCTTTGCCATACAAAACCCGGTTTCTTTTTCATCCGTTTGGTGCAAACCGTATCTTTGTATCTTGATTCGTTTTCGAATTATTCATTTTTAAAGTTTGTCCTGACTTTTGGATCACACGGTATATGTTTGCATTATTTATTTATTTATTTATTTATTTAATATTGTTATGCATTGTTTTATGGAATAGACGAATAATACATTTAAAACTGTAAACAATTTTCTAAACGTTAACTAGAAAAATTGCTGTTCTTTTTAATTTAAGATTTTTAAGGCATAATTGTTAATTAACACAATTATTACAGTATAAAAAATGGTATAAACTAACAATAAAAATATATCGTATAAATTAAGAATAATTATTCATACACTAGCCGCCTTCGGCGACCAGCTGGTTCGCGATCCTTGAAAAGTTTGACTTTACGAAACTCCCGCTTGGTGGCGACTACGGCGCCTTTTCCCCGTTTCAGGTCCTTCAACAGCTCATTGTCATATAGTGAAAATAACTTTATTGAAAAATTTAATCGCAGTAAATTACCACTCGGTAGCACCTGTGGCACCCTCTTCCCATTTCAATATCTGAAACAGCCTGTTGGCTCACCGTGTTATGATCTTTCAAAATTTTGACTTCAGCAAAGTCCAGCTCGGTGTAGCCTGCGGCGCCTTATCCCCGTTTTAGAACTTATAACAGCTTTTACGCTCGTACCACAAATAGATTTGAAATTTTTAACTGTAACAAATTTTCGCTCTGTGGCGACTAAGGCGCCGCTTTACGTAAATTATTTGAAATAGCCTGTTCGCTCACCATGTAAAGGACCTTGAAAATTCTGATCGTGGCAAATCCGCAACCCGGTGGGGCCTACGGTCAACCAATCTTCTCCCTAAAAGTAATTTACTGATAATCAGAATTGGAGATATTGAATTATTAAAATGACAAAGCGCCCTCTGGCGACAGAGATTTGCAATATGTACTCCCCAATTTCAGTTTAAAAGACTTAAAATGATATTTTACCTATAAAATTCTGTTGATTAGAAGCTGAGATACAAAGGTAATATAAGCATTGTTATAACAAAATTTGTGTCTGATTTTTTCGTTTGTTTTCTTTGAAACTTGCGTGTTAAAAATCCTTAATACGAAATGTGAACGGAGTATCGGAATTCAAAAGCCTGCATCATAATTAGAATTGGAGATATTGTAATAAAGGTGTTCTGGCTTTTCCGTGGTTTTCTCTGAAACTACCGTACGGAATTTAACGGCTTATATCAGTTTAAAAGTCCGTAATATTTCAAATGATGTGTTATAAGTAGAAATCTAGATATTGAATTATTAAAATAACAAAGCGCCCTCTGGCGTCAGAGATTTGCAACATATACTCATCAATTCTAATTCAAATAACTTTTTAAATGATATATTACTTATGAAATTATGGTAATTAGAAGCTGAGATACAAAGCTAATATAGACATTTTTATAAAAAGATTTGTGTCCCACTTATCCATGGTTTTCCCCGAAACTTGCATAATTCCGGGCTATATAACGTTAAAAATCCTTAGTACGATATATGAGCAGAAATTGGAATTCGAAACTCTGCAAAATATTAAAGAATAAAGGTGTTCTGGGTATTCCGTTGTTTTCTCCGAAATTCCCGTTCCTTTTCTACGTCTTTGCCCCTTCGCTCTCCCCCCCCCTTCCGTCGATAATAATAATTTTACACTCGAAACGATTTACCTTGCCTTAAAATCTAAATATACCAACCAATTTCAAACGCTGTAACTCTTTTTTTTTTGCCCCTTTTCCCCCTTCCTCAAGCCCTCCCTAATAATCGTACTCTTTCAAAAATATTCACAATCGAATTATCCGGAATTAAAATCAAATACAACGGCATACCTCAATTTAAAATACTGCAAAATATAAAATAACACTTAATCTTTTTCCAATAAATATGTCATTTTTTTATTTATTCATATATTTTCATGAAAACTGAAGAGTAGCTTTATAATATGCTGTCTAAGCCGAATATTCATTTAAATGTAAGGTAAATGAAAAGTAGAAAAAGTTTGAAAATTGCAATTTTCCCCCCATTATAAAACACGTGATATCTTAATTGATTACAACCATTTCCTTTTTTATCACAGACAGTCGTCTGCCTGTTGCCAACTAAATTTCATACTTTAGTTAATTTAAAAAAATCGAATTGATGCATCGATAAGCCGCTTGCACTCTTAGATTCGGAAAAAATTCCCCTTTCATTTGGTACCAAATTCGTAACGATCGGACTAATATTTCTAATTTATTTTCCATTTTTTCTACTTTGAACTCCTTTAAAATATCTATTTTTATGCAATCGCGTTGAATTCTCAGTCATTGAGATCGCTTTTTTGATTAGACATAGGTCTACATTTTAATTAATATCTCCACAACTAATTAAAATTTTTAAATTCTGTTTTCACTATCCCCTCCGGAAGGCTTCTGAGCACTTGTATGTCAAATTTTATACTTCTGCGTTCAGTAGGGGCTGAACATATAGATGCTCAGACAGAGAGACAGACAGACGACTTCTTTTATTATTATAGATAAAGAAGTTTTTAAGTAATTAAGCAGACGCTAATAACATATTTAACCGTATATAAACATCTTCTATCACATGCGTCTAAAATTATATATTTCCTTTATTTAGATTATTTTAAAACAAAACTTAAATTAATGCATCATCAAGTACAAGTAATGAAAACTAATTTCTATTTTAATAATGAGATTTTCTAAAGTACATACCTAAAAACTATGTCTATCATTTTAATATTAATGACTTCAATTTATTTAAAACTCAATCATAAAGTTAGTATTCTTTTAGTTTACATTTTTAATATTAAAAAGAACATGTAAATAATTATTTTTTGTCTGTTGTTGAACGATTAAATTGGAATCATGTGCATCGGAACGAAGCATCAAAATTTTATGTGAAATAAGAGCTATTCCGGTTCGAGAGCATAACTTAAATGCGAATGTAGTTCCATCGAATTCCTTGAACTATACCAGTGCTTCACAGATGAGTTCACAAACAGCATGATCAGATCAACTTTTGTCAGAGTACATAAAATTGGATAAAAGTTAGCAGATTTTTCAATTCGCAGGGAAATTTTTCGTTTGGACGATTGCATATTATTTGACAATATACACAGAAATTGTTGAACCATGATCGTATCGATCTGCAAGAAAGTAGCGGTCAGCCGACAGAATGGCAGAATATGAGGGTAGAATAATCATTTGATCAGCTTTCTGAATTTCAGATGCGTGCTTATAAACAATCCAAAATATGATAGGTACACCAATGTGTGAAATGAGCATTGATACACGATTTAACAAAAGGGTATTGAGTTTATGGAGACGATTACTTTGACCGACCGTCCTAATTTCACATCGCGAGATACATTTGTAATTATCTAGGTGATTTTTACCTGGAATCTCGTGGACAGTATTGTTTTCAGTAATGTGTTATGCTTCTAACTGAGCTTCGATGACCAGCAAAGACATGCCTATAGACATGTATGACAGTGATGAGGTAATCAATAATTTCCTACGTACTACTGAACCTGAAAACGAGGATTGTCATTTCATTCCAGGGTCCAAAACTTTGGTGACACCTTTATAGCACGATAATACACCTACGAGGTTATACCCCAAACGTGTTGTTCTTCCTTTCACAAACCGCTAGATTAACACATCTTTTCCTACTACTACCTATCTCCCGTGGGAGGCGCGATCTTCAGATTTCTCTTTCATAGAGCACCCATCCTTAATAGAGCATTGATGAGCAATATTTATGAACTTTATAAATCGTATCAAACGAACTTAGGTAGAATACATATGAGAGAATACACGCAGGAAATTCGCGAATTCTACGACTTAATATGTAACCAGCAATAAGGCAACAGATGGTGTAACGCATTGTCATTTTTTCCCTTTTATAACAATTTTCCATAATGAAACGTTCAATTAATATGATACTATTAACTTTATATTTTAATAAATGTATAAAGTACATGCACCTATTTTTTGGTTATTCGAAAAAAATATGGTGTATCGATTTTTAAATTATAGAGTTACTTTATATCAGCAAATACATAGCGAGTAGATTTTTAATCTTATAATAAGATGAATTTAATTTTTTAAAATCCTTTTTGTGATAGACGAAATGATAAAAGTGAAAAGTCGTTTGTATGTGCTTAAGAATGGAATTATACGTATCTAACTTTAAAATGTGAACGATTATTATCTGAGCATTTACAATAAAAAAATTATAAAGATTAATACATTTTATGCAATTTTTAAAACTTAGAAGGTTTTTTAACCTGTCAATTTGCTCTGTTTTAAAATATTAAGCTATAGGTAATGTCTAAATATATTATTTTTCTGAATATATTTTATTTTTTTATTTTATAGATTTTAATATTTCTCATGCTTGTTTTTACCGTAAAGAGTAAAGAAATAATAATAATAATAATAATAAATTAATCTGTGCTTTCACTGATAAAGTCTTTATCATTATTTTTCTTTAGCATGTTTCATGAAAAAGATCATCATAAGATAACAATATGTTATCAGTTAATTAGTTTATAAAATGTATAAAAAGCCCATTTCTCGCTTAATTCCATATTGTCATTAAAAATTTGACCCCCCCCCCCTTTTTTTTTAACTAAAAGATAAAGAATTCTTAAGATAAAGTTAAATAGATATTTAAAAAAAATTACCCTTTTAAATAAAAATATTAAGATTCATTTGATGAAACTTACCGCCATGTAAAATTTCCATAGATATATATTTAATGATACTAAAATCATAGAAAATTAAAAATATAACGCTAAAAATATAGCCATGAAATATTTTACATTGATTGTATAATAAAAAATAATTGCAGGATTTTCCTGTAGAAAATGGTGTGATTAACACAATGAATTATTTACAGGGCCACGCAAAGTATTTGGATTTTATTCGAAAAATTGCTTGATATTCATTTTCACCTGTGTGCGATTTCTACACATTCCAATTATTTAAAAAAATTTTTACAACTTAGTATCTATTATGTGACGGGTAAATACCGTTAAAAAATGTTTTATGGATTTCTATAAATATTTACCAAAAATAAATAAATAAATAAATAAATCTCGTCAGACAAGCAGATAAACTAAAGTGCCTAGCAGTTTTAAACATTACTGAAATAAATCTACAAAATTATTCTTAAAGATGAGATAAAAATTTTATTAGAAATGAATTTTAGTTCTTAGCATTATTGCATGTGTTAAATAAATAGGATAACAAAAAGTTTAAAAAATCACAATTATCTAAAGTAGGTGGTCAAATTATTAGAAAAAAAAACCATCTTGACAGTTTTTCTATTTTCTGAATAAATAGTGGATGAAATG
Organism: Salticus scenicus; assembly: GCA_963930645.1. Taxonomy (NCBI): domain Eukaryota; kingdom Metazoa; phylum Arthropoda; class Arachnida; order Araneae; family Salticidae; genus Salticus; species Salticus scenicus. Next base: position 298,088,323 of record OZ005650.1, on the reverse strand, counting down.
TTTTGAACTTAAGACAAGCAGAGAACATTTAAAATCTCACTTTTTTACTATCGATTTAGCTCACAATGCAAATATGGCACTAGAATAAATTGAAGAAAAGCAAAAATATTTGGATCACATTCTATCATAAAAATCTACAAATGACTTGTAACTTTAACACGCTATTGCACACTATGTACATAGTGTGTACATATTATGCATAGTATGTGTTGAACATACTATGAACTCACAAATCTCAGTTAATTAATAAAAGATATACTAGAATTACAAGCCCATAAAGGGTTTCACAAAAAAGAAGTTTTTCAACTTGGTTGAAGTAATTGGATCTTCAAATTAAACACGTGGCATGTGAAAAAACCTTTGTGAAATTTCAACTCTGGAAAATATCTAAAGTCTAGCTCGCTTGCCGACATTTTGATTAGTTTTTATTCTATTCGAATGACATTTTGACATAAGTTGCCTAGCATATTTAGCTTTTAACCTATGTAACAACAACAACAACAAAAAGTTTTCTATGTTTCGCGCATGAGTAGTATATAAATGCTTATATCTCAATGATTATTACGCATGTGAATTTTATGTATTTCTCTAAAGTTTTGTCAATTTTTCTGCAAGTTTTGTGAAATTTTATGAAATCCGTTCTAGTTATAAGCAAAAAACTTGCCAATAAATTAATAATAATAATAATAATAAAACCGTGTACATAATTGTGCAATTACCACAAAAAAAAAAAAAAAAAAAATCACGCAAATATTGTACATACACTACCTGCCAACAATACGTATTTGAAAACAACTTTGGACGTTTTGTCATATATCTAGAAAAATTCATTAGGAATCTTCTTGAAACTTTGGGAGTATAAAGAACATTTTATACCTCCTACAGGGATGGAACACGGGCGCAAAATTCATACCGGAATCTGTTTAAGAAATTTCTCTACCTATAATATCGTTGATCTAAGAAGTAGAAAATTTTCTCACATTGATAGTGGTATAAATTCTGCGCCCGTGTTCCATCCCTGCTCCTATATCTCAACAAAAGTGTTTTCCTGAACAGAAGGAAAGGCCCAGTAAAAAATTAACGAAAAATCAAATTTTTTTGCATACATGAAATGCATTTTGACTGTAGTATGTGATTATAGGTATTCTTCTAATTATCTGTGTAATTTCTATGAAACTACCACATATATTCATGGATATATAACGGTTTCTTTAAAAAAAGAAAAAAGAAAAAGCCATTTTTCTTATTGTAACACGTTGGGTATTAGACCTGGTGCAAAGCCATTTTTTTGAAAACTTGGCATAGGAGAGTTAGGTGCTACTTGTAAAAGGGATAAGAAGTAACACGCAATTTACACAATAGTTTGCAACATTTTTGATTAGATATTTCGATTAACATGATTCTTATGACGCTCCTTGTAATGGAAGCTCAATCAGTGTCCCGCAGTAATGGTTAATGAGAGGTTCTGTACACATGCTGCGTTTTAGCTAGTTAGTGGAAAAAGGCATATGTCGTAAATTTTGATTAAAGATATGTTATCTAATATTTTAAAGCTTTGTTTATAGCTATTTATTTTGCAGGGGTGGAACACTGGCCAGAACTCGTACCGGTATTTATTTAATAAATTTCTCTACCAGTAATATCGTTAATTTTAGAAGTAAAAAAAATTGTTACATTGATAGTGATATGAGTTCTGCGTCAGTGTTCCATCCCTGATTTTGTCAATGTGTTAAGTTATAAAATGCATGTTTAATTTTTTTTATAAATCCTTATAATTAGAAACATATTAAAAACACGTTATAAAAATTTTATTAAAATCATATTATATAAACATTTACCAAGCTTTTCACCATTATATCATGACATCATCAGGTAAACATTTTTTTACAAAAGGAGTAGAAGAGGCAGCATCTTTATGTATCCGAGTGTTTTGAAACAGTTACAGCAAAAGATAACTTGAGCTGAACAGTAAGGGCCAATTTGTTACATGAATTCATAGGCTTAAGTTGGGATCGATCAAGGTCGCATCAGGACTACTTTCCGCAAATTCCAGTAAGAGAAACTTTGTCTCAGGCCAGGGGACGACATCTTAAACAGAACAGGAAGAAGTCAAGTTGTTACTTTAATTCAGAGGACTTGGCTGAGTTCGATCATGGTAACACCAGGACTACTTGTAAGAGAAACTTTATCTTAGGACTGACACAGAAGATTCCAAGGTTACAATAGGCAGCAGACGGCTTAATAATGGAGGTTAACTGAAATTTTTAAATGCAATAATGCAATTAACTATAAAGACTTAGCAATTCTACACAAAATTTGGCATTTCTCATGTGAACAAAATTATTGACATCCGTATCTTTTCAGTTAACCTCTATTATTAAGCTGTCTGCTGCCGGTTGTAACCTTGGAATCGCTTGTCCCAGTCCTAAAATAAAGTTTCTCCTACAAGTAGACCTGGTGTTACCATGATCGAACTCAAGCAAGTCCTCTGAATTAAAGTAACATGTTGACTTCTTCCTGTTCTATTTAAGATGTCGTCCCTGACCTGAGACAAAGTTTCTCCTACTGGAATTTGCGAAAAGTAGTCCTAGTGCTACCTTGATCGATAAATAAATAATAAATAAAAAAACAAATGTCCAAAATAATACGATGGGGCAAGTTGAAACATAATTTTGGGGCAAGTTGTAACATGTTACAACTTGCCCCTTTTTTAATTAGATATTCTATTTCAATTGTTAACAAGCAAATTATTTATTCTATGCTTTATTCTATGAAACTGTTCTTCTTGTTTTATAATGAGGAACTATAAAAAGAAGTTTGAAAGACTTTCAAAGAGTCAAGACATATACAAATTGGCTACAGCTGAAGTCTTTGAGAAATGTACAAGTATTTCCCGCTCATCAAAGATTAGGCTTCTTCCTAAAGCTAAGAAACAGTCTAACAGTGGCCGACGCAAAAGAAAATCTGTCATCTTAATTGATACACCCGAAAAAAATCACTGGAAAAATATTTTGAAGAGATAATTAAACTGTAACACAAACATAATATTACATAAACTGTAACACAAACATAACATTAAACTGTAACACAAACAGAAAATATGCCGTTAAAATTTCTGTATGGTGATACTGGTGGCAAAAGAGAGGAAATATTATCCTTTTTGTGTCTGATGTTACCTTCTTCCATAGAATCACCCCAATGCATAATTTCAAAAATGGGGACACACGTTGAGTATGTAAGAGTTAGCAATATATCATTAGTTTGTATTAACTTTAGTTCTGACTAACACTGACTTTTATGTTGATTAGTTATTGAATTTTATCTTTATTTTACTATAATTCATTTATATAATTCCTTGTTACTCTACCAAGTAGGTATAGTTTTATATTAGTTATAAATTGCCTTTTTAAAAATTAAATTAATAAATGATTAATAACTTTAAAAAAAATGAAATAATGCCTTTTTTATTGCTAGCATTTCTCGCATATCTGTTACAATTTGCCCCAAATGCGAGGAAAACTGTAACAGGCACAGGGATGGAGTATCGTTACCTATATACCTGTAATATCGTTGATTTAAGAAGTACAAAATTTTTTTACATTGATAATGGTATGATTTCTACGCCCATATTCCATCCTTGCAGGTAATTTTTTTGTGTGCGAAAATCAACAAAATTAACGAACGTTATTTTATGAATATACTGCTCGGCATGAAAATTACCTCTGACACCATTTCAACAAATTCTTATCTAAAATGACCTCCTGAATCCGAATATGACCACCATTTTGCCCAATCACCCACCGTTTTCTAGATACACCCCCTCCCTCATTTTTATCATTGTTTGGTAATTTTATACTCATCAGTTTGATTTGGAGAGGAACGATGATTATTTTAACCATTAAATGTCTTCTGACCTGAGGAGCTACAGAAGTAGAAAGTTCTAAAACACGAACATTTGTAGTAAGGAGGACATTTGAAGGGATTTGTGCCCCGAAAACAAAAGAAAATCAATAAAAACAATCAGTTTCTGTTTTTTTTTCGCAATATTTCTCTTATTTTTTACATATTCCAGCTTCCAGTTTGCCATTTTCTTACGAAAACACCCCAAATAATAAAAATTATACAGTGAAATTTTTTTCAAAATGTTGGTGAGTGAACTAAAGTCTCAAAACCCTCGCAAGAAAGTTTGACTGATTCACTGTACGACGTTTGCTTTCAAAACTCCCACGTTAAATGTTTTGGGCAGTAAAACATGAACAGTAAAATCTCCTGCTTTGACACATGTTAAAGGTCATTGCTCTTATCATTGTAGTCCTTAGTCGTTATCTACCTTTAGTACACATTTTGCGATAAGAGAGTGAAATTAATGGTGTTCTCGACGGCGGTGATCTTGTGTGTGGTGATCTTTAACATGTATGTCTTTTTCTAGTTAATTTTGTCCTTTTATCCTTTCCGGTGTTAGCCTTTTTTTTTTCTCTGTTTCACACTTGACATTGTGAGTTTTTTTGTTTTCGTCTCATGCTTTATTCTATGGAATTTTGACTCTTTTTTTCCCGTGTTTCTATGGGTTTTTAGCTTTTTTTCCTCGTTCTCTACATCCTACAATCCGCACTTTAGAATGTAGAAAATAAGGGAAAAAAGCTAAAACCCCACAGAAACACAAGAAAAAAGAGTCAAAAATCCATAGAGAAAAGCATGGGACGAAAAAAAAAAAAAAAAAAAAAAAACTCACAGTGTCAAGTGTGAAAGAAAAAAAAAAAAAAAAAAAAAAGGGCCAACACCGGAAAGTATAAAAGGACAAAATTAACTAGAAAAAGACATCGAAGAGCAGGAAAGAGTGGCTGGGGAGTTCAATATATCGTCGAGGATTAATACGACTCGCCTAGCATATTACGCCTATTCTCATTACGTGCATTTGTACGAAATTTTCTCTTATAATGCCATATTAAAGTTTTTGAAAAAAAAAAAAAAAAAAAAAAAAAAAAACACTTTTTCGATACTGTCCGTTTTGATACTGATTATTATTAATTTAATTTAATTTAATTTTTCTTTCTAAGAAAAGAAAGAAACAGAAAAAACGATTTTGAATTATTCAATTATATTTTCGAAAATTTTTCGATTTCGATAATGTCCAACTATCGTAAAACTGGTATCGTAAAAATCCGTAGACTTAAATTAATAATCTTCCTTCCAAAAAGAAAAAAAGAGAAAGAAAAACTTAAAAAAAAAAAAAAAAAAAAAAAAAAAAAAATGTGTTTGTTTTGATGTTAGCGCGAAATTGACTTTCTTATGGCATTGAGTGTTATAAGTTTACGAGATAAAAGTCGTCTGCATTCATCATGTGAAATAATTTTATAAAAAATTGTACTGCAAGAATTTGTTTAAATTTACATACAAGAAAGTCTTGCGGTGACAACAACATATTAGTTTTCAGAAAAGTTTTAGAATGATTTAAGATGATTTTTATTATTTTAAAAAAACTCGACTACGACACAAGAAATGAACAGGAAGTAAATGAAAATAATAAACTATTTAATGCGCGCATACACTGTTAAAAATTTTGTCCTAGGTTCAACCAAAACATGGTACACTGTTAAAAATTTCAGTTCAAGGTTTAACCAAATGTTGGTACAACAGTAGCTTCAGTTTGCTAGGTTGAACCAAAACTTGGTACAAGTATAGCTTCAACCATGCGATGGTGAAATCTTCTACTATGCTTTGGCGTGTCTTGATTGTAAAAAGCACCAAATTAAGGTAAAAAATTTCTCCATCTTATGGATGTAGCTATTGCAGTACCAAGCCTTGGTTTAGTAAAGCACCAAATAAGGGTAAAAGGTTTCACCATCGCATGGTGGCAGCAAAAATGTACCAAATTTTTAACAGTGTACTTGCCAACATACTAATTAATATTCCGTAGCATTGTTAGCTTCGCCTTCTTTTTCACACCGATATCTTTTTAGAGTATTTTTTCTCTTATTTAATCGTAATTGTATTTGCAGAATATTACTCTAAAAATTTACTGGTGTGAGAAAAAGGGTGGGACTAACAAGACTACGGAATATTAATTAGGATGTTGGCAAGTATAAATGCGCGTGAACACTCTGGAAATGTTACAATAGTAAAATTATAATTGCTTTTGCGTGCTACAAGACGATAATTTTAATTTTAATAATAATAATAATAATAATAATAATAATAATAATAATAATAATAAACAAAAAATATGACAAAATGCATTAAACTTAGATTAGAAGTCTTACTGAACTTACTGAATAATAATAATAATAATAAAAAAAAAAAAAAAAAAAAAAAAAAAATGGTTTATTTTAAACTGAAACAGTTAAACAGCTGCATTGAATGCAAAAATGTATGAATGCATTTTCAGGATTTTACGTTTGAACAAAGTTTAAATTTTATTTTAAATATAAATATTTTTTGACAATTTACGTTATTCTATTTTAATAAATATTTAAACATAATACTATTATTTAAACATAATATTCTCTTTTAATTATAAAACTATAAATATAATACGTTCATATGTATATTTAATATTTACACTCTACATAAATTCATCATCATTTAGAAAGTTAGAGTTTAAGTTATTAATAACTAGTGGGCTTTTAAGTTTCACTACACTGTAAAAAAAAATCAGAAACGTTTCTGAATATATGGGGCAGCTACGGTGCATGTAATTTTCAAAAATGTTTCTGAGTATATTGGAAACCTTTCTTCTCTTCTTTTCTTCGTCTACATGCAGAAAAAATTTAGTTTTGGTACTAAACTTTTTATCACAATAATTACAACAATGTATCATTTTAATAATTTTAAATAACAATACTTAAAAAGAAATAAAAGGGGCGATTTTAATCTGATCATAAAAATTTGCATATAGATATACAGTAAACTTCCGATTATCCGCGGTGAACGGGGAATAGACAACCGCGGATAATCGAATCAGCGGATAATCCGCAAAATGGTCAAAAAAGGGATATAAATCAACACATAAAGCCTTTCGAGCAATACTATTTAATTAACAGTTAAGCATGGCCTACATATACAATTTAACATACAAATAAAAATTGCTACTTACATTTTGCTTTATTTTTTAACAAAAAAATCGGCCAAGAATTTTTTTTTTTTTTTTGTACTAAAACACTTTTTCTTAATTTGCGATTGCAGTTTCTTTATCAGCCTTTTGTCACAAAGTGATACATCGTCCTGTTCCTCGAGATATTTTATAAGTCCATCTGCATATGTTAAGGCTACGTCGTGGCTCACCCTCTGCTGAGTTTTATCTCCTTCTTCCTCTTCTTCTTCACTATCTTCAGAAACTGGGTCTAATGCTTGGCCCACAATTTCTTCATCTGCAAGTGGCCATATCACACGGGAGCATATATACTTAACACAACATTATACGCAACATGTTCACTATGCTGAACGAACGAGAAACCGGTCAGTTGTCCGTAGAAATCCCCCGAATTGATAGCGTACCTTCTCTAAAGGTATTCCTGGAAAAAATCCTGTTTATTCCTCTTATTGGTCAATTTTGATCAGCACGCTCAACATACTCAGCTTTTTCTAAACGGTTTCGTAAAAGTTGATCATCCGAAAACTTGCTGTCTTTGAACAAAATCAGGCTGAGTATGTTGAGTATAATGCTGTGTTTAGTAAAATGCTGAACGAAAGTCTCTCCTGTGATATGGCCATTAGTTGTTCAATACCTGGATCATTGTCGTCACAATTAATCTACTCTTCAATGTTTCCTTCATTGACTTTTTCTCCTCCAGTAACAATTTTAGCTAAATTTGCCAAATCATGAGCAGAAATTTCTTCCTCCTCTATAAACTCTACCAAAGTATTTTCCACATTTGGTAAAATTTTTCTCAAATACCTTAACAATGTAGACTGCTTAACTGCCTCCCAAGCAGTGAGTATGCCATAAATGCTGTCAAGAATCGTGTAATATCTCCAAAAGGCTTGAAGGTCATTACTCTCTTCGATCATTTTTTGTAATAAGTTTGTTCTGTATTTTTAAATTACCTTTTAAATTCAGGCTCTTGAGGACCGCGGATAATCCGCAAAGCGGATAATCCGACCGCCGGTAATCGGGAGTCTACTGTAATATAATAAGAATTAACTCGGGAAAAAGTACACTTACCGATTTCATATGCTTCACTTCTTCCCGCTTTCCGGTCTCGGTCGTGTACGTGTGGTGTTGTGGCGCTGTGTGTTGCAAGAATCATTTGCGCATGCGTCAACGCAATTCAGCTTTTCAACTCTGTAAATACAGGAAACGTTTCGCAACTGATCGGAAACATGCCATTGACGGTAGGTCTCGCAAATATTCAGAAACATTTCAGTTAAGGCAAAAAAGGTTTCTGAAATTTTTTACAGTGTAGTTACAATAGTTATTTAAATGAATTCTGAAAACTCCGAATCACATGTTTAGTTAATATATATATATTGAATAATTTAATACCATTATAATACTCAGCAATCAAAAGATAAATGAAAATACCAACAATACAAAATTAAAAGAGATTTATATATATATATATATATATATATATATGTGTGTGTGTGTGTGTGTGTTACATATTATTCGAAACCGTCTTTAATGTATATTTTAATTAAAACAATGTTAACTAATATACGCTTCCACTCATTATAATTTTTATTTACTTATTTATTTAATCTTGATGTTAAATAAAGGATTTACTCGTAAATCTTAATGCATCAGTATTTAATAAAATTTATTAACCATCTTCGACTAGAATCTAATAGGCTGAGCAAAAGACTACACTTTGTCGATAAATTTAAAAAGATTCTTTATTAATAAATGCGTTAGACCAATTAAAAAAAATCTTGTTAGAAACGTAATCAATTTATATGCTATATCTCATAATGTCTGAGTAATTTGATAATTAAACATGTAGTATCTAAAAATGTTCTTAATGGCTGCAACTGGAAATGCCTAGTAATGTACTCTTAAATGTTTTCCATTAGCTCGACATGTACATCGAAAATTCTTTTATGATTTAATACATAAAAGGTTTTTCCTTATATATATATATATATATATTAGGCGAACATTTTCAAATCGCAATTTCTAAAAGAAAGCAGCCGCTTTCAATTACAATATCCATAAATATGATGAACAAATAATAAATGGAAATAATTACATTTTTGGAAATTACTGTCAAAACTTACGAGTCTAAATAAAATTTTTTTTTGATAAGGACCATTTTACAAAAATTAATTTGTTTGCATTACTAAGCGTAATTATTATTGTTTTTAATTTGCAATTAACTTATTCAAATATTCAAGATCAGATTTTCTATAATCTAGCAGAATTTTCTTTTTATTACTTATTATATAAGAACCCGGAAAAAAATTGTAAAATCGATTAAATAGCCAGTTAAACTGGGATTAATGCAAATTTGTCGGATGGGAAAGCAACAAATTGTGCAAATGATTTGTTAATTATAATATATTTTACTTAAAATCCAACTGAAATGAATAGAACTAACTACCATATTAGATAATAATCTTATTTGGTGATGGAAAAAAGTATAAGGTCGTGAGATTTTTTGGAGGTATATGAAAAATTTTCTGCGGTCCGACAAAGCACGAAATATAAAAGGCAACCTAACAACGAATTTGGGTTACTTTAATATTTCTTTGTGCTACTTACAACGACGTCGAGGCAAAAACAATCGACCGATTTAGAACGCAGGAAAATCCTTGGAAAGAAAGCGAGTGAAATGAATGGTGCAGCTATTTCAAAGTCTATCGGTGAGTCTAAAGCAGTAGTCTTTAAAAAAAAATCTTTCAAAATATGGTAAATGCAAGCGCCCAGGAAGATTAAGTGCAATTTTAAGGCACCAAAAATCGACTGTTTTTCGATGGGTGTGCGACAATAAATAAATAAATAATAAAGTAAAAGTAAAAATAAAAAATGTATTATTCTAAAATAGTTCGTGCTTTGAGTCTACTATGTACCAGCCGAACTGTCCGTAATATTTTAACCATTAAATGCCGTGTGTTGCCTCTCGGTAACATACACAAAGTTTTCTTCTAACGTATTATTAGACTAATATTGAAGCTCTAATGCCTCATGTTTGCCGACTGACAACAAATTACTTTTCAGCTGTAAACCATAGTTAAAATGAAGTATGATTTTTTTAAAGTATTTTTTCCGTGATTTATTTAGTAGGGGTAAGAATAAAACATTTTTTAATTGATTAAAAAAATTATCAGGTATTTAAGGGTTAAGTTCCAACTCTAGGGTACAGTTCGTAAAATTATAAATTCGACCACCCTTGACAAAGAAGCATAAATTATCTTGGTTACAATTTGCTAAAACAACTTCGCTTGGAGATACATAAACTGAATTTTTTTTTTTTTTTTGCATAAGAAAAATTTATTTTTGATGTGCCAGACGACTTTTACAAATACTTGCATGATATTAAAAAATAAAACCTTAATTTTTCAAGCGACAACATGGAAGTGGATCAGTAATGGTATAGGGTACGTTTACTGCTGATGGCACGTTATTACTCTCTAAAATCTGAAGAGCGAGATCTGACTCCGAAAGAGTGATATGTCACTCTTTGAACATGCCAAAATGGAGCCAACATCTAAAGAGTGAAAAGTCTCTTTTGAAAAGAGGGAGAATTAGTCACACTCTTTTGAAGCGTCATATTTGTATCGTCATTCTTTCCAAAGAATGAGAGTTAGTCACTTTTTATAAAGAGTCAAATTTATAAAATCACTCTTTATAAAGAGTCATACTTGTAAAGTCACTCTTTTAAAGAGTGACAATTAGTGACGTTTTATAAAAAGTCGTGTTTATAAAGTCATTCTTTCCAAGGGTAAGAGGTCTCTCTCTAGGAAGAGTGATAATTTAAAAACAACTCTGAGATCTTTTCTTTCCAGTAAGAGTCATAAGTAGAAACTCATCTTGTTGGGAAAAATAACTGTCATCTGGAAACATAAGATATGTTATTCAAAGTCATTCTGCTCTTTTCCGTGAGGTAGAGTCCTGCATGAGTTAAGTTTTACCCAACAGGGGAATTTTAAGTCAATCTGAAACCTAACCCAAATCTAACAAATTCTAGTTGACCCGAACCCACAATATAGAATTTTGACGACCCATACCCGATTTCTATATACTTAAATGCGACCCGAAGCTAAATAAAAGTTAATAATTCATTTAAAAATCATGCAAAACAATTTTAAGTTATAATTTTTTTTTTTCATATAGTCACACATTTGGTAAATCATTTTAAAAAGAATTAAAAATGTAATTACTAACACACCACAACTTAAAGATTTAAAAATCAGAAAAATGGATTAATAATAATTTTTACACGACACAAATGCGACCTGCACAAATCTGATACATACACAACCTGAAGTAAAAAAAGTCCAGTCAACTTGATACATATGGAAAATAAATCAGTCTACAAAGCTCGAACTTGACCCACGGAGGAGGAAATTTAGTCAACTCGACCGAAACGCAAACTTTATGTAGGGTCGAGTTAAATTGGGTTACCGGACTCAATGCAGGACTCTATAGTGAGTTTTTCTTTCTTCTTTTTTTTTATATTAAGATTGAATTTATTATATACAATTATTTTGCCAGCTTTACACAAAGCATTGCTGATTTGTTGAGAGGTGTGGTGCATCCACTACTTATCATATAAGAACAATTCTCCCAGTTCATTCTGAGAATGCCGTGCATTGATATGATGATTGAGTTATGGTCAATTATCTACACTAGATACCTGGGCGAAAGAGGAGATATGTTTCTCTGAGGGATATGTTAGAAACAACTTTTCGAAAGAACCGCATAGAATACAGGTCTTTTTAAGGGTTCCTCGCCCGTATTCAGAGAAATAGAAATAAACACGGAAAAATGATGATGAACGGTTGATGAACCACGAGTTTTAGAAAAAAACACGAAAAAATCCACAAATGGCTAGACTGACCTGCAGTGGAATCCAGAAGGGATGTTACGGGGAGAAGAGGTGATGTAGTGTTAGTGTTACTGAAAGCGATTCCATTTCGCATATCTTCTCTTTTTTGTAATACTGTACAGTCAACCAATTTAAAAAAAAGCTAGTCCCTGAATCATTTCTCTTCAAATTGTTATATAAAGATGTGGCTGTTGACGATCAATCATTAAGATTGTCCAGTTTATAATGGTATAATTAGATTTTGCTTGGGGGGTCATCTACATACAAACTGGTACTAACTTTTTTTAAACAGAATTTTTGATAAAATTTCTAAAATATAAATAAATAATAATTTAAAAAAAAAATTGCCTACTTTGCAGTTACTCTATTAGCACTTTCAGTCCTGCACTGGACCTTCTTCAGATGCGTTGCTTCTGTGACTGCTAGCTTGTCTTTGTTCAGTAATGAGACCCGACTCGATCTACGAGTTATCTTTATTTATTATAGACAAAGATATAAAATAAGATAGTAAACCATACATTACAAGTTTGTAAACTCAAAATAGATTTTTCTGACCAATTTTGGGTTATAAACAGAACTTTCCAATTTGGAACATTGCTTTACCTAAATATCTTACAAAATTTTACCAATTAAAAAAAAAATTACAGGGTGTATATAATTTATAGAAGACATACAGGGCTACCAAAAAATAAAACAAAATCTTTCCTTTTTATTAACTGTGAGTTGTGAAAGTGCTTTACTATATTACACCCCATCTAGGAAAACCGCTCAGAAATGAAAATAGATTTTCATTCCAATACGGTAGGAAATACATTTTTTTTTTTTTTTTTTTTTTTGTATAATTGCGTGTTTTGATAAAGGTAAGAGAAAGCAGTTGAGTGCCACACCAGATAATGTTTTGTGCGTGACCTCAAAGATTTTGCTGTGAATCTTTCTGATTAACACTAGTATTGTTAACTACAACTCTTAATATTGCAAGGAACCTTTCAATATACTACTCTCATAAATGTTAATTAAATTCTTTCTGTTTCATTGTTAAAATAAAATACTGGAAAATCAAAAAAGAAAGAATAGAAATATTAAAAAAGGCAAAAATAAAATTAAATTAAATTAAATTAAATTAAAACAAATTAAATTAAATAAAAAATATGTATATTAATTTTCTTTTCATTTTTCAAGGAAGCTTTATTTTATATGTAAATTAAGAGTTGATTTCATTATTTTAATTATTACTTCTAAAAAACATTTGAGTATATACCAATAACAGTATCTTATTTTTATTTTATTTTTATTTAATATTTTTTATTTTAAATTGTAAATATTAAAATTTCTTTAAAAATAAAACATTAAAAGAAACAGTATTTCAAATATTCTATTATTAAACATAAGTCAGAAATTTTAGATAACTCCTAATTATAACTTAATCTCCAAACAAGTGCATATTTTAATCAATTCCTTTTTCTGTACTAGTTTTTATGATAAATATTTAACATTCGCTAAAAGATAAAGGCTATACGATTGTAAAACTTTTAATCAGAGGTTTAAAAATAAACTTAAGAGTCGAAATTTCTGAAATAGAAGATGATAGTTTAATATTCATGATAATAATTAGTGCAATAAACACTAATTTTTTCTTAAATAAAATTAAACAATTTTTTTATTATGCTTTTTTTTCTTTCAAGAATGAAGTGTAATGTTATAAACAAGTAAAAAAAGAAAAAAAAGATATCTGAAAATATTTTGATCAGCTTCAGGCCAATATTGTTATAATAACAAATCGCAGTATATGAAAACTATTGGTCACTCCATATGTTCATGAAAATCCAATATAGATGTAAAGATTTCCCATAGTTACTAACCTATTACATTCAGAACATGATTCCGTAGATTAATCAATGCAAATAAAATATATCATTTCAATATATTAGAGATTTATTTTATAACTTTAATTAAAGCTATTTTTTTTAATTAAACATTCAGTCTTTTGCAATAAATAATAGATAATACCAATGTTTGAAATTTTAATCAACAAAAATCTCATTATATAAGTACTAATATTTATTATAAACTATTTTTAAATGCATACTAAACCTTTTATTAAAATTTTAAGAAAATCAGTTCAAAAATATTTATGTAGGATTGAATGCGTGGAAAAAAAAAGAATTGCTATACTTACATTTTACACAAATATTAATCACATTTAGGTAATGTTTGGGTTTGGAGAATACTTCATGTAATAATTTTAAAATTTAGTAAAATGTATTTCGAAATTTTCAATACAAGACAAAAAAAAAAAAAAAAAAAAAAAAAAAAAAAGAAAAAGAAAAATCCTGCGGCGCGCATTAAATATTAACACTTTGCTATTCTGCGTACTTGTTGTATCGTATAACTTTCAGTATTCTTTGCTTACGTTGTAGCACAACGGACAGAAAAATAGACTGAAATGAACAGAGATAGACTAACTGAATTTATAATTAATCTTAAACATTGTTTGAAAGTGTTAAAAATGCTTAACGCAAAAGAAAATGCAGCCATTAGGTTCTAATTGTAGCCCTTAATGTGCCTGAATATTTTAGTACAACCCTGTAAACTGGTAGGTTAAATATATCTTATTCCATACAAGACAAAATTTTAGTATATTAACAATAAATGTCCATATTTGTATACATTTTGCAGTAGAATATTATTTAAACGTAATTTTTTAAATATCTGTCCTAAAACGCAATGCATTTACATTTTCTGAGTTTCCCTGTACGCAAACCAGTTATACAGGACCTATTACTGCCATTTTAAATAGGAAAAATTCCATAGTGAACTTGAGTAACATATATCATTTTTAAACCTTTCTGAAAACATTTATGGACGATGAAAGAGGAATATAGACAAATAGACAGATGGACAGATGGACAGTCGGACAGACAGATATACAAATTCAAATCATATTCACACTTAAAAATTGTTAGAAAGTGTTATAAACCCTTAATGTAAACGAACATGCAATTCCAGCAAATTTCCAATAATATCCTTTAATGTAACTGAATATTTTTGTGTGACCTTGTAATGCTAATCATACTATATTCTATAGAAAGGATTCTTTTGTGAATATGAATAACATAGTCACAAACTTTATAATAACTATACTTTGCACACAACGTTATTTCGCACATAAATTTACTTTGCACATTAAGGTTTGTGCAAAGTAAAGTTGTTAAACATAATACTATTATTTAAACATAATATTCTCTTTTAATTATAAAACTATAAATATAATACGCTCATATGTATATTTAATATTTACACTCTACATAAATTCATCATCATTTAGAAAGTAAGAGTTTAAGTTATTAATAACTAGTGGGCTTTTAAGTTTCACTAGTTACAATAGTTATTTAAATGAATTCTGAAAACTCCGAATCACATGTTTAGTTAATATATATATATTGAATAATTTAATACCATTATAATACTCAGCAATCAAAAGATAAATGAAAATACCAACAATACAAAATTAAAAGAGATTTATATATATATATATATATATATATGTGTGTGTGTGTGTGTTACATATTATTCGAAACCGTCTTTAATGTATATTTTAATTAAAACAATGTTAACTAATATACGCTTCCACTCATTATAATTTTTATTTACTTATTTATTTAATCTTGATGTTAAATAAAGGATTTACTCGTAAATCTTAATGCATCAGTATTTAATAAAATTTATTAACCATCTTCGACTAGAATCTAATAGGCTGAGCAAAAGACTACACTTTGTCGATAAATTTAAAAAGATTCTTTATTAATAAATGCGTTAGACCAATTAAAAAAAATCTTGTTAGAAACGTAATCAATTTATATGCTATATCTCATAATGTCTGAGTAATTTGATAATTAAACATGTAGTATCTAAAAATGTTCTTAATGGCTGCAACTGGAAATGCCTAGTAATGTACTCTTAAATGTTTTCCATTAGCTCGACATGTACATCGAAAATTCTTTTATGATTTAATACATAAAAGGTTTTTCCTTATATATATATATATATATATATTAGGCGAACATTTTCAAATCGCAATTTCTAAAAGAAAGCAGCCGCTTTCAATTACAATATCCATAAATATGATGAACAAATAATAAATGGAAATAATTACATTTTTGGAAATTACTGTCAAAACTTACGAGTCTAAATAAAATTTTTTTTTGATAAGGACCATTTTACAAAAATTAATTTGTTTGCATTACTAAGCGTAATTATTATTGTTTTTAATTTGCAATTAACTTATTCAAATATTCAAGATCAGATTTTCTATAATCTAGCAGAATTTTCTTTTTATTACTTATTATATAAGAACCCGGAAAAAAATTGTAAAATCGATTAAATAGCCAGTTAAACTGGGATTAATGCAAATTTGTCGGATGGGAAAGCAACAAATTGTGCAAATGATTTGTTAATTATAATATATTTTACTTAAAATCCAACTGAAATGAATAGAACTAACTACCATATTAGATAATAATCTTATTTGGTGATGGAAAAAAGTATAAGGTCGTGAGATTTTTTGGAGGTATATGAAAAATTTTCTGCGGTCCGACAAAGCACGAAATATAAAAGGCAACCTAACAACGAATTTGGGTTACTTTAATATTTCTTTGTGCTACTTACAACGACGTCGAGGCAAAAACAATCGACCGATTTAGAACGCAGGAAAATCCTTGGAAAGAAAGCGAGTGAAATGAATGGTGCAGCTATTTCAAAGTCTATCGGTGGGTCTAAAGCAGTAGTCTTAAAAAAAAAATCTTTCAAAATATGGTAAATGCAAGCGCCCAGGAAGATTAAGTGCAATTTTAAGGCACCAAAAATCGACTGTTTTTCGATGGGTGTGCGACAATAAATAAATAAATAATAAATTAAAAGTAAAAATAAAAAATGTATTATTCTAAAATAGTTCGTGCTTTGAGTCTACTATGTACCAGCCGAACTGTCCGTAATATTTTAAACATTAAATGCCGTGTGTTGCCTCTCGGTAACATATACAAAGTTTTCTTCTAACGTATTATTAGACTAATATTGAAGCTCTAATGCCTCATGTTTGCCGACTGACAACAAATTACTTTTCAGCTGTAAACCATAGTTAAAATGAAGTATGATTTTTTAAAAGTATTTTTTCCGTGATTTATTTAGTAGGGGTAAGAATAAAACATTTTTTAATTGATTTAAAAAATTATCAGGTATTTAAGGGTTAAGTTCCAAGTCTAGGGTACAGTTCGTAAAATTATAAATTCGACCACCCTTGACAAAGAAGCATAAATTATCTTGGTTACAATTTGCTAAAACAACTTCGCTTGGAGATACATAAACTGAATTTTTTTTTTTTTTTTTTTTTTTTTTTTTGCATAAGAAAAATTTATTTTTGATGTGCCAGACGACTTTTACAAATACTTGCATGATATTAAAAAATAAAACCTTAATTTTTCAAGCGACAACATGGAAGTGGATCAGTAATGGTATAGGGTACGTTTACTGCTGATGGCACGTTATTACTCTCTAAAATCTGAAGAGCGAGATCTGACTCCGAAAGAGTGATATGTCACTCTTTGAACATGCCAAAACGGAGCCAACATCTAAAGAGTGAAAAGTCTCTTTTGAAAAGAGGGAGAATTAGTCACACTCTTTTGAAGCGTCATATTTGTATCGTCATTCTTTCCAAAGAATGAGAGTTAGTCACTTTTTATAAAGAGTCAAATTTATAAAATCACTCTTTATAAAGAGTCATACTTGTAAAGTCACTCTTTTAAAGAGTGACAATTAGTGACGTTTTATAAAAAGTCGTGTTTATAAAGTCATTCTTTCCAAGGGTAAGAGGTCTCTCTCTAGGAAGAGTGATAATTTAAAAACAACTCTGAGATCTTTTCTTTCCAGTAAGAGTCATAAGTAGAAACTCATCTTGTTGGGAAAAATAACTGTCATCTGGAAACATAAGATATGTTATTCAAAGTCATTCTGCTCTTTTCCGTGAGGTAGAGTCCTGCATGAGTTAAGTTTTACCCAACAGGGGAATTTTAAGTCAATCTGAAACCTAACCCAAATCTAACAAATTCTAGTTGACCCGAACCCACAATATAGAATTTTGACGACCCATACCCGATTTCTATATACTTAAATGCGACCCGAAGCTAAATAAAAGTTAATAATTCATTTAAAAATCATGCAAAACAATTTTAAGTTATAATTTTTTTTTTTTCATATAGTCACACATTTGGTAAATCATTTTAAAAAGAATTAAAAATGTAATTACTAACACACCACAACTTAAAGATTTAAAAATCAGAAAAATGGATTAATAATAATTTTTACACGACACAAATGCGACCTGCACAAATCTGATACATACACAACCTGAAGTAAAAAAAGTCCAGTCAACTTGATACATATGGAAAATAAATCAGTCTACAAAGCTCGAACTTGACCCACGGAGGAGGAAATTTAGTCAACTCGACCGAAACGCAAACTTTATGTAGGGTCGAGTTAAATTGGGTTACCGGACTCAATGCAGGACTCTATAGTGAGTTTTTCTTTCTTCTTTTTTTTTATATTAAGATTGAATTTATTATATACAATTATTTTGCAGCTTTACACAAAGCATTGCTGATTTGTTGAGAGGTGTGGTGCATCCACTACTTATCATATAAGAACAATTCTCCCAGTTCATTCTGAGAATGCCGTGCATTGATATGATGATTGAGTTATGGTCAATTATCTACACTAGATACCTGGGCGAAAGAGGAGATATGTTTCTCTGAGGGATATCTTAGAAACAACTTTTCGAAAGAACCGCATAGAATACAGGTCTTTTTAAGGGTTCCTCGCCCGTATTCAGAGAAATAGAAATAAACACGGAAAAATGATGATGAACGGTTGATGAACCACGAGTTTTAGAAAAAAACACGAAAAAATCCACAAATGGCTAGACTGACCTGCAGTGGAATCCAGAAGGGATGTTACGGGGAGAAGAGGTGATGTAGTGTTAGTGTTACTGAAAGCGATTCCATTTCGCATATCTTCTCTTTTTTGTAATACTGTACAGTCAACCAATTTAAAAAAAAGCTAGTCCCTGAATCATTTCTCTTCAAATTGTTATATAAAGATGTGGCTGTTGACGATCAATCATTAAGATTGTCCAGTTTATAATGGTATAATTAGATTTTGCTTGGGGGGTCATCTACATACAAACTGGTACTAACTTTTTTTAAACAGAATTTTTGATAAAATTTCTAAAATATAAATAAATAATAATTTAAAAAAAAAATTGCCTACTTTGCAGTTACTCTATTAGCACTTTCAGTCCTGCACTGGACCTTCTTCAGATGCGTTGCTTCTGTGACTGCTAGCTTGTCTTTATTCAGTAATGAGACCCGACTCGATCTACGAGTTATCTTTATTATAGACAAAGATATAAAAGAAGATAGTAAACCATACATAACAAGTTTGTAAACTCAAAATAGATTTTTCTGACCAATTTTGGGTTATAAACAGAACTTTCCAATTTGGAACATTGCTTTACCTAAATATCTTACAAAATTTTACCAATTAAAAAAAAAATTACAGGGTGTATATAATTTATAGAAGACATACAGGGCTACCAAAAAATAAAACAAAATCTTTCCTTTTTATTAACTGTGAATTGTGAAAGTGCTTTACTATATTACACCCAATCTAGGAAAACCGCTCAGAAATGAAAATAGATTTTCATTCCAATACGGTAGGAAATACATTTTTTTTTTTTTTTTTTTTTTTTTTAAGTTAAATTTACAGCTTTTTTTTTTTTTTTTTTTTTTTTTTGTATAATTGCGTGTTTTGATAAAGGTAAGAGAAAGCAGTTGAGTGCCACACCAGATAATGTTTTGTGCGTGACCTCAAAGATTTTGCCGTGAATCTTTCTGATTAACACTAGTATTGTTAACTACAACTCTTAATATTGCAAGGAACCTTTCAATATACTACTCTCATAAATGTTAATTAAATTCTTTCTGTTTCATTGTTAAAATAAAATACTGGAAAATCAAAAAAGAAAGAATAGAAATATTAAAAAAGGCAAAAATAAAATTAAATTAAATAAAATAAAATTAAAATAAATTAAATTAAATAAAAAATATGTATATTAATTTTCTTTTCGTTTTTCAAGAAAGCTTTATTTTATATGTAAATTAAGAGTGGATTTAATTATTTTAATTATTACTTCTGAAAATATTTGAGTATATACCAATAACAGTATTTTATTTTTATTTTATTTTTATTTAATATTTTTTATTTTAAATCGTAAATATTAAAATTTCTTTAAAAATAAAACATTAAAAGAAACAGTATTTCAAATATTCTATTATTAAACATAAGTCAGAAATTTTAGGTAACTCCTAAATTATAACTTAATCTCGAAACAAGTGCATATTTTAATCAATTCCTTTTTCTGTACTAGTTTTTATGATAAATATTTAACATTCGCTAAAAGATAAAGGCTATAGGATTGTAAAACTTTTAATCAGAGGTATAAAAATAAACTTAAGAGTCGAAATTTCTGAAACAGAAGATGATAGTTTAATATTCATGATAATAATTAGTGCAATAAACACTAATTTTTTCTTAAATAAAATTAAACAATTTTTTTATTATGCTTTTTTTTCTTTCAAGAATGAAGTGTAATGTTATAAACAAGTAAAAAAAAAAAAAAAAAAGATATCTGAAAATATTTTGATCAGCTTCAGGCCAATATTGTTATAATAACAAATCGCAGTATATGAAAACTATTGGTCACTCCATATGTTCATGAAAATCCAATATAGATGTAAAGATTTCCCATAGTTACTAACCTATTACATTCAGAACATGATTCCGTAGATTAATCAATGCAAATAAAATATATCATTTCAATATATTAGAGATTTATTCTAACTTTAATTAAAGCTATTTTTTTTAATTAAACATTCAGTCTTTTGCAATAAATAATAGATAATACCAATGTTTGAAATTTTAATCAACAAAAATCTCATTATATAAGTACTAATATTTATTATAAACTATTTTTAAATGCATACTAAACCTTTTATTAAAATTTTAAGAAAATCAGTTCAAAAATATTTATGTAGGATTGAATGCGTGGAAAAAAAAAGAATTGCTATACTTACATTTTACACAAATATTAATCACATTTAGGTAATGTTTGGGTTTGGAGAATACTTCATGTAATAATTTTAAAATTTAGTAAAATGTATTTCGAAATTTTCAATACAAGACAAAAAAAAAAAAAAAAAAAAAAAAAAAAAAGAAAAATCCTGCGGCGCGCATTAAATATTAACACTTTGCTATTCTGCGTACTTGTTGTATCGTATAACTTTCAGTATTCTTTGCTTACGTTGTAGCACAACGGACAGAAAAATAGACTGAAATGAACAGAGATAGACTAACTGAATTTATAATTAATCTTAAACATTGTTTGAAAGTGTTAAAAATGCTTAACGCAAAAGAAAATGCAGCCATTAGGTTCTAATTGTAGCCCTTAATGTGCCTGAATATTTTAGTACAACCCTGTAAACTGGTAGGTTAAATATATCTTATTCCATACAAGACAAAATTTTAGTATATTAACAATAAATGTCCATATTTGTATACATTTTGCAGTAGAATATTATTTAAACGTAATTTTTTAAATATCTGTCCTAAAACGCAATGCATTTACATTTTCTGAGTTTCCCTGTACGCAAACCAGTTATACAGGACCTATTACTGCCATTTTAAATAGGAAAAATTCCATAGTGAACTTGAGTAACATATATCATTTTTAAACCTTTCTGAAAACATTTATGGACGATGAAAGAGGAATATAGACAAATAGACAGATGGACAGATGGACAGTCGGACAGACAGATATACAAATTCAAATCATAGTCACACTTAAAAATTGTTAGAAAGTGTTATAAACCCTTAATGTAAACGAACATGCAATTCCAGCAAATTTCCAATAATATCCTTTAATGTAACTGAATATTTTTGTGTGACCTTGTAATGCTAATCATACTATATTCTATAGAAAGGATTCTTTTGTGAATATGAATAACATAGTCACAAACTTTATAATAACTATACTTTGCACACAACGTTATTTCGCACATAAATTTACTTTGCACATTAAGGTTTGTGCAAAGTAAAGTTGTTAAAAATAAGTTTATAGAAATACCTCTCATAAAAACATTGTTTTGGAATACTTTCGGGTGTGCACACAAACCAGTAGAGGTATTCAGTCCATTTTCAATCAGCAATATTCGATAGTGACTTGAATAATTTCCTTCAAGTTCAAGAAATTACATTAATATTTACGGGAGTTAAAGCACAAAAAAAAAAAAAAAAAAAAAAAAAAAAAAAACAGATAGACACACAGACAGACAGACAAACCGAAGCCATTAACACTCTTCAAAATTGTTGGAAAATGCTAAAAAAGGGGAAAAAAATGCTAATTTTTCATAGTTACGTCTAACGGTTATTTAAACTAAACCCATTATTTGCCAGACATGCATTTTTAATTTATTCAATCCTCAGTTCATTTAATTAAATTAAAACAATTTTATCTGTCTTCCTACTCATATCAAATCACAATTATGTATAATTTATGCATTTTCTCGTTGTTGTGATCCGCAATTAGTAAACTTTCATAGAGATTTATAATACTAATAACAACAGTTTTTTATTATTAAAGTAGAGTAAACCTGGTCACGGAGCAAGTTTTTTTTTTACAACTTTAAAATTAACTACTAGTAAAAATGTATTTTTCTCACACTAGAATGGTACAACTAATTATTATTATTATTTATCAACCAATAGTTGATGTGGCTATTCTATAGAGGGAGAAAACTAATGAAGGCGTTGTTTTTGAGCCAATTAATTAATTTTTGAGCCAATTGTTTGTTCACTATATTTAAATAAATTTCCAAAATTCCACATCAACAAGTAATAAAAAAATAAAAATAAAAATAAAAATAAATAAAAAATACATTGAAATAAGTCAAAATATCGAATTGGGTTCTCATTGTCTTCAGAAACAGACTTTCTGCCCACAATACGCTGAGTCCGGGTCCCGGCTATTTGCGTTGTGTCTTATACCAGCGCGAAGGCAAGAACGAACGTATTTACACACGGACTTATATGTCGTATCCCCAATTGCTTCGGCAGCATCTTTCCCGTTTGTAATATGTCGGGTCCTAGTGCCTACTCCTTGCGGTAATGTCATACACAAACGTCCTGAGTCCGTGCTCATCCATCTGCACATTTTAATTTTACAAACACGAAAGTAAGTGCGACAAGAAAAACATCATAAATTATCTTCCTGATGCCTTTTATAAAGGTTACGTTCATAAACCTGTTTTCTGCTGCCCTAACCAACACACACACCAGAAAATCGATTTCCTGATAGAATTTGAAGCAGAGTTATTCTTAAAAACATATTTTTATCTCTCCCATCACAAATTCGGGAAGTAAAGCAATTCGCAAAATCCTTTTATGGTGCCATATGCTTAGAGAAATATACATGAAAGTCACCTTCTCAGATAATTTGCAGCAGGGTTATGCTTCGATGAATGTTTTTACCCCATATCACAAGCCTCTAAAGAAGAAAGAGTTGTGTTGGGAACGTGCTTTTGAGACACACCTGCAAAAAGGGAGAAGAGGTAAAATACGCGAATTCCCTGTATCGTGTATGTTTATTCACAACTAAACAGCTCATGTGCTAAAAAATCGTCTTCCTGCAATAATTTAGAACATAGTTACACTTGGAAAAAATGCTTTTTGGCCCCTATCCCCTAATGGGGAAAGGAAAGATATTTCGCAAAATCCCTTTATGGTGCGTGTTAAATACACATACAAAATTATTATCTTGACATAATCTGGAATAGAGTTTCTCGTGAATACCTTTACCCCTCCTCTACCGAAGAGGGTACATAGGATTTCTTAAAACCCATCATTGCGTGTTATGCACACATAACAAACATACACAAAAAATTGCCTTTTTACGATAATCTAGAAGAGAGTTACTATTAGAAACGCATTTTTTGCCACCTTCGACTGCAAAGGGAGGAACGGGAGACATTTTGCGAAATTCTTTTATAGGTCAGCTTAGCATACCATTACACAAGAAGGTTGTCGTACTGACACAATTTGGAATAGAGTCATGCTTGAAGAAGTGTTTTATGCCACTCTCCACTCCCCACAACGGGAATAAGAGGGGAATTTTACAAAATCCAGGCACATGTTGTATCTGATGCAAATAACTAACCCGCACACAAAAATTCTTGAAGTTAGCTGCCATTGTCCAGGTCAAATTCAACTCAAAAAGGGTGCTGTCGAATTTGCTTCCTCGTAAATTCCCCTCCTGCCAAATGAAAAATCACAAAGCACCAAAAATGAGCTTTTAGAAATATAATTCAGTAGTTGCACGGCCGTTCTCAACTTCTAAGTGCAGCTTTTGGTAATCTCTACTGGAAAATCAAGATTTCTCAGAATTCCTCTCCCACAAAAAACTAAAAAAAAAACACTTTCCCCTTAAATTTAAGGATTAGAAAAATCGACTTTCTTTTTTTATTTTGTACTCGAATCTAGTCTCTCCAGTTTCAATTTCTTAATCGTGAAATAATTTGTGGTTGAGTTATGCTCACAAGCGTATTTTTGCCATTCGTTGCCCAGGGAGGAAATGGAGAAATTTTGCAAAACCTCGTCTTAGAGTCTTTCAGGATTATAAAACCATCATTCACACCAAAAGTCACGATCCAGTCCCGCACAGAAACTCCAAAGCTGAGTCATTGGGTGGATATACTCTTTGATATGTATAGATGAAGGTTATTTGAAATCATGTTTATCCCCCCTTTCCTCTCTTCTTTAAACACGCTTCAAAATATAGCACACACACACACACAAAAATGTATTAATTGCCGCCGGTGTTTGAGTGAGAATTCAGTCCTTCCTATTTACGATTAGTCTGCAAAATGTTCGAGGTTTTGGTGGTGTCATTTACTTGTTATCTGGTCAAACCTATCAATAATAAGATAATGCATGCTATTCATCGGGTCAGCTAAGCGAGGAAGCCATCTCAACCGTAGAGAATCAAAATTGCATTGGTATTTCTTCACACCACTCTTATCAGAGTCTTCTAGACAGTCGCCAACTGTCTATTGCATTCTTAATGACACAATAAATATGCAATCAAACTAAACTTAGCCATTTTGATGCTAAAAATGTGTATCTTACTGACGCTTCGTCTGGTAAAATCTGTTTTTAAATCTGACATCTGTTATATAAATACAAAATATTAAACAAAATGTACACCTGTTTGTCACCGAATCGCGGCAGAAATGCCCTCCGTAGAAGATCAAAACTTTTATGGCATGTCTCCGGACCAGTTTGAGTCCCACACCGTCGCCAGTTGGCCATAGTGTAGCACTAGTGCGATATATAACCCACTCAACACCAAACTCAAAATATTAAACTTAATTTACTTTTTGAATCAGAATTACGTTTGATTTGCTTAAAAATCTAAAAGAACAAAAATAATATAAAAGAACAGAACAGAAATAATATAAACGATATAAATTTATATAACAGAAATAATACAAAAGAAAAATCGGAAATGATATTAAGCAAAGAAACAAAATGACGATGTTAAAGAAAAAAGGAAGAAAACGATCAAATGGTTTTTATCACTTTAATGTGTCTTATCCAAAATACTGCTTCTGAGGGTTACCGAAACGGGGAAGCGATCCCCTCCGTGGAGGATTAAAATTGTGATGGCATGTCTCTGGTCCAATCTTAGGAGTGATCCCAGATCATCGCCGTTTTCCCATGGTACAGCACTATTACGACGTAAATGACATTCAAGCCTCAACCATATATCTATTACTAATGGGGATTTTATGCATTTGGGGAGAAACAACTAAAAGTGGAGATTTTCCCTAAAAGATGCGGAAGTTTAGATACTTTATTTTAAAACAAAAATTCAAAGGTGTGTACTACTGGAATAAAAAATGGTCCCCTACAGTTTTTTTTTTTTTTTTTTTTTTTTTTGTGTGTGTGTCCTCTACTGGCTTATTTTAAGGTCTCCGAAATTTATGTAATGTAAACAAAGAGTCATGTAAATTGTCATGTAAACAAAGAGTTAGTAAAAGTGTGAAACCTTAATTAATTTTTGAGCCTTTAAAAATAAAAAAATTAAAAATTAAAAAAATAACCGGAAAATGTCCTTAAAGTGTCCATTATTGGTGCAGTTACCGTATTTTAATTTTATTATGTTGTAGGCATTGTAACCACATTAAAATTCTTTTAAACAATATTCTGTAAGTGTGTCATAATGGTAAGAAGTACTCCATGAGTCCCTGTTCAACAACCATACAAAAAGTACATATAAAAAATATATAGCAGATTGTGCATGACTTATAAACATATGTAATCGATTTTCCTGTCCATCGGGTGATTTTTGCGGCCAATATTGCGATACACACAAATTTTTTACATAGGTTGTTATGGTATGAAAAACTTTGGTGTCCCTGTATACGAATTAAAAACAGAATATACACAAAAAATATATAGAGTTAAATCTGTATAGCGCATGAGCATGTATACCAGTTTGCAAGTCAAGCGAGTGATTTTTGCAGCTGTAATCGCGAGATAAATAAATTCTTTCCAAAGGCCGTAATAATAAGAAAAAAATTTTGTGTTTCGCTGTACACGAAATAGACAAAGAATACGCACCAAAAACTAACATATATACCAACCTGCAAGTCGATCAGAGGATTTTTACGGCTGCTATCGGGGTACATACAGACATAAAAACCCACAGACTAGAGGTCTGCACGTGCCGAAATTTTCAGGCCCGGTATGAAATCGAAAAATTCGTCCCAGTGTACGGCCCGGCCCGGCCTGGCTCGATTCAAAAATATGTAAAATAACAATAACAAGAACAACAAAAATGCATGCCTTTATATGAAAAAGATTTTTAGTATGTGTTTTGTAGAGGTTTTAGACAGCGAAGCAATAGAATGTTCTTTAAAAAAACTGCTGAACTTTTATAATATTATTATATGTAAACTGAAATTCATTATTACAGACGCACAGAAGGTACAGTCGGGGGAAAAAAAAACGCAACACTCAAAGTAACTTTGTTGCTAATCGATGTAGAAAAATGTAACAGGTATCATTCGACGGGGAATTGTGAGTAGTTTCAGAAAATGAACTGAAATTTTGAATTGGGGGTCGTCTACATATTAAAACTCGCACCAACTTTGATTTTTTCAATGGTAATGCCCCATTTTTATTTTATATTTGAATTCCTGGGATCGCGACAACGCGAAAAAGTATATTGGTTGTATATTTTACTTATTTTTTCACAGAGTTATAAGCGTTCAAAGTTTGAAGGTGCTAATGTTAAATTCATATTTCAAACTTTTATTAATATCTTCACAAAAAGTAACTTGATCGATATAATTTTTTTTTTACGAGATTCAGTGAAGAAACCCAAACATAATCTATCATTACTTTTGATTCTGAAAAATATTTTTAATTCTGAAAAATATTAATAAATTCATATTCATAAAAATTATGAATTATGATCTATATTAATTTTTACATAAAATGAATCCTAATGTTGAAAAATATGGGTGTGCAAATTTGCACTTCATTCCAGTTATTAGTTTTCGAGATATAAATAAATCTTTCTTTTGGAGTGGTTTAGGGGGCCGTCTCTTATAAAGTTTTGCATGAGATAACGAATCAAATCTTTAAAAAATAACAAAGAAAATTAAACAAAATATTTTTATTTTTTATTTACGGGTCAAATTATATAACAACAACGTCAAGCGCAAAGAAATGAAACAAAAATGATGAATTTTAGACATTAGTGTTAGCATCAAGAATTCATGTTTTCTAAAGAAGACCAGCCCCGCCTTCATCGTTCTTCAAAACAAAACAATACAGAAAAAAAAAGTAAATGTGACATTGAGTATTTGTGTTAAACACTTTATTTTATGTTGACAAAAATACGCACAAGTAGTATTTACTTCATCGATTAATTGGTGATAAATTTTGAATCTTTTAAACGAACGCCAGAAGAAAAAATTTAACTAAATAGGCGGTGTTTACTGTTTTAAATAGAAAAATAGGTTTAATGCGAAATTGTCAAATATAAATAACGAATAGAATTGGAATGCAAGACAGACTTGTAAACTCGTTTCTTAACTACCGTCATAGTTAAAAAAAGATTAATCATTTGCTTCATTTATTGCTTTATTTTATTTTATTTATTTACTTATTTATTTATTTTATAGGGGGGAGGAATATTATTTTAAGGACACTTTAGTCTTTAAAATTTTATTAATATATTTTAACTTTATACATTTTTAAAAACATACTTTAACTTTTATAAATATATTTTAACACTTTTTGCGACCGCAGGATTTTGTCTTTTTGACAGTAAGACCCGCCTACGGGCAATATACTCTCAAAATATAATATTTTAGAACAAATTTTCTGTATTCACGATTATATTACAAATGGATATACATTATAATTATATTCTTTCTAATCATTATATTTCTATCCGTAGTATATTTTATTGCAAAAATATGAACACTGGGTACACACTTAAGAAATATGTAACACACAAATTACGAAAAAAAACGCCCACTGACAGATTTACAGATTTTCAAATGGCGTTAATCTACGTCAGCAGTCGCGAAAGGGTTAATTAAGAAAATATATTTTCATAGAAATTATAAAACGAATCGCACAGTTCCAAAGAGTTCAACTGACCAAAAACTGGTAAGTGCGATTAAAATTGTTTAATATTTACTTCATGAACCCTTACAATAATTTATCCGAAAAGGTTTAGTTTATGCGTTGTTGTATATATATATATATATATACAACATATATATATATATATATATTATTTTATTTCGTCTATTATGTTACCTACGAAAGAAAATTTAAGCTTTATTGGTGATCAGTGCAGCTATAATAGACACTTTTACTTGAAAAATATTGCACTTTTTTCAAAGAGTACTGTATGGACTAATCGCAAGTATAATGTATTTTAAAAGACCTAAGATTATCTAAAAAAGTACTGAAGTATATACAGATCTAAAAAATTGAATTCAGGATAATTAAGGAACTGGAAAAGGTGCAACGTTTTATTAATTCTAAAAATTATTTTTTTCCAGAAAGATTTCCGGGGTGAAACTTTAAAATTTTGTCTATTTCTTACAGGATCTTAATTTTATTTTTCTACAATTACAGATAACCCCCTAACACATTTTTGATTATAACTCTATAAATACTAAAGATAAAGTATACAAACAGTATACTTTTCCGCACTGCCAGACTCTCAGAAATTCGAAAATGAAGTCAAAATTGGGTGTTGCTTTTGAAAAAAATCAAAGTTGGCACTCATTTTAATATGTAGATGACCCCTAATTCAAAATTTGACGGAATATTCAGAAAGTGCTTTTAATTTCCTGTTGAATTATGTCTATTAGATGTTCCTGCGTCAATTAATAACGAAATTACAGCGAGTGTTGCGGTTTTTTTTTCCCTGACTGTACAAAGACAGACAGAAAGTCAAATCAAAAATATTAGCATTCATCAAACAAAATAGGAAGTTATTTAAAATGGTTATTACTACTAAAAATGCACTTTTAAACATTTCCTCTTACATATCGTAATGTATCCGAATCTTTCACGTGATCCGTTAAACAAAACGTTAAAGCTAATCCAACCTTATTCAACAGAAAAGGTGCTTTTACACATGTTAAAAATTATGCTACTTTCGTCCAGTGCACTGGAAAAAAAAGAAAAAGGAGCTTTAGAGAAAAAATTACTGCGGAAGGATTTTTGTAGCCTTCATAACACCTAAACTCTACAGACCATAGAACACAAAACCTTATACACAGTAACGTATCTAATTTCTTTTGTTTGTACATGTGCGCAAACTAGTAGTGACATGCATACTATTTTGAATAGGAAACCATCTAATATTACTTTAAATAAAATATATTAATTTCGAGACACGCTAAAAATAATTGTGAAAATTCAGATCGCAAACAGTCAGACAGATAGGCAATTAAATTGAAGTTACAGACATTTTTTAACAAAATAAAATTTTATGTGACATACCCACATGTAAAATTATAGAAAATAAATAACTGAAGAAATATTTTATCATTTTCCTTTTTCGTTGATTAACGAGGAAACTAGATAAAGATTCGGGCCGACAGGGCCCGGAAAAAAATTCATTCAGGCCTGGCGCGAGTACTCAAAAAAAAAAAAAAAAAAAAAAAAAAAAAAATGAGCCCGGCCCGGCCCGAGCCTGCAAAAAAAAAATTAAGCCCAAACCCGGCCCGGCTCGAGAGTAAATTGAAAATTTCGGCCCGAACCCGGCCCTAGGGCCGGACTCGGGTTCGGTCCATAAGCCCGGCTCGTACAGACCTCCACCACAGACACCAAATCTTTTTGAGTCTCTACAGGGAGGCCTCCATCAACGTTTCAGCAAAACATTTTCGAGTCTAAACAGGGAGGCCTTTACTGACATTTCGGCGCTTAATTAAAAATTTTAAAACGCATTTCGAGTATATTTCAATGAAACCCCCTGGTATACCCGAATTTATTTGTCTGGTACAGTAAAGTAATTATTCAATACATTTCTTACACCCTACTGTATTAAAAACATGGTTTTGTGCATATAAAAATATATGTTTTTTAATTTCCTTTTGTTTAAAGCTGCATAAAGACGTTAAAATGTATTAAAGAGAAATTGCTCGTAGTCTACCGAGAAATTTCCCTCTTTAATTTAATTTAATTTAATTTTTATTTATTTATTTACTTTTTTTTTGTTTGTATATCCGTTTACACATAACTAAATTTTTCATCTCGATAGAAAATTTTAAATAATAAGTTTATGTGATATTGGATTAGCGTAAAGTGTCGTTATTTCTACCAAACATCAATTTTACATTTATGCAGATTACATACACATTGACAAACACCAGGTTCATTGGTTCAGATAATCTGAAAATGTGTAATTGTATCAGAAACTCTGTCATTATATTCCATCCCTAAAACAATATATTTGATATCATGTATAGTATAAAAAGTAATTCGTTGAACAAAGAAAAGGAATCTAAATAAAAAAACAAGTCCTTCCGGCTTATTCGGAAGGGTAGGTTGATTTCTTTTTCCTTATCAAGTAGCCGTCATTTTGTTTCAAAATGACGGCTACAAATTATTAACGAATTAGTAGAAATATTGATGTAGGCTACCTACATATGGAGTTTTAAGCAAATCGGTTCATAAATACCTTTTTATGTGAATTTAAAATTTTCAAGTGGCCGGCACTTGGAAACAAGATGGTGGGCCAAGTTGACAAATATATCAAATGCATTTGTGAGATAAGACTACTGTACAAATATAGTTGGAATTAATTCAGAATCTCAAAAGTCATCGTGTTGAAAAATTAAGTGGCTGCCACTTGGATCAAAATGGCAGAGAAAGTTGCTCAGTGAACTAATTAATCTAAGATGCTGTTGCAAATTTGAAAATATTTTTTTTTTTTTTTTTTTTGTAGAAATTCTTTCAAAGAGGCTTAGTAAGTTCATTAAATGTTAATTTTCTGCATTTCTTGTTTGTTTTAAAGTTATAATAGGATAATTTTCCATTAAAAACGCATTAAAAAGCTCCAATATGTCAGGTAATGGATTTGGCGTCAAATTTGGCGAGTTTTACACTTGGCGACTTTTTTGGCGACTTTTGGCGAGAAAAAACCATAGTTCATTAATAAACTTCATTGAGACATTCATATAATCTATGTATGCATCAAAATTCAAACAAATTCGGAATACGCTTTTTACAATTTGAATTTGAAATTTTCAAGTGGTCTCTACTTGAAAACAAAATGGTGGAGAAACTTGGTTAAGAAACTCATCCAAGATATTCATAACACAAGTTAAGACACTGTCCAAATTTGATTTGATTTGGAGTATTATTTCGGAAGTTATCGTGATTTTAAATTTTCAAGTGGTAGCCTGATTTCAAGTGGCCCCGCTTAACTTAAGATATTCGCCACTTTATTAAAAGTAGCCGATACGTTCATTAATAAACTTTATTGAGACACTTATATAGTCTATGTATACATCAAAATTCAAACAAATTCGGAATATGCTTTTTACAATTTGAATTTGAAAATATCAAGTGGTCTCCACTTAAAACAAAATGGTGGATCAACATTGTTAAGAAACTCATCCAAGATATCCATAACACAAGTTAAGTCGCTGTCCAAATTTGGTTCGATTTGGAGTATTATTTCGTAAGTTATCGTGTTTTTAAATTTTCAAGTGGTAGCCTGATTTCAAGTGGCCTCACTTAAGATATCCGCCACTTTATTAAAAATGGCAGATAAATTTCATTAATAAAGTTCATTGAGACCCTTATAGAGTCTAGATTTACATAAAAATTTAAGCAAATCTTGCTTTAAATACGCTTTTTACAATAAGTGTTAGAAATATTCAAGTGGCTACCACTTGAAAACAAAAAGTCGGAGCAACTTGGTTAACGAACTCATCCAAGAAACTCATCCAAGATATTCATAACACAAGTTAAGACACTGTCCAAATTTGGTTCGATTTGGAGTATTATTTCGAAGTTATGGGGATTTTAAATTTTCAAATGGTAGCCTGATTTCAAGTGGCCTAACTTAACTTAAGTTATCAGCCACTTTATTAAAAATGGCGGATACGTTCATTAATAAACTTCATTGAGACACTTATATAGTCTATGTATACATCAAAATTCAAACAAATTCGGAATACGCTTTTTAATATTTGAATTTGAAAATTTCAAGTGGTCTCCACTTGAAAACAAAATGGGGGAGCAACTTGGTTAAGAAACTCATCCAAGATATTCATAACACAAGTTAAGACGCTGTCCAAATTTGGTTCGATTTGGAGTATTATTTCGGAAGTTATCGTGATTTTAAATTTTCAAGTGGCCCCATTTAACTTAAGATATCCACCACTTTATTAAAAATGGCGGATAAACTTCATTAATAAACTTCATTGAGACCCTTATGTGGCCTGAATTTGCATCAAAATTCAAGCAAATCTTGCTTTAAAAATGCTTTTTACAATGTCGGTTTGAAATTTTCAAGTGGCTGCCACTTGAAAACAAAAAGTCGGAGCAACTTGGTTAACGAACTCATCCAAGATATTTATAAGATCAGTTTACTGTCCAAATTTGGTTCGATTTGGTGTATTATTTCGGGAGTTATCGTGATGACAAAATTTTCATTATAGATAGATAGATAGATAGATAAACGAAGTGATTGCAATAGGTCGATTTCTAAAGAAATCAACCTAATAATTTACAACAAATGAAAATGCAACAATTTATGATAACATTATGACGGAAATCTCAAACAACTCTCCTAAATTCTCTATCAAATAATTTTATTTTTACGAAAAATTGCTTATTTAAAAAATCATACAAATGGTTAATGCTTTTGATTTCTACATATTTATTTAAATTTATTTAAACACTATTTTATTTAAACATTTTAAAACACTAAATTATATATATACTATATATATATATATATATATATATTATAGTATATACAAATACAAGTATTTATCTTTTTTTTTTTTTTTTTTTTTTTTTTTTTTTGGTGAAAATATTACCATTTCCGTCAGTTCTTAAAATGCATTTTAAAATTTATTTAAAGTGTGTGGTATTCTCTTTTTTAAAATACATTGTTATCGCAAAGTTAAAGAAAAATATATTTGCTTCTGTAGTTATATTTCTCCTATTGTTTTAATAATTTTTTCATGATGTTAATTTTTTTTTTTTTCTAGATATCGTAAATTTACATATAAACAAAATATGCAAATTTAAAACGGAATTTTGCAAAAGTAAGACCATTTTTACCAATATACACAAAAAGTTAAATTTTCAAATTACTGAAAAAGTCATAA
The DNA here is from genome assembly GCA_963930645.1 of Salticus scenicus. NCBI lineage: Eukaryota > Metazoa > Arthropoda > Arachnida > Araneae > Salticidae > Salticus > Salticus scenicus. The sequence goes on along the minus strand of OZ005650.1, from coordinate 298,054,290 downwards.
AATCAACAACAAACAGCGGAAAAGTAAATTGTGTTTCAAACGCATAAAATTTATATTAAAGTTCAAACCATTCCAAATTCTACTATGCGAATTCAATTATCTGTTGTTATCGTTTCAGAAATATTTATTGTGGCTATAAAAATAATATTTATTAAAATCGAAACTTTAATGGAAGATTCAGCGTGTATTTCGTACTTAAATGGGATATTTCTCGTTTGAAATGTAGCTGAAACTCTTGGAATAAACAATTTAAGATATATTTGCATATACATTTGAAATGTTATAAATCCCATAAGAAATGCAGAGTAATGAATTGGATAAAATTTCTTTTAATACTTTTTCTGCGTGAAACAAAAGAAGATATTTATTACATACAAAAGTTTTTAATATCATTCGAATATATATTTTAGCACGAAATAATTAGTACATGCATTTAATTTTATTTGTTCATTTATACCAATTTTGTTGATTTCTTTGTAAATTTTTGTTTTGTTTAATTTCAGCACAATTTAAAAGTAATTAAGTTTTTTTTTTTTTTTTTAGTTCTCGATATAATACTCGTACAAACAAAAACACTCAAACAAATGTTTTACAAAACTTATTACAATACAATACATTCGATACAATACTTCAATTTTTAATAATAAAAATTCTCAGTAACAGACTAAATATTCAGCCTATATATATATAAATTTAAATCACAGGTTTTAAAATCCATCTTTAACTCATTAAATTAAGTCTGCAAGTAGACATCACATCCATACAAAATATGACTGAATAAAAAAAAAAAAAAAAAAAAAAAAAGAATGCTATTAAAAACATAACGCTTTCTTTAAACATCGTTGTTTTATATTCAACACAATTTTCAACATTTGGCCTTCTGTTAACATGGTATAAGCATAGTATCTCTTAATATGTAAGCGGATATATACTTTTATTTTCATTTAATACTGCAAAATATCAATAGGTTTAAAAAAAGAAAAAAAAAATAGTAAGAAGATAAAAAAAAAAAATGTTTAAATTTCTGAATTTCAGATAATCGCTTACATTTTTGAAAATCTGTAGTTTTTAACTTTACTATTTTAAATTGCACAAACATGAGAACTACATACAATATGTAGACTTTATTTGAGAAACATTTTTAACTAGCTTGGTCTTCGCCTGCCTGGTGGCCCATATTATAAATTTAACATAATTCGAAACTTATTACTCCATTGCGGTTTTGTTAACATGTGATTTTAAATTATTTAACATCGGTTTAAATTATATTCTTAAAAATAATTGTATCATTTACATTGTTACAGTCGGCAGCAAAAGTATCTGAGCACTAGCAAAAAAAAAAAAAAAGTACACTTAATACTGTTATGTTAAAGAAATCCTTGTCGAATCATGTTCTTAGACTGACTAAGAACAGGATTCGACAAGGATTTATTTAACAAAACTGCACTGATTGTACTTTTTTTATATAAGTGCTTGGATACTTTTGATGGCAACTGTACATCTACATCATAATGTTTTAAAATTCAAAAGACTACAAAAATGAAAAATATTGCATCTTAATAATTTAATTCAACATTCAACTATATTACAACAAAAAGCTTTAAAGCTGCGTTCAGATTAAATAAATCGTACTTACCAATAATAATAAAAAAAAATAAAATACAACAAAATTTTACAAACTAAAAATTTTTCATATAAGAAATATCGGTACTTTGGTAAGTTTGTGGCCACATTATAAACGCAATGATAGTTATTAACAGTCGTTAAAGGTTAGCATTATTTTAATATATGAGTACAGTCGGTAACAAAAGTCTCCGAACACTAGCAAGAATACCTATATAAAAAAAGTACATTTAACACAGTTTTATTAAATAAAACCTTGTCGAACCTTGTTTTCAGACTGACTAAGAACAAAATTCGACAAGGATTTATTTAACAAAACTGTATTAAGTGTACTTTTTTTACATAGGAATTTTTGCTAGTATTCGGAGACTTTTGTTATCGACTGCATATATACACACATTTTAAAATGAAAGGCACATACATATTTTAAAATGAAATACACACATATACGTTTTAAACTATTTAATACCGCTGCATGTTTCAGTTATTGGAAATACACAAAACAGTTTTTAAACTCTGCTTAGAATATTAATAATCAGTTTCCATAATATTAAATTTAATTTCATAAGTACTACAAAATGTTACTTTTTCGTAACATCAGACATTAAACATTAAAAAGAAAGAAAATGAAAACAGAAATTTTTTTAATGTATAGTAGTAGATTTATTATTGCTCCGTTTAGAACATTATACTACGTTTCTTTCGAGTTTCATACACAATAAGAGTTTGAATTTTAAACGGTAGTTGAAATAATGAAGCTCCAGAGCAAAATAAAAACGAATTATAAATTATAAATTTAGAGTAATGTAGAAACAAAATGTTTAATTTGAAAAATTTTAGTACAGAGAATTGAAGGATTTCAAGGCATGTTTCCTCATATCATCTGTTAACTAGCTGACACCTGTCATGACGTCAGATGTGACGTAACTGTATTACGTAATCAACAGCGCATCTTCGCTTCTCTGAGAAAGATGTTTATATGAGTCTGTACGAGAAAGCTTTGCTAAGCGTGCGGCGAGAAATGCCCGCATTATGTTATTCTACTTTTCTATATTATTAAATGTTGTGATTGTTTAAAAGACTCTGCTTTTCACTCTGTGGACCCATTTATACCAACAATGTTATGGGCCCAGAGACACGCATCTTACTGCGGACTTTTTAAAAAAAATAAATTAACATTCGCTAAAACGAAAGTGCGACTTACAGTTTAGCCTAAGGGCTGAAATCGAAAGTATTTTTGATTCTATTTTTATAAAGAAGCTACTATAGCTGATTAAATATGTCGCAAGTATTAAATATAGAAAAGTTATCGAAAAATAATTTTGACACCTGGAAGCTGCAGATAGAAGCTGTTTTAATCAAGAATGATCACTGGAGTTATGCTAACGGAACGAAAATTAAGCCCGATGAAGGCGCCGAAGGCGAAGAAAAATGGCTCGAAATTGACCGTAAAGCTAGAGCCGATTTAATCCTAGCAATTACCCCAAGTGAGTTGTGTCATATCAAACATTGTACCACCTCAAATGAAGTATGGAATAAATTAAAAGAAGTTTACGAATCGAGAGGACCGGCAAAGAAAGCCACCCTATTGAAGCAGCTACTCTTTAAGAAAATGTCTGATAGTGAAAATATGTCCGATCACCTAAATATTTTCTTTGATATAGTGGACAAGCTAAAAGAAATGGGCATTCAAGTAGCCGAAGATCTATTATCAATTTTGCTCTTATACAGTATTCCTGACAGCTATGAACATTTCAGGTGCGCCATAGAAGCAAGAGATGAATTGCCGCAGCCTGAAGCTCTAAAAATTAAAATGATGGAAGAATATGAGTCAAGAAAAAATAAAAAGCATCAAGAATCATCAAATGCGTATTTTACAACTCACAAGAAAAATCTTCCTGAAAAGAACAAAAGAGAAATCTTAAAGCCTGTGCAGAACAAGAACACGTATGGCGAAAGAAATTATGCAATCTTCAAATGCAATTACTGTTCAAAAGTAGGGCATAAAGCCTCAGAATGCAGAAAGAAGATCTCAGACAGAAAATTCACTTCATCGAATAAATACAAAGATAGATCATTTATGGTTGAAGATAGTACAGAGTTCACGATGGCAGCCAGTAACTCTTTCCAAGAACATTCCGAGTGGTGTCTCGATAGCGGTACGACATCACATATGGCTCATGACAAGAATTTGTTTATAGATTTCGAACCTAGAATTGGATCATTTATAAAATTAGCTGTAGATGAAACAGCGGAGATCACAGGTGTTGGAACAGTCAAATTAAAAGTTCCCGGTAATCACGGTGTAACCAATTTAAAGTTAACAAATGTTTGTGAGTTCCAAAATTGAAATGCAATTTAATGTCTATATCAAAAGCTACTGCAAACAACTGCCGAGTTGTATTTACCGAAAAATGTGCAAAAATTACGGAGCAGGACGGCTCTCTAATTATAAGTGCTACGAGAAAAGGTGATTTATATTTTTTTCAGCCGCAGGTGGATATCGCTGCATCAACTCAGGTAAGCAACTTTCATAAATGGCATTTAAAATTAGGACATTTAAATGAAAAAGATTTAAAATTATTAAAATCTGAAAATATGTTAAGAGATTTAAATTTTAATGAAAAAGATTCTTTAAAAGATTGTAAAGTATGCATTCAGTCTAAACAAACTGTGAAACCATTTTGTAAAGAAAACAAATTTCATAGTAAGGAATTATTAGAAGTAGTTTATTCTGATTTATGTGGCCCTATAAATGTTAAATCCCATGGCGGATCACGTTACTTTATTACTTTTTTGGATGATAAATCTCGTTACATTGAAGTAAATTTTCTAAAAACAAAAGATCAAGCTAAGTACGCGTTCCGGAGATATAAAGCAGCAGTCGAAAATCGATTAGGGAAAAAAATTAAAATACTGCATACTGATAATGGATTGGAATATTGTGGCGAGGAATTCAATAAATATATTGAAGAATGCGGTATTAAACGCGAATTTTCATCGCCAATGACCCCTCAGCAAAATTCTAGAATTGAAAGACAAAATCGTACATTATGCGAAATGGCGAGGTGTTTATTAATGCAATCAAACCTTCCAAATACATTCTGGGCTGAAGCAGTAAATTGCGCTGCATATATTAGAAACAGGTGTCCCACTAAAGGAATTAAAGAAAACAAAACACTTTTCGAATTGTTTTTCGGTTATAAACCAACTGTTAACTATTTTAAAATTTTCGGACAGAAATGTTTTGTTCTAAATAAAAAATCAAAAGTGAAGTTTGAAGCTAGGTCACACGAACATATATTCGTTGGCTATTCAAATGAATCACGCGATTACAGATTATGGAATAAGGATACCAGAAAAATTGTCATAAGTCGTGATGTTCGATTTATAGACGAATTTGAAAAAAATGATTCAGCCACTACTGATCAATTAGAATTAATTTTCCGTCTGAGAATAAATGCAATGATTGTAATATTAAAAATGAAACTCCTATCCCTACTCAAACCGCAGACATCCACAGGGGGGAAAACAGCGGATCGATTTCCTATCCCCCTGAATTCAATGGAGAAAGTTTCTCTTTTTGGAAAGGGGGGAAGCGAGCCACTCTGAAGGGGGGAACGTAGAAGATGTGAGTGGAGGGGAGGAGAGTGCTGGCGATATATGTAAACAAGAGGAAAGGATTAATAAAAACAATCCTATTTTTAAACGTGGTCCCGGAAAACCTAAAAAAAGTAAAAGTTGGAACTTTCAAAAGTCTCATAAGGAGTGTATTACAGATACAAAATATAAAGATGAAACTTCTCAATTAGCTGATAACTCATTTAATGAATTTAATCCCAGCGTAATCGACGCGCTAAATGGAGATTATGCTAAAAATTGGGAAAACGCGATGAAATTAGAATATGATTCTTTAGTTAAGCAAAACGCTTGGGAAATTCTAGATAGACCAAAAGATAAAAAAGTAATTGGGTGTAAATGGGTTTTAAAAACAAAATTCAAACCAGATGGTCAAATTGAAAAATTTAAGGCCAGATTGGTTGCCAAAGGGTGTTCACAGAAACAAGGTATAGATTTTGAGGAAAATTTTTCACCAGTAGCCAGATTAAGTTCTATAAGAACTGCAATCGCGTATGCTATCCAGAATGGTTTCACAGCATACCAGTTAGATTTCATTATGGCATATGTTAACGGAACGTTACATGAAGAAATTTTTATGGAACTTCCTGAATTTTTTGAAAATGATATACATGAAAATAAAGTGTGTTTATTAAAGAAGTCTTTGTATGGACTTCAGTCAGGAAGACAGTGGTTTAAGAAATTAGATGAGAAATTGAGAAAAATGAAATTTAACCCTTTGAATTCCGACAAATGTGTCTATTACTCAAAATATCCTTTTGATGCTATTATAATCGTCTATGTCGACGATTTAATTTGTCTCACTAAAAGTGAAGAGCACTATTTTGATATAAGAAATAAATTAGCAGAATCTTTCAAAATGAAAGATATGGGCCTTCTGCATTATTGCTTAGGCATTGAATTTAATCAAGATAGGGACAGCATCACTATAACACAAAAGAAATACATTGAAGATTTACTAAATAAATTTAATATGGAAGATTCTAGAGTGGTGAATACACCTTTAGATAGCAGTGTAAAATTAACTAAACAAATGTGTCCAAATACAGAAGAAGAGAAATCATACATGTCAAAAATTCCTTATAGACAATTAATTGGTTCTCTTATGTATCTGTCGGTTGCTACCAGACCAGATATCACCCATGCTGTAAGTTCTTTAAGTCAGTTTAATAACAATCCAGGAAAACCTCACTGGATAGCTGCTAAAAGAATACTAAGATATCTCAATGGCACTAGAAATTTAGGAATTGTGTATTACAGAGACGATAAACCATTGACAGCATTTGTTGATGCCGATTGGGCATCGGATATAAATGATAGAAAATCATATACAGGATACGTCTTTATGCCGGTGGACCTATTTCTTGGGAATCTAGAAAGCAGCGAACCGTTGCTCTATCCACAACAGAATCTGAATATATGTCTCTGTCCGAATCCGCAAAAGAGACAACTCATGTTAGAAATTTCTTAAAAGAATTGGATCCTGAAATTGTATCAAGTCCAACTGCAATCATGTGCGACAATCAATCTGCACTGAGATTAGTAAAAAATCCTGTTCATCACAATCGATCTAAGCACATTGACATTCGTCATCATTTTGTGCGAGAAGTTTACAATAATAAACTAATTGACATTAAATATATTTCATCAGATGAACAACCTGCAGATATTTTAACAAAAAGTTTAAATGCATATAAACATGAAAAATGTTGTGGTATGATAGGACTTAATACTCAGGACTGACGAACTTAAAAAAAAATATATATTTAAACTGTGTTTTCATTAAGAAATTAACTGATTATATTTTACGTATTTTATTTTATTATATTAACCATAATTATTTGCTTATAATTCTATTTCTTTACTGACACTTTTCTTATTTTAAGTAACTCTTGCATAAAAATAATTTTCTGTAATTTTTAATATGCTATTATAATGCATAAATATGTTTTATTTTCGAAACATTTATTGAATAAGGGGGAAATGAAGGATTTCAATGCATGTTTCCTCATATCATCTGTTAACTAGCTGACACCTGTCATGACGTCAGATGTGACGTAACTGTATTACGTAATCAACAGCGCATCTTCGCTTCTCTGAGAAAGATGTTTATATGAGTCTGTACGAGAAAGCTTTGCTAAGCGTGCGGCGAGAAATGCCCGCATTATGTTATTCTACTTTTCTATATTATTAAATGTTGTGATTGTTTAAAAGACTCTGCTTTTCACTCTGTGGACCCATTTATACCAACAAGAATAAATTAGAAGTTATGTTTAAATCTACACAATTTAGAAAATACTTAAAAAATAATTGAGATTAATATTGAGTTTTTGCAAATCTCGCGTTAAATCGGTTAATATATCATACATATATTTCAATTTTATTGCACTTTATATATTAATATTTTATGCTTTTTCGGTCATAGCAGTAATCTTGGACTAGAGACCATGAACTTATGCAAGTTCTTAAACATTAATATATTATTTAATAATAATACAAAAATTTAACAGCTTTAATTTTAGACACTGCTTGGCTCATATCTTTTTTTCGATAACGCTCCAAATCTTGTTCATTTTGGAACTCAATTATTTGCGTTAGGAAGGGTTGCAACTTCCTGAGTCAACACGTAATATTGTGTGAAGGTGGAAAAGTTTGAAAAACGCGTTATACAGTGAACGGAACTACATTTTCATCAAAAGAACACTGCAAACGCACGCGCACAAAAAATAACACATTTAAGAACACATTTTGTTCTCAAATTAACAACACTTTTTGGTGTTCTAAGCTAGAACACTTCATAAGAAACATAATTGCAACAGACATAATTGCATAAGAAACATAATTTAGTGTTATGCTTATTTGAAATAAAAATCGCTTGCACTCATCATAGAAAAATAATTTTAATAAGTGATAATTAAAAAAATATAATTATTCGAATAAAAAATTTGCTCTGAAAAATTTTAATAGTAAAATATAAAAGAAAATTTTGTGATACTAGTTTCTGTTACAACATACTAGTTTCGTTTTCTCACCTTTAGCAGCCTTCTGAAACTAATCCCCATAATACACACTGCTGAGCAAATTATTAAGAAAACGCCTGCATATTACTTCACGGGATAGGCTATTATGTTTAATAAGCGTTTCTAAAGTGTTTCAACGTTAAAGATGAATGTTTTTAGAAATGTTCTAAAAAGCGTTTAGAATATGTGTGGGATCTTAAATTTTGATCGAAACACTATCTCAACACATTTCTTGTCCTTGTAATTGTCAACAACACTTCCGCAACACTTTTTTTTTCCCTCGCGCAACACAATCGCAACACATTCCTGATACAATCACAACACTTTTAGTTAGAAGTGTTTACTATTACATTCTAATAGCGTTGCAAAAGTATTTCACGCGTTTGCAGTGAACATATCGTAATACATTTTTTTAACTGTTAAAATAAGGAGAACAAAAATATATACTGATTCTAAATTCTGTTATTTAAAAATAAATCATGAAAAAATATTAAACGGAACTTAAACTATCAACAAAATTCCTCACATAAAGCAAAAAAGGGAAATCATGACAACATGATTATCTAAAATACTAGCAGATCTGCAAGGCGTTGTCCAGTTTAAACCAATGACAGAACTGAACGAAAGTGGAAAGTGGAAAGAAAATGCATGAAACATTTCCAGAAGTCTTTGATAGAAAATATTATAAATAAATAAATAAATAAAGACAAAAGGTACAGCTTTAGTATGGGAAGCCATTGGTGACCTTAAATATTTTTGGCCAATTTTGTGATAAATTGAAATGACTATTGCAGTTGCGCAACTAAATAGGTCTTGGCGAGAAACATCCGAGCTACTTCGATGCCAATTTTCAAATTTTATCAAAGGGGTCCGATATTAAAGCTGTTACATAAAAGAAAAAAAAAATCTTAATAAAATTTAAATTATGACTATTTACAATTAAGACGAGAACATTAAAGAACCTCATAAATTAGGTATAAATTATCAATAAAAATGAAAAATACTGTGCGTTGCATGAATATAAACGCACCTTAGCTTTAAGAATTAGAACGGTATAGAAGTGTAATAAAAAAATATGAATAGGTGACACTTGATGCAAACTGTATGTGTATGATTCAAGAAATGAAAATACGAGTCAAAATAATGAAAGACCAATATGATTTTTTAGAAATAAATTTTTATGAATTTATGACAAAAATACATGTTGCATGAATTTAAACGCACATGTAAAAAACAAATAACTGAGTAACAATTACTGTATCTAATACTTTGTAAAGCCACCATGGGCTTCTAGAACAGCCAGTAAATGCCTTGACATTGACTGATATAGTGGCATGAGGTCATTCAAGCTGATTGTCTTCCAAGCTAATTGACTGGCCGATTTTAGTTCATCTTTCGTGTTTAACTGCCTTCTGTTTACGTAAACACAGCGAACCAGAATACCCCATACGTTCTCCATTATGTTTAAATATCGGGGCTTTTTGAGGGCCAATCAAGAACTTTAATTTTACTGTCACGGAACCATTTTTTCACGATATGTGCTCTATGTTCAGATGCACAATCTTGCTGAAAAAGATAATTTCTTCCAGCTTTCTTGACTGCTTGACGGCGGAGGTTCCTTGTGAGCATCTGGACGTAATCTACAGAGTAAATAGTGTTCTCCACGAACTCTAATTCGAAAATCCCGTTAAAACCTATGGCTGCCCACACGATGACAGACCCACCTCCAGATTAACGTTTTGAACAGTACATTTCTTCTGTTCTCAGATCGTGCCAGTAGTTATGAAATCCGTCCGGGCCATCAAGATTAAACTTTTTTCATATTAGAAAATGTCTTTTTTCCAAATTAGTCGATATAGAATCCATTTTCTTTCCCATTTCAACCGCATATCTTTGTGCTTTTGAACGAGGGGTGGTTTCGCTTTCATTTTCTTAAATTTAATGAATGTTGCAGCTTTGATAGTTCTCCATACGGCTGTCCGGTGAAAACCCAGCTTGTACTGAGCCTTTATCTTCGCACAGGAAATATTCTTATTTTTTGCAGCGTTGCATATTTGACGTTTGTCGTAACTGTTGAGCTTTCCTGTTTGCTTCTTATACGTTTTTTTCCCGTAATTTGCTCCTTTCTTTATATAGTTTCGCACAACACTCTCACTTCTTCCGATTCGGCGTCCAATTTCATGATTGCTAAAGCCTTTACCACGCATAAAGTCAATTTTATTCTCTCGTCTACTGTCAAAATTTTCCCTCTTCCCATCCTAAATAAACTCCGTAAATTTTGCACTCACGCATTAAAACTTTTTAGAGAACTTTAGCAGCACGACTATCTGTGTTTTAATTTAATTCCGGTGGCTCTGTTAAATTTTAAACGCAAAATACAGAGCGCGTTTAATTTCGCGCAACAAACGAAAAATAGTGAAAAATAAGAAAATGCTTAAACACTCATTTACATAAGCTTGCATGAGCCTAAACATACGTGCTCAAAGCACCTTATACAGTTGTTAGTACTATGCAATAACTGTAAGTCACATTCCTTCTTTTAAAGTTTTAAAAATTATATTTCTGGTTATTGAAAAAGGCGCGTATATATTCATGCAACGCACTGTATTTCTTAACTGTAGAAAAGTAAAGTACCACTTAATTAGATAAAAAATATAAGCTAATACCAAATATCCCTATGAATATATTCATCCCCACGCGAATTCCTGATTTAAAAAATGCACCAACTTTCATAGCGTAACTACATTTTTCCTCTAATTTTTATTATTATTCATGCGAAATAAAAAAATAGTATTGTCCAGTGGTCGAAACTCAATCAGTTTTTTTTAAAGTAAGAATTTGAATTATAAATACAGAAATTCAACATATCCTTGTAAAATATATTCTCAGCAATTAAATCTACACTTAAAAAAAAAAAAAAAAAAAAAAAAAAAAAATTATTTACACGATGATTCATATCCGTATGATCTTCTCTATCCATATAACACATTTTGCCTCAATCCAACTGATTAAAGTTTTTCGTCTGGGCATTTCAACAGCAAAGAACACTTTTAATATGAAACAATATGTCTACAGCAGTTTGAAAATAAATGAAATTATACTCATTTCTGATGCCAGACAAGTAAAAAAATATACGGGAAAATAAAGCCACAAAAACAACAAGATAAATAAAGAAGAGTGCTGATTCAATGGATAAAGGACTAGCTTTCCTTGGGTTCAACATGAACCACGCGATATGAACCAGAGTAAGAAAACAGATTGCTAATTTTTCCGCTTTATCACCATTTTGGCATTTTCAATTTCAATTAGGCAAATTATCATTATTAGTAGATAATACGGGAGTCCTGTAACCGAAACAAATTGCTTTTAAAATAATTTTGCAGATATTTCACATTACATTAAATAATAAAATACTTTTTTTTTCCATCATTTCTCAACAAAGTTTAAAAGTGTTTATAAAGAGAAGTTAAACTTGTAAAAGTTTTAAATTTAACAACAAATAATATTATCAACAATTTTTAAATGTATTTTCGGTTAAATTTCGACTACGCGAAATAAAAAAGAAGTAAAATAAAAACTAAAATGATTTAGAACAAAATAATATTAAACTACATAAGTAAACAAAAACATCGTCAGTTATGACGTTCGCCAAGTACAATATCCATTCCGTTGCCATAGAAATTTATTGAAAATGAGCTGTTAGCAAGGGAACCAACGCATAGATGATTCATGTCACATGGCTTATGTTGGACCATGTCAGGGTTACCAGTTACCACTCTACTTTATTTATCTCGTTGCACAAAAATAGACTGAATCACGAGCTGATATATTTTTTACATATTAATGCACAAACATGAAATTTATCATACGGCTAATATCTCTTTAAATTTAAGCTGACGTAAATCATTAAAAAGAGAAAAGAAAGAAAGAAATTAGAACATGGGAAAAGAAAAAGAACTTTTTCATAAATCAATATTTTATTTTGCGTATTTCAAAAGTATAAATTTTCGAGTTGTTGGTATAAGAACGCAGACGATTGACATGAAAGGAATTTGAAATACAAAAGATTAGGGGGGGAATAAATGAAAGTGTATAAACATAAAAGTATTTTTGAATACCTTCTTGACATTGTAATAAAATAATTTTTTGTATTCTGCGAATCTGGCTAATCAAAACTTTCGAATGATACAACTTTCAACCCTCTACTCCCATAATTAATAAGTTAAAAGTGTGCCACAAATTCCATGCTTGCCTATTAATATATAGATTTTATTTTATTTCCAGAAAAAAAAAAAACACGTGTTTTATTATTATTATTATTATTATTACTATTATTATTATTTTTTTCTTTGTATCAAATATTTCTTTCTTTTTAATCCATTTTAAAGTTAAAATGTTTTTTCTTTAAATTTAATATCGTTGATCCAATTATCCGAATGATCTAAACAATACGCCGTTAGCTAGATTTTTTCCTGAGTAATAAGTGTGCCACTTTTCATAGCTGTCATTTGAACGGTATAGATTTGTAAGGCGAACTAAAAATCCGGGCAAACAAACAAACAGCTTTATAGAAATAGATTATTCTATTTCTTTTCTTTCAACCCTGAGCATACCAGTATTGCTTCTACAGAATTGGCCATAAATATTTAACAACCGGGTTAATTTTGTATTTTTCTGAAGAATATCAAATAGAGATAAACTGAAACAAAATATATAGGTTTATAATGTTTATTAATTACAAAAAATAAATATTCAATGGTCCCATACCTTTATAGCAGAAAGTCTTACCCATTTTTTTTTTCTCACAAGCTTTTTACAGTCTTCGGGACTTAAACCATTCCATCATAGCGGCAAAACTTCTTTTGAAGTAATTTTGCGATGTCTGACTTTGTACTTTAATAAACTCCATGAACGTTCTATGGAGTTCAGGTTCGGTGATTGGGCAGACCAGTTCAGGATCTCAATATCAGTTTTTCGAAAACAAGCTATTGTGTGGACAGCTTTGTGACAGGTTGCGTTATCCTGTTAGAACTTAACGCCATCCCTGCTTGCATCGCTAAAAAGTTATTTAAAAGAGGGCAGTAATGCAGATTCTAGGAAGTTTATGTAATTTATAGAGCTTTTACTGTCTTCATACATGAACATTTGTCCCACTCCAGAAGCACTCATGCAGTCCTAGACCATAATGCTGCACCCACCGTGTTTCAGGTTTGGTACCACACATTCTGGTTTAAATTCATTGTCTACCCAGCGAAGTACATAATTCGTACCCCGTTTACTAAAAATCTGAAATGTGAATAAATACTGCAGAGAATTCACATTTTTTTTGCTAATTAATTTAATTTTTTAATGAAATTCTTAAAGATTGATAAAACAACAAATTGACCATTTTACCTCAAAGTTTGATTCGTCTGATCACACGATATTTGATCAATCTTGTTCAGTGAAACTTTGGTATTTTAGAGCTCACTTACATCGGGCATATTTACTCTTGTCGGGGAGCCATGTGTTATTCCTGGCTTTACAGCTTTTTAGACCAGCTGATTAAAGCCGTCCTCGAGTGGTCCAAGTAGATATTGTTTTTTTAAAGCTTTCTGACAACTAATCTATCACAGCGTATATTTGGTCTTTTGTGCTGTGATGAACTTTTTAGTTTTTCAAGAAATTATCTCTCACAATTAAATAAATAGTTTAACAGATATAATTAATCTTTTGAGCTGGGATTAACTTTTTCTTTTTCAAGAATTTTTCTTCTCCAATTAAACAAATAGTTTAACAGGTGGGGGATAAAAATGTAGATGTAAGGAGTGCTAGGTAAAATAATAAGAATAGTTCTGTAATCCTAGTGTGAATGCATCCTTTGTGTACAGGATTGGTAATCGAGATAAGAATTCCATTTGGGATTTGTGTAAATAGAATTATTCTGGAAAATATGTAGAAATATTTCCCTTCAAAATTCAGAGTGTGGGAACAGGACAACCAGTGAATAGGATATATGAGATTCTTTGTGTATTTTCATAAAGTAAAGCATTCCTTTTTCCAAAAACATTCTATTTTATCATTGTAATGCATATTTGAAAATGCTTAATCCATGAAGGGAGAGTAAGCAGATTTAATTCACAAAGAAAAGAGTTGGAACTTTCCATGAAAAACAGCTGTAAAATAGCAGCGATATCTGTGGAATGCCTATTTAATCCAGTCAGTGGAAAACTAGCATTCAAAAGCTTTCTTTTCCCCTTTCTCTTTTTGTCTGTTATCTGAGTAAAGTGAGAAGGAAATTCTAGGAAAAACAGCTGACTGATCAGCTGTTGTTGGGGTGGGTTACTAGTTTCACCCTGTTCTGTGACGTCAATACTGGAATTACCATATCAGGGTAGAGGGGCGCGGTTTGCGAATTGTACCTCATGGGATAGACAGGTGGCGATTGGACGTAGAACGTTGGCTGACGTACCAAGGGGGGAGGAAGGCGTGGCGTCTGCTTGCCCTCCTGGTTTGGATAAAAAGTGGGGAATCGACTTTTGAAAAAAAAAAGGAAGATTGGTTCAGAATCTGATACGAGAGACTTCTTGGTGGGTTCGTTGAAAAAGTAGTTAGTTTGGAGAGTTGTTCCGATTCACTGGATATCTGATGGTGTTCGTTTGGAAAGTAGTTAGTTTTGAGACGTGCTGTTAAGAGGGCATCTTGGTAAACGGGAATGCGTGCTGGGTGCGTAAGGTGATGACGACTTAGCTTTAATTCAAACAAAGGAAGAAGGAAGTGTGTTTGTAAGAGGAAAACGTAAATGAGGGTCTTCGTGTTGATTCCTGAAAAGTAAAAGTGGTCCGCGTCTTAACGAAAGGACGGTAAGGAGATTCACTTGAGAAAGATGGACTGAAAACGTGAGTTATTCAGAAAACCTAGCCCAGTCAACAAAACGAGGAGGTACATGGATTAGTAATAGCATGGTGCCCTACAGATGGCCTTTCCTGTGATGCCTTTGGAAATAAAAACTTACAACTCCATTATTGGCCGGACTGGTACAGCGGAAATAACCAATGTTATGTAAGTCATTATTCTATGATTTATACCTCTAACCTCTCCTTTTGTTGTTGGTTACATTTAATTATAATAGTATCATTTCATTTTCTTAGCAAGAAAAATTAATAAGAAAATTAGTAGCTGGATTTTGTATGTATGAATATTTTGTTTTTACGGAAGTGACAGTTGTTTTTCTAAGATATAAATTAATGTTTATAGCCTGGGATTAGTTTTTTTTGTAATCTTAATTCAGTGTAATAAAAATTGGTGTATGTACAATCAACTCTTAGTATATGATTTCTTATGAAGTTTGCCAGTGTAAATAAATTTGAAAAGAGAAACAATTTTTCTTTATAGACTTCTGTCTACGGGTATTGTTTTACCCATTTTCCTGAACTTATGTTATTGCGACTAAAAATTTAATAAGTAATAGGTTAAGTTTTAAGAACACAACGCGAACTTAACTTCTTTTTTTTTTTTTTGTAAAACTATACGATCAGTGTATCTAACTTTATGTAACTTAAATAAAATCTAATTTTGTAAATTTAAATCTTTTAGTATAAAGGAATTAATTACCATGGTGTTTTTATTATTATTGTTTAAAATGTAGTAAACAATCAGCGCTTTATGTTTAAGTTGAAATCAAAGGTATTTTTAAACTTAAAAGTTATCATTTAAAAGAAAGTTAAATTAAATAGAAATTAAAAGCTTAACCTCAAGTATCATAAATAACATTATGATAAATGATGCCGTACCCATTTGGTAGTCAGGAGTAATTATTTGTTTCTCTAGCGGTGTAATTTTGGCGCCGCGCTTTGTCTTAAGAGGTATTACTAACTAAACGAATTATTTTAGTGTGTACTTTTGTGTTTTTTTTTTTTTTCATGTCTACTCAGAATATTTTTTTTTCTCTTTTTCTAAATCATGTCTTATGGAGCGACATTGAGGATGAACAATGTATGGACCTATAGCCGTATGGACCTGTGTGTGGCGAGTGATGTTTTTTTTATTGATGTGATTGTCCTTCTGTTTGCCTGTGGTGAGATAATTAATTTTTTTTTTCTCTGTTTTACATTTTTATGCAAGTGTAAAAGAAAATCCTGTTCATTTTTTTAATTGGAAAAATTTGCTTACATGTAAATGAAATTGTATAATATACATTCGGCTGGAAAGAAGAATTTTGTCAAAAAAATAATCAATATAGATGTGATAATTAAGTGCAAAATAATTATTCCTTGTTAGAGAACCTGTAATCAGTGAAATTTTTCGGTAGAGGTTTAGGAATATTGGTAAATTAAAATTTTTTTTTTTAAATCTATGTTAAAAAAAAAAAAATATCATAATAAAATTAATGGATTTGCAGAATTCTTCTTACAGCCTATGAATTGCAATTATTTTTTTGTAATGATACTCTGTTTCTTTTTTTTTCTCTCTCTCCTTGTGCAGTATATATATTACATCGAGAAACTTTCCTGTTGATATTTATATTTATTAATGCATATATATTATTTTAAGTTACTTGATTAGTAGAAAATTGAGTCATAACAAAGAAGGATTTTTTTGTGGTTAAAAATGATATTCTTTCGGTGTAAGACAAAATTTAGAAGTATTAGTGTCAGTAATTCATTGGTTTTCAAATTTTGTCTCTTTTAAGGCAACTTATGGCTGGATTTACAGGCCAAAACTATGGGAAAAATAATTAACTTATAAAGTGTAAATAATTTCAAGTTTTTTGTTGCTCAAAAAAAAAAAAAAAAAAAAAATCCTTCTTATATTTTGGTATACTGTATCATTATTATATTTCTTACACATGGTGAAAAATAGTTATACATGATATTTAATAACACAATAGTACATTTGTTTTTCTACACATTGATAATATTTAGATAAGTACTTTGTCAAAATATTTACAAAAAATTTTTTGCATCTGTATAGACACTTAGCTTTAGTACACATACTTACCTTATTTTATATGTATTTTTATGACTCAATTTAAGTAATTTTTTTTGTTTCTTCTCACTTGGCTTTCTATGCTGCTATATTGTATAACCTTGTTTTCTGCTCAGTATTTGTATTGGCTAGGAAATTCAGTTTGTTAGGAGGAAATTTTGTTTTTGAATTTAAAAAAAAAAAAAAAAAAAAAAAAAAAAATTGAATGTTTGGCTGTGGCCTTGACGGTCAAGGAGTTAAAAGCATTATCCGGTTAATTTAGTGCTAAATAATTTCTCTAGTGTTAGGAAATTTTTTTTGTTGTGTTTTGCATTTGAATATAGCTGTCAATATGGGCGAAAAACCGGAAATAGGAGTAGAAAATAGCAGTGGTAAGGATGCTACTCAGCCAAATGGCCCGACATCGGCAATAAATATGGTCATTGCTCAGGATCCTGAAATTACAAAAGGTCGGCGTAGGGAATTTTTAATTGACAACCTCTCACTAATCCCAGTATTTACTGGCAGGGATCCAAATTTTTCGGTAAATGACTTTTTCCACAAAATTACTGAGTTAGCCGAGTATGCAGGGTGGAAGGAAGAGGATTATTTGTTTGCTGTAAAGCAAAGGTTGGCTGGTGCTGCTCAGCAGGTTTTTAGGGACTATGCCCATAATGTTAAAAATTATAAAGAATTAGAAAATTTATTAAGAGACAGGTTCACTGAAAAACCAGATCTTCATCAAGTCTTTAGTGATTTTTGGAATTTTTCTCAGAATGTAAATATGCCGGTGCAGGACTTTATTGTAAAGGCAAAACAGAAAGTAAAATTAGTCGTAAAAGCGCAAAAAATTCCCGAGAGCGCGTGGGCCCAAACGGAGGAGGAGTGGCTTTTGGCTATGCTAGTCAAGAACATTCACACCAATATTAGAAGAAGTGTTATAGCCCGCTCACCTACGTCTGTGTCAGAGTTAGAACAAATTGCTTTAGCCGAAGAACGTGCATTTAAAGCGACACAACCGGCTTTCGAAAACACGCAGCAGAGTCACAGTCAGCTAGAAATGGCTTGCGCTGCACAAATTACTAACAATCGTGCTGAAGTATCAAACTCCCAATTGTCAGGTCTCACAAATTTAATCGCGGACCTTACTGAACAAATTGCGAATCTAAGCTCAAAAGTGCAGGCGCTGGAGAGTAGAAACTTAAATAGACCTCCGCTTCGTCCAAAAAAAGAGGTAGTTTGCTATGCTTGTGGGATTAAGGGGCACTGTAAGAATGAATGTCGGAATACAAGAAATAGATTTGAGAGGCGACCGCGAGATGACAGGAATAGATATCAAAACAGAGCAAATGAACAAGCTAGTAATGAGGAAAATTTAAACTAGTTAGGGTCTCGTCAGAGAGAGCGACTGCAGGGGACCCTGTGCGACAGTGTGAATCGCTCACCATACCAAAAGCTAGGTGTGAGGAGGGTGCCGGTAACCCTAATGTAAATAATAGGCATCATGAAAATGTGGAATTTACTGGCGGGAACTGGAAAACCTTAGGCTCCAAATTGCCAATTGTAGAAATTGAACTTTATAATGAGAAATGGTTTGGGCTAATTGACTCAGGCTCGAGCTGTAATATTGTGTCAGATGTTGTTTTAAGAAATATAAATTTATGTAAAGTGCCATGTCAAGTAAATTTAAAAACTCTTTTGGGGGGGTGATGTAACAATTCAGGATAAAGTAGAAATGCAATTCAAAATGGGAAATAAGTATTTTACTGATAATTTCAATATTGCTAGGGGTTGCATGTCACCAAATTTCCAACTAATTTTAGGGGTGCCTTGGTTGTTAAAATTTAAAATTCAAATTAATTGTAAAGATAAAATGCTTAGTGGGGAAAATTTTCAGTGTCCTATTTTTTCACAAAACTGCGAAAGTGTAAATTTTATTGATTCAAGTGTAAAATCCATTCCAATTTATACTAAACGAAAACTTGTGTTACCCCCAAATTCTGAAACTATCATTAATGTAAAAATTAGAGATTTAAATTGTGTAAATACTGAAAATGTTTTAATATATCCACATAAATTTATTGGGGAATCTGCTGTGATTAGCCACACCATTTGCCCAAATTCTCCTAACAACTTAAAGGTCAAAATTTTAAACTTAAATGAAGCTCCTGCCCATGTAAATAAAAATTCACAGGTCGGTTTTATGGAGGAAATTTTTAGTGACCAGTCTGAGGAATATGTAAATTGTGCTGAGGAGGAGGAGATTGGGGAGGTAGAAAACATTAACCTGGAATGGGACACAAATTTTAAATTAGACCACTTAGATTTAGATTTAAAAGTTAAAGTAGAAATTTTTTTAAAAAACAACTCTGATGTGTTTGCGGCTTCAGTTCTAGATCTCCCTGGCTGCGACAAGGTTCTCCATAACATTAAGTTAGACGACAAAACTCCAGTTAGATGTAACCCATATAGAGTTCCATACAATTTGCGGAATGAATTGGATAGACAAATAAACACCCTACTAGAAGCAAAAATTTTAGTACCGTCAAATTCTCACTACGCGTCACCGGTGATTTTGGTCAAGAAGGCAGACGGGTCTTTTCGTCTTGCGTGTGATTTCAGAAAATTGAATAAAAAAATTGCTAATGACAGTTATCCAATCCCGAATATAGCCGAAACCATTGACTCGCTGGCTGGGGCCAAGTATTTTTCAACCATGGACCTCACCAGTGGTTTCTTTCAACAAAAAATTCCTCCCGAACAACAACATCTCATAGCAATTGTGACGCACGATAAGCTTTTACAATGGACCAGAAGTCCATTTGGTCTGAAGTCATCCCCCGCTGCATTTCAAAGGTTAATGAATGTCGTGTTAAGTGGGTTGTCAGATCTGAATATACTTATTTACATTGATGACATTTGCGTGTCATCTAAAGACATTGATTCGCATTTCCAAAAGCTAGAAAATGTTTTCAATAGGTTAAGGCAACACAATCTAAAACTAAAACCGTCCAAATGCCATTTTTTTAAATCAGAGATTACTTTTCTGGGTTTCCAAATTAGCGACGGGGAAATTTTTCCAGCCAAAAAGAACGTGGAAGTCATAGAGAAAATCAAACGTCCTTCAAATAGGAAACAAGTTCGATCTTTTCTTGGGTCAGTGGGTTTTTACAGGCGTCACATTTGTGACTACTCTAAACGGTCAATTACACTCACTAATCTGACAAAGGAAAAAAATAAATTCGTGTGGTCACAGAAGGCTGAGGATGAGTTTCAGGACTTAAAGCATGAACTAATGAGAATCCCATCTTTAAAATTACCAGACATGTCCAAAGATTTTATTATTTACACAGACAGCTCTGCTGTTGCTCTGGGAGCGGTTTTATGCCAACCAGATGAGGAAAATTTTCCGTACCCTGTAGCTTTCGCTAGTCGGAAACTGAAGGAGGTGGAATCGAGGTATTCAGCGACAGAGCGGGAGTTACTAGCTTTGGTCTGGGCTGTGCAGTACTTTAAATGTTATGTCTTTAATAGAAAATTCACTATATACACTGACCATGCTGCCCTTACGCATGCTTTAAAACTCAAAGACCCCACTTCTAGGATTGCGCGTTGGTTGTGTGCTCTTAACGAGTTTGACTTTGTTTCTCGATACATCAAAGGGAAGTGCAATTATGTGGCGGATTTTCTGTCTAGGTTTGTTGAGCATACTATAGAGGTTACTAATAATGAAAGTGTGGAAAACTGTTTTGTGTCCGAGAGGGCTACTCAGGAGATTCATGTTGATGATAGGTGCGAGTTGTTAAAAGATATCCAGTTTGCTCAAAGCAATGACCAATTTTGTAAATATGTAAATAATAGAATTTGTAAAGAATTACCAATCAATCCTAAAGGTTATAATTTTTTTGTAAAAAATGAGGTGTTGATGTGCAAAAGGGTGAGTCCAAAGTCCAGGAAGGAGGCAGGTGAAAAAATAGTGGTGCCGAAGGCTCTGGTTCCTACAATTTTTAGACTAACGCATGAATCTAATGTTGCGTGTCATGCAGGTTTTTTAAGACTTTCCATCGCATTAAGGAAAATTACTATTGGCGGGGTATGTTTGCGGATGTGAAAAGACTCGTGGCCTCTTGCCAGTCTTGTCTGGAGTTCAGGGCTCATAAACCCAAGAGGTTGGCTGAACTTCAGAGGTTGGAGATCCCAGAGTCCCCTTTTTCGACAATTCATTCGGATATTTGTGGGCCTTATCCCACTACCGAAAAGGGGAATAAATTTATTATTGTCTTCATTGACAGTTTTACGAAGTGGTGTGAAGCCTTTGCAGTGCCCAACATAACATCGGATACGATAGCTGACGCATTGGCAGAATTTGTATGTAGGCATGGGACTCCTGAGAAAATAATTACTGATCGAGGAAAAAATTATATGAGTGAAGCAATCGAGCAGGTGTATGAGAGATTAGGAATCAGGCACGTACATACCACAAGTTTCCACCCTAGCTCAAATGCGAAAGTAGAACGTAACCACGCCACTATGAATAGTGCCCTTGCACATCTAGTCAATAGTAACCATAACGACTGGGACGAGAAGTTAAAGTTTGGATTGTTGGTGCTCCGCTCCAGTGTGAACTCAACTATAAATGAGACTCCATTTTTTGTGACTCATGGTAGGGATATGAAACTAACGTATAATGCTCTTGAGACTAGTGTACCTCGGAACTATAATGATTGCCCCTCCTATTGCGACCAATTAATTCCCTCATTGCAACAGGTCTTTTCACAAACTAAACTGTTCTTAGAGCAAGCCGCTGACAAACAAGAAAAGCTTCGTAGTAAAATTGCCGTAGATAAAAAAATAAAAGTGGGTAGCCTGGTCATGCTGTTTACTCCTACCATAAAACCGGATTTATGCAAGAAATTTAATAAAGTCAATAGGGGTCCTTTCCGGGTGATTCGCAAGCTGAATGAGGTTAATTTTGAAATTCAGGAGGTGCGCAACAATAAAAATGTCCAAATAGTGCATGTGGATAGGCTAACAAAAATTATTAATAAACCAGTCTTCCCGGAATTTACGAGAGAGAACAATACAGAACAGGATAGTGGGGTAACTTCATCTATAGTAGAGAACTCCTGTGTGAAGGAGAGTTTTGTAGATCTTTATGAGTTGCGTAGAAGGGAAAGGTTGGAGAAAAGAAAGAAACGGCTAGTGTTTCGCTCTAGTGCGGTTGAGGACAACTTGTTGGGGGTTAGCCTGGATAACCAACTGCAGAATTTCACAACCCAGGTTGATGGCACAGTTACGGACAGGGATGGCAGTTCTAGCGAGCATGTTGGTGCACAGATGTCCCAGGCTAGTTTCTCTTCTCTTGGTGATCCCAGGGCCTTGTCACCAACAGTGAGTGAGGCAGAAGAAAGTAGTTTTCAACAAAGGGGGTAGGTGCTCATAACACAGTACCGGTAGCAATTCACTCTTATAACCTTCGCCCTAGAAATAGGTGAAATTTTTAAATATAATTTTTTTTTTTTTTGTAAATAGTTGTATATTTGTTAGTATATTTTTGCATATCATTTTTTTTGTAGTATAACTAGTAGTCTTAATACTTTCGAAAGGGTGCTTTCAGTGGGAAATATTAGGGTAAAAAGTCATGGGGGGGGTAAGAAAATATTGGGCCCTGAAGCTGTTGAGCAGGCGGTCAAAAGTTTTTTTTTGATATTTTCTCCTTTGCCCTGTATATGAGTAAGGTTCGGCTGTCCTCGAGTAATGTTACAAAAAAAAAAAAAAAAAAAAAAAAAAAATTAGTGTAAAAATAGAAAAACGTAGAAACAATAAAAAAAAGAAAAAAAAAAATGTACAATCGGGCCAGCAAGTGCACTTACTTAGTAATCTATTGTGATATATTTGGTTTTAATGTATTTCTGGGCGCACAATTTTTATTTCATTGCATTTTTGACTTCAGTAGTACCTTTTTGCCATTCAAATTGTTTGCATTATTAGAGTTATCTCGGAGCTAATCACAACTTGTTGGTAGCCATGCAAGGTGTTATCTGCGTAATGAGCAGAAGGTAAGGTTGATCAAAAATTTGTAAAGTGGTGTATTTAGTGCTTGTTTATATCATATGCTCAAGACTGTATGTACTCCAAGAGACTGTGCTCTAAAAGACTGTATTTATAATTCCACACACTTTGAACTGATATTACGTTAATTAGTGTGAACACTGATAGTGGACTGTTAAGAAAAATTTTGTATGAATATGTGTATAGTAAACAAAAAGTTTATGAACATTAACACAAAATTACAAACACTTGCGCGTCCAGTAATGAACAATAGTATATTACATTACATCAAATTTTTTTGTTTTTGACCTGTGTAATATTTCCTTTGTTTTTTCAAAACGGTGTGTTGAAAAATAAGTGCCGAAAGTATGTTATTAAAAGCAATTGTATATTTCTATATAAAAGCTTCAATCATGTAAAAAAAAAAAAAATGTAGGAATATTTCATTGTTTTTTTTGCTTTGCTGGTTATGTATTATGTAAATAGCTGTAGCAGTTCGGTCGATGTGGAGGTTTTCCAAAAAAAAAAAAAAAAAAAAAAAAAAACAAGTTGAGCCAACCCAGTGTTACCCCCTTTATTTTGATTTAATAATTTGAGGTGAAAGGAGTATTCCTGTTTTCAGTAAACGATATGTCTGGCAAAACAAAATTTAAATTTTTATCTACCCTTTCTGGCATCATTGGTTGTGAGTCTTCAAATCCAGGTGTCACTATAGGTGCTTGTGCTAGGTCTAAAATGGATGTCAGGCGGATGTGTATTCAGTAAATGTTGATCTGTAGAGTCTTTAGTATCTTAATAGTAACTTTTTTTAGTTGGTAATCTTTATAAAGCAATAGTGTAGATGGTTTGTTGCAAGTGTGGTTTCTGGTATTTTCTTTTACAAATAAATAAATAAATAAATAAATAAAAAAGTGTAATTATTTAAAAACAACTAGTAGTTTAAAGGTCTCATTTAAAAAAAATTTTTCCTCTCTTGCTGAATACTCGGACGCTGGTACAATATGTGGTGTTCCTGGATGTGTCTGATTTATTTATTTATTTATTTTCTGTGACGGGAGGGTAGTTATCACAGCGTATATTTAGTCTTTTGTGCTGTGATGAACTTTTTAGTTTTTCAAGAAATTATCTCTCACAATTAAATAAATAGTTTAACAGATATAATTAATCTTTTGAGCTGGGATTAACTTTTTCTTTTTCAAGAATTTTTCTTCTCCAATTAAACAAATAGTTTAACAGGTGGGGGATAAAAATGTAGATGTAAGGAGTGCTAGGTAAAATAATAAGAATAGTTCTGTAATCCTAGTGTGAATGCATCCTTTGTGTACAGGATTGGTAATCGAGATAAGAATTCCATTTGGGATTTGTGTAAATAGAATTATTCTTGAAAATATGTAGAAATATTTCCCTTCAAAATTCAGAGTGTGGGAACGAGACAACCAGTGAATAGGATATATGAGATTCTTTGTGTATTTTCATAAAGTAAAGCATTCCTTTTTCTAAAAACATTCTATTTTATCATTCTAATGCATATTTGAAAATGCTTAATCCATGAAGGGAGAGTAAGCAGATTTAATTCACAAAGAAAAGAGTTGGAACTTTCCATGAAAAACAGCTGTAAAATAGCAGCGATATCTGTGGAATGCCTATTTAATCCAGTCAGTGGAAAACTAGCATTCAAAAGCTTTCTTTTCCCCTTTCTCTTTTTGTCTGTTATCTGAGTAAAGCGAGAAGGAAATTCTAGGAAAAACAGCTGACTGATCAGCTGTTGTTGGGGTGGGTTACTAGTTTCACCCTGTTCTGTGACGTCAATACTGGAATTACCATATTAGGGTAGAGGGGCGCGGTTTGCGAATTGTACCTCATGGGATAGACAGGTGGCGATTGGACGTAGAACGTTGGCTGACGTAGCAAGGGGGGAGGAAAGCGTGGCGTCTGCTTGCCCTCCTGGTTTGGATAAAAAGTGGGGAATCGACTTTTGAAAAAAAAAGGAAGATTGGTTCAGAATCTGATACGAGAGACTTCTTGGTGGGTTCGTTCAAAAAGTAGTTAGTTTGGAGAGTTGTTCCGATTTACTGGATATCTGATGGTGTTCGTTTGGAAAGTAGTTAGTTTTGAGACGTGCTGTTAAGAGAGTACAGCGGGCATCTTGGTAAACGGGAATGCATGCTGGGTGCGTAAGGTGATGACGACTTAGCTTTAATTCAAACAAAGGAAGAAGGAAGTGTGTTTGTAAGAGGAAAACGTAAATGAGGGTCTTCGTGGTGATTCCTGAAAAGTAAAAGTGGTCCGCGTCTTAACGAAAGGACGGTAAGGAGATTCACCTGAGAAAGATGGACTGAAAACGTGAGTTATTCAGAAAACGTAGCCCAGTCAACAAAACGAGGAGGTACATGGATTAGTAATAGCATGGTGCCCTACAGATGGCCTTTCCTGTGATGCCTTTGGAAATAAAAACTTACAACTCCATTATTGGCCGGACTGGTACAGCGGAAATAACCAATGTTATGTAAGTCATTATTCTATGATTTATGCCTCTAACCTCTCCTTTTGTTGTTGGTTACATTTAATTATAATAGTATCATTTCATTTTCTTAGCAAGAAAAATTAATAAGAAAATTAGTAGCTGGATTTTGTATGTATGAATATTTTGTTTTTACGGAAGTGACAGTTGTTTTTCTAAGATATAAATTAATGTTTATAGCCTGGGATTAGTTTTTTTTGTAATCTTAATTCAGTGTAATAAAAATTGGTGTATGTACAATCAACTCTTAGTATAAGTTTTCTTATGAAGTTTGCCAGTGTAAATAAATTTGAAAAGAGAAACAATTTTTCTTTATAGACTTCTGTCTACGGGTATTGTTTTACCCATTTTCCTGAACTTATGTTATTGCGACTAAAAATTTAATAAGTAATAGGTTAAGTTTTAAGAACACAACGCGAACTTAACTTTTTTTTTTGTTGTTGTTGTTTGTAAAACTATACGATCAGTGTATCTAACTTTATGTAACTTAAGTAAAATCTAATTTTGTAAATTTAAATCTTTTAGTATTAAGGAATTAATTACCATGGTGTTTTTATTATTATTGTTTAAAATATAGTAAACAATCAGCGATTTATGTTTAAGTTGAAATCAAAGGTATTTTTAAACTTAAAAGTTATCATTTAAAAGAAAGTTAAATTAAATAGAAATTAAAAGCTTAACCTCAAGTATCATAAATAACATTCTGATAAATCAGCGAGGTCTGATGAAGTTTTCTTTTTATTTTTTAACGGCTCTTTCAATGTTTTTCAGTCCTCGCAGTGTGTCGTGATCCGTTTGCGACCGGTTCTGGGTCTATCAACATGCAATTCGTTCATGGCGAATCGCGCAATAGCATATTGGACAGATCGGCGCGAACATTTCACAGATTTTGAAATCTGTACCTGAGATTTCC
The DNA here is from genome assembly GCA_963930645.1 of Salticus scenicus. Taxonomy (NCBI): domain Eukaryota; kingdom Metazoa; phylum Arthropoda; class Arachnida; order Araneae; family Salticidae; genus Salticus; species Salticus scenicus. Next base: position 298,027,577 of record OZ005650.1, on the reverse strand, counting down.
CCTACTCGTGCAAAAGTTGTATCTGCACACGTTTTTCTAAAATAGGTTCATTTCTTTTAGGTATATTGAAACAATATCACTAAATGCCACAAATCGAAACGCCAAAAGTACATTAACACATTATATGTGTCCACGATGAGCGAAAGTTGAGACTTAAAAAACAAACATCAAAATTTCAAAGTGACGATTTTTTCCCACCAGGTACTTTATTGGTAGCTTTGACGTGGGTCTTTTTTTTTTTTACCTTTTTTAGATGCCAAGAAAATAAATTTTACTTCTTAAACAACAGGATTTATTTACTGCTATGGTTATCACACACGCGCAAAATTTGTAGAGTTTTCAATATATTTGGCCAAGGCCGTACGTCGGCATTAAAAAAATCGAGGCACGCCTCAACCTCTACCTAGCGCAAACAAAAAACATATACCACACATGCTTTTTTATTTACTTTAAAGTATTTTTTTAATATTTATGCAATAAATATTGTAGCGAAAGTAGTGATCTAAAAAATAAATTTCAAAATTTCAAAGTGACAAATTTTATTACACAAGGTGTTTTTTTTTAATAGCTTTGACGTGGGTCATTGCTTTTTTTTTCTTTTTACTTTTTTTAGATGCCAACAAAACACTTCTTAAACGACAGGATTTATGTACTGCAATAGTTATCATACACGTACGAAATCTGTAGGGTGCTTAATACTTTTAGCCAAGGCTGTACGTGAGCATTAGAAAAAAAAAAGCACACTTTAAACCTTTATCTAGCGAATCATGACACAGACAAAAATTATATTTTAAACTTTTTTTTTTTTTATTATTTACTTTATTTTTTAAAGATATACGCAATAAAAACTGTGTATTTTATTTTATCATAGTAATTAATGAGGATTTTGAAAAGCGGTACTTTAATGTACTAGTACGCAGAGATTAAAAAGATATTTAGACTTTAAAAATGTTTTAAAAAGTTTTTATTTTTATGATCATTGTATTTTTTCTAAGTCGGATGTGAGATTCTTAAAGTAATATAAGAATTAGTTAAAATACAAGATATTTAATTTCCTTTTTTTTCTAACAAATAAATAAATAAATAAATAAATAATGTATATATATATATATATATATATATATATATATATATATGTGTGTGTGTGTGTGTGTATATGTGTGTGTGTGTTATTTTAAAATGCCTTGAAATTTATGTTTAGAGGTACAAATTTACGCAATAATTCTCAGAAAAAAAATACAAAAACTTAGCTTTGTTATTTGGTCAGATATTATTATTATTCATTGATTTAAAAAACACTCTTTTTTACTTTAATTACTTTTCTGCCTCGAGAATCCTTCCAAAGATCTTTAATCTTAATTTTCCAGAGTTCTTGAAATACTCGAGGAAATGATTGTTGGTTCAGGGATCATTATGCAGTGGGTTCATCACTTTTTATAAAGTTAATCTATTTGATCTTTGAAGAGAAATAAATGCATTAGGAAAAAAAAAAAAAAAAAAAAAAAAAACACTTTAGAAAATTAGGAAACTGATTTTTACAAATTTTTCTTGTTTACTGCTGCTTTTTTTTTTTTTTAACGCAATATACCGTAAAAAAAACTCAGTAAAATCACAATAAACTGCATTGATTTTTTTTTCTATGCTTAAAAGCTGTTGAATGAACAATAATATTTATTGTTTTTAACTTGTTATTTAAGCCATAAACACATAAGATAGAAATATATTTCGCATTAGTTATAATTTATTCTTAATTGCCATGCTATTCAGTATATAATAAAAGATTTCTAAACTTAAAATATGAGGTAAATTAAGATTATCTGATTCCGTTTATGAAAAAATCACATTCGTAAAGTTATAGGTTTAGTTATTAACTGTAAGCAAATATATTTATATAATTATTAATGTTATTAGACAAATAGGCGATTATAAAATACAGTTAGTATTCTTTAAAATTTATTTTTTGCATTACATAAAAAAATTGCAGGTACTAAAATAAAATCAGAAAACATATGGTGTATGTGTTCTGTATGATAAGATATTAGCGAACAAATGACTCGTGTATAAGTTTTTAATTTAAAAACAAGTATAATTAATAAGAATACCTGTTTGTATGAGGCTTTCGATACAAATGCTATACCAAAGCAGATTTCCGAACAGTGAACTGCATAGCGATTCAAAAAATTTGGAGTAATTCCACTCGACTTTCCAAACATTAAGTAATTAATGGTTGTATAAATAAATGAAAGTAAGACAAGTTGTTAAACAAACAAACAAACAAAATATATATGATGTTTAGCTATTTTTCTCCATCGTTTAATTTTACGCTATTACACTTCAAATAATTTTGAGTTTATAGACAATAAGAATAAAGAATTTTTCGTTGTGTCTCTGAAAAAATTCACAAGGGTTAGATTCACGAAAATCTATACAATTCGTTCGACTGTGACCTATAACACATATATAAATTCTCAGCTCAATCGAACGAATTTAAATAATTTTGACCCATAGTTCAAAATGATAAAGGATATTTCTTTGTATCCTTGTAAAAACACTGTAAGAGCTAGATTCAATAAAATCTATACAGTTCGGGCGACAGTGACCTGTAACCTGTACACAAATTTTCAGCGCAATCGGATGAGGCGTTTAGGCGCTATCGCATTTCAAATAATTTGAACCCGTAAGCCACAATGATAAAGATTTTTTTTTCTCTTTCTCTAAAACATTACAAGTACTACATAGTACAAAATTTATATAATTAGTATGACGATGATCTTTTACATGTATATAAATTTATAAACTTAATAAACTTAAAGAATTTGGGCCCATAGGTTATAATGATAAAGCACTTTTCGTTGTGTTCCTGTAAAAGAACTCTAAATGCTAGATTCACCAAAATCAATAGGGTTCATCCTACAGTGACGTATAACATACATACCAACTTTCACTCACTCAGACAAAGCGTTTAGATGCTATCGTGTTCCCTCACATACACACATGCATACATACAAACATACATCATCGTAAAAACAGTAAATATGAATTCAAGCGACCTCAAAACGTGCAGGAACACCAAAATCTCAAACTTGGATATTTGACATGATTACAATACTTTTCTCACTATAGTGTTCGGAAAGTAAAAATTAATAATTGAAACTTTTATATAATTATACTTCGATTGGCGATTATAGTCGACTCAACTTTAGTATGGTATCCATTTGGCTGCTTTAAATTATTTTTGACAATTTGATGAGGAATTTTAATAGCTATTGCAATTGTCTAAGGAAAGACCTTTGCGAGAAATGTCTGACCTACTTCGGTGCCAAATTTTAAATTTTGTCAGGGGGTTCCCATGTTAAAGCTATGCTCTATTTTCAGGAAATTCAAATCATGGTCAAGTATTGTGATATACAGCAGTTAATGAAACGTAAATGGCATTCTATTATTTTAGTTTCGTTATATCAATAAGAAACACGGTTAATTTTAAGTAAACTAAATATTCATTCACATTAGGGAATAGCTTTAAATAGGACACCCTTAGCGAAATTTTAAAGTATGTTTCGAATTAGTTCGGACGATTTGCGCAAAGGATTTTACATATGCAATTGCAATACCCCTTTTAATTTATCGACAAATAAGCGAAATAATAAAAGTCGCCAAGGGGGTCCTAGCGGACAATAAAACCACGAAAGAAAAAACATATGAGTCTATTCGATTGATTGAAATTAATATTTTAAAAATGAATAAACGTAAATAATAATTTTAATGCTAATATGACGTCAGTCTTATCAGAAGTTTTGAAAGATACTAGCTTCATTTTTATTTATTTATTTATTTTTATTCACATGTTTCTTCTTTTGTTAAAAAAAAAAAAAATAAAGTGAAATCTGCAAGCATTTTCATTACTAGTATTATCTTCAACGCAAAGAAAATGTTGGAACAAAACGGAAAAATAAAAAAAAAAACCTCACAAAACTGTCGAAAACCTAAAGGTGTGTTGAGCATCTGCATGAATTTCTTTATCTATAAAAAACTTTCAGACCGGTACGTGTCATTCATTTTTTATTTTATTTATTTATTTTTACGTTGTACATATTCAGACAGACAAACACTTTCTTTTATTAGTATGGAAGCAGGATTTTCCTGCCTCGCTGCTTACCACATTTAATTGATTTTTTAAATTGATAATTGAAACATTTAAATAAATATTTTTCGATTAGCGACTATTTTTAGCAAATCAAAACCGTCGCCAAATACCGCGATATACAGCCATTTAAACGCTATCGTACTTTAATTATTTTCATCTTATAGGCCATAATGATAAAGAATTTTTCTTCGTACCCCTGGGAAATACTATAAGTATTCTAGATTCACTAAAATATTTAAAATTCGTGTTGCTTGCATTCTATATAAATTCTCAGTTCATTCGAATACGGAGTTTAGATGTTTCGCGCTTGAAATTCTTTAAGCTCATATGCCATCATAATAAGTTTTTTCTTTTTTTGTGCGTCCGTGTACAGTTCGTGCTGCAGCGACCTATAACATGCATACAACATTAAACTCGTTCGAACCGATCGCTTAGATGTCATCGTGCTCATTTATATGAATACACACAAACATACACCACCAAGAAAAAAAAAAAAAAGATCTCAGAACGTTACACGAAAAGCTCACAGTTGAATTTTTGTTAGGAATGCAATGCATTCTTTATATTATTCTTTATTCTTTACATTCTGTATATTCGGAAAATAAAAAAAAAAGACTATTTTGTTAATTGAAATTAATATTTTAAAAATAAATATATCAAAATGAAAAATTAGAAGCTACTATGACGCCAGCTTTATTAAAAAATTTAATGATACAGGTTTCTTATAAATAAATATATTTCCTTTTATGTAGAAAAAATATAAAATGCTTTTCTCTTTCTTTCTTTTTTTTTGCGGTAACTCTTCTTTTATTTTCTTTTTTTTTTTCATTTAAAGTTCAAATGGGGTTTCTATTATCTTTTGGACCATTCATCCGATTGAACTAAAAATTATGCCATTAGATATATTTTTCCTAATTAGTAAGTGTATCAAAATTTCGTAATTTGGCGGTGTACATTGTACAGCTAATTAAAATCTCATATAACATACAGAGTTAGAAATTTGGCTCAAAACACATACCAGTTTTTATTTAAAAATCATCTCTACTTATAATGTCATTGATTTAAGGCAAAGAAAATTTTGTAACCGGTACGAGTTTTGCTCCAAATTTCTACCCCTGAAGATGACATCGAATTTATGAAAATAAAATCGCGATCCAGAACATGTTTGTTGGAGTGGTTTTAACGGTACTACAGACATCTTGCTTAACATTATATGGGGCTTATTATAAAATATTTATGATAATGACTGCGTATTTCATTCTCTCAATTACACTCAACTCCCCCCCCCCCCCCCCCACACTTTTTTTTATGATTAAGTTTTATTACTATGAAAATATTACTAAATAGAGAAAAATAATTAAACAGTTTAGTTACAAAATACATGCAACCGTTACTTCGAGTAGAAATAGTAACACATTTCCTACCAAATTATGATGGTATGCACGAATGCACAAAAAAAAACAACAGCTTACAAAACTGAGTGAAAAGGTGTGTGTTGGAGTTTGGGAATAAGACCGATTGACTGGATTGACTGCACAAGGGTCCTAGGCCTGAGGGTGAGTGTCTTCCGGGGATATCTTTCGAAGGGATCCTAGCCCCTATTTACGTAAGTTTCGGAGAAAATCACGGAATGATTCGAACGGCAAGGCCGACGAGCGCGACTTGGGATCGAACCCAGCACCTCATGTCTACCAGCTTTAAGCGCAGAACCGCTCGGTCGCTAGTGGGCCCCAGAGTGAAAAAGGAAAGCCTTGAATAAATAAAATTAAAATTCATCATATCTATATACCTAAATAAATTTATTAAAAATCTGCTCTCAAAAATATAATAAAAAACAATAATAAAATAAACCTGTTTATTCAAAATTTTCTTATTTTGAATTAAATTGTTTATATTTTTTCAAGCTAGATGACACAAGCACACATGTCATATATAGAAAATTAAAAAATAAACAATATATTTCTGAAAGTTGTAATTAAACTCCAATTCATGTAAGTTTAAAGATTTAAGACTCATTAAATTGAAAATAAATTAATATAGTGAATTTAATTATTAATGAAATTTCACATTTGTAGAACCTTTATCAATTAATCGTTACTAGTCTAGATATTGTTTTTCTTATTAGAATAGATCTGATGGCAACTTGTTAATCGTTACTCTCCGAGTTTGGAGTAAGCATGGCATGTGGATAATTCTTATAATTTTATCTTAATTTATTTCATTCCACTTTAAAATTGGTTTTGTCGCAAGATTGGAACATGAACTGTATATTTTTGGTTTGAATTAGCTATACAGTTTTCCGAAATCTTTCGATTTATCTGCTCGTAGAAGTACATGTTCCCTGAAGAGCGAATACTTCTATTTTTAAGCGCTTCTTACTACAATTCTCATTTTCAATTATCCTTTTTTCATATTTTTTAATCCAATTCTCCTTTCCAGTTATTTTTTTTTCATATTTTTTATAAAATTATTGGTTCACGTACAGGGTGGTTTTAATTAAAGTGACCCTAATAAGACCCCCCCCCCCCCCACTAGAACTCGTTCTGCTATCTTATTTTGATGAAATTTGGAATATATTTTATATGGACCATGGGGAAACGATTTCTGCAATTAAAAAAAAGTTCAAATTTGACCACCAGATGGCGCTTTTCAATGATTGCTTATGCAAATTAGTCAAACCTATAAAGAAAGTTGCAGTCAGATCCAGAAAACCATTCTGCGTGCCTTTGCTATCGATAATCATGCCCTTACAGAAGAAAGATGGAGCGTTACTGGTAAAACTGTTTTATCAGAATGGCAGCAATAGCTTAGCTGCACTGAGTGAATATCGTCGTTTAAAGGGATTGTGAAAAGGGCCCATATCGAAGAATGGTTTGAAGAAGAGGATTAGGAAATTTGATGGGACTGGTGACTTAGGTGTGCAACCAGGAAGAGGGCGGAAACCGATTGCGACTGAAACTGTCGAAGAAGTCATTACTGCTATGGTTGACAGAGCCTCCAGTTCCCGGTATTCTTCAGAAAATGCTAGATCGGTGACACGTGAGTTGGCAATTCCTTGGTATACAGTATGAAAAATTCTGTGATCCATTTTAAAGAGGTATCCGTATAAGATCCACATTGTGCAAATGCTGCAACCTCGAGACCTAAAAACACGCTCAGCATTTGCTTGCCGAGTTTTGGCGAGAATGGATGTTGATAACGCGTGGCCTTGGAAAATTCTATGGTCAGATGAGACGCACATTTCTTTGGATGGAGCTGTGAATAACCAAAAATGCCGCATATGTGGGGCTTCACCTCCTAATATCCTGCATGAGCAAACACTGCATTCTGATTACGTGACTGCATGGTATGGATTTACGGCAGATTCTATCCTTGAACCGTTTTTCTTTGAAACTTCCACACCTCAAGGTCTTAAAAGGTACTCTGTCACAAGTGCGCGGTACAGTGAACTCCTTCAACCAATCAAGTCATTCCTGCACTACAGGAACGGCAATGTTTGAAGACTTCTGTCTTCATGACCAACTCCCCACATTAGGCACCAAGTCAAAGAATTGCTTCGAGCTACATTTGGCGTGAATCGTGTATTATCCAAAGGTTTTCCAGATGCCTGGCCTCCTCGCTCACCTGACTTAAATCCGTTTGATTTCTGGTTGTGGGAATTCCTAAAAGACTGTGTTTATAGAGGAGGAATTAAGACTTACCTGAGTTCAAAGCCAGCATTACACACCATGTTGCTGAAATCTCTCGAGAGTTTCTTAGTTCTACCATTGAACACGCTATAACGCGCTTTCAACGCGTAATTGATGTCAATGGAGCACACTGGAGCACATTCTGTAATTAAATAAGTTTTTATGATTCTGGCACATATTTTTTCTTATTTTAAGCATCACAATTCCCCTGGTGGTCAAATTTGAACTAATTTTTTTTATTGCAGAAATCGCTTCCCCCATGGTCATATAACATATATACCAAATTCCATCAAAATCCGATAGGCAGAACGAGTTCTAGCGAGGTATGAATAGGTCACTTTAATTATAACCACCCTGTATGATAACTTTCATGAATTTTGCATAAAAATCACTCTAGTTGGTCTTAGTGTCATGGTCCTAAATGCATTAGCGAAAGTAATTTAAATGGATTTATCCAATTATTGGTACTGTAAATGGATCAATGAATACATACATATATATGTGCTAACATTTTAATTGAATTACCATAACTTTTATGTATGTGTTGTTAATATTATCATGTATCTATTAATTGCTAAATTTTATAACGTTATTGAATTCTTCACTTTATATGTATATAAATATTTGATCCGCAAGATTTATGATGGGGAAAAAAACCAGAAAATATACATAATTAATAATAAAAAAGAAGCGAATTGACTACTAATAGCAATAATTGACCCTTCGCCGGTCCTAACGCTCTAAACCGCATACTTGCCAACATACCGATTAATATTCCGTAGTATTGTTAGCTCCGCCTTTTTTTTCACACCGGTATCTTTTTAGAGTACTTTTTTCTTATTTAATCGTAATTGCATTTGCAGAATATTACTCTAAAAATTTACTGGTGTGAGAAAAAGGGCGGGGCTAACAAGACTACGGAATATTAATTAGGATGTTGGCAAGTATGAAACCATTCTAAACAGTTTTGACAAATTTAGGGACTCTTTTATTCAACTATCACAAATAATTTTGAGTAGTGATAGTTGATTGGTCGAATAACCTTCGGAGTAAGTCCCTAAATTTGGCAACTATGACCAAAGGCGTGACATTACTAGGATTAAATAAATGAATTAGAAGTAAAATCAATGAACGATATAAATTATGTAAGTTTCAAGCAGCAGACATAAAAGGCGATGAAGAAAAAATATTGAAAGAGGTATGCAATCATATTCCCTCTTTCTCTCTTCCCATTTAATTCTATACGGTTTTCATTGCTTTGTTTTATACAGATATCTTGTTTAAAAATAATGTTTTTTACTTCCATTACCCTACTACCGTAGGTAATGGAAGTATTGTATTCGGTCTGAAAATTCGATATCGGGTTTTCACCTGATTTACACGTTTTAAGGTCCCCTGAGTCCAAAAAAGTGTTTTTTGGCAATTGGTCAGTTTGTATGTATGTGTGTGTGTGTGTATGTATGTGGAGAATCTTCTGGCTATTATAGCTCAGAAACTAATAAAGATGGAGCTACGAAACTTTAGAATTGAAATACGTCTGGTGTACAGATGAAATTTCCAAATTTTGGTGAAAATTGAAAAACCGGAAGTGGGACCGTAAGTCCGTATCTCAGAAACGGCTCTAACGATTTTCTTCAAACTTGCTATATAAACACTCTATTAGATGTCCTTTCGAATGATATAGTTGGTTAGTTCAGGAAAATTGATAGGCGTCCTGTATAAATAGCTCAATTTCAGGCCTCGCAAAGGCGTTCCTTTAAAAACGGTTGTACAGATTTTTTTCGAAATCGCCATTTTAACTCACTTTTAAATATGCTTTTGTATGTAATTATTGTTTTCCTGTCAATAATTGAGTTTAACCGGAAGTGGGACATCGGAAACCGGAAGTGGGACCGTAAGTCCGTATCTCAAAAACGGCTCTAACGATTTTCTTCAAACTTGCTATATAAACACTCTATTAGATGTCCTTTCCAATGATATAGTTGGTTAGTTCAGGAAAATTGATAGGCGTCCTGTATAAATAGCTCAATTTCAGGTCTCTCAAGGGCGTTCCTTTAAAAACAGCTGTACGGATTTTTTTTCAAACTCGCCATTTTAACTCACGTTTAAATATGCTTTTGTATGTAATTATTCTTTTCCTGTTTTGATGGATAGAGCAATTTTGTTACTTATTTAAATCAAAAATGTATATAAAATGTTTATAATGTGTGTAGTACTGGGTAATGGAAGTCGTGTGGCTGTTACACACCAGATTTTTTTTTTTTAATTCTGTGATTTCAATTCCATTCTTAAAACATTTCACCTTTTATCTTGGACAGCATTTTTTAAAAAGTGAATTTAAATATTTTATTTCATTAAATAAACTTAAGGCGCCAATTTTCAACATCGAAAAAATATTTATTTATTTATTTATTTTAATTCTATTGTTTTATAAGATAGAAGGTAGCGTATCCAAAAATTTGAATTGGAAAAAGGGAATTCTAAAAACTTCATTTTTTTTTTTTTTTTTTTGAACGAGATATTGCTATAATATGAAGGAACAAACATTCTATTTGGTTACATGCAAAGGAAGAAATAGATCAAGTGACTACCGACCCATCTTAAAGTTTTATTTTTGCGTTTCATTTAAAATCTTATGAACTTTCACATGCTAATTTTATGGGATCCTATTGTTTTCTTTCATATTGAAAAAGATATTAATTAATACAATTTAAAAAATTAAATAAGATTTATGGCTCACCAAAAGCAAAAAATTTAAAAATAAATAAATAAATACGATACGAAAATTGTTATTCAATTTATTTTTCTTTCAGCCACTTCTATACTTATGTCGAAATAATTACATTACTTTATTTAAATTACCAGATCAGATTTTACTTGAAAAAAAAATCATATGAAAAATTGATATTAAAATACCAAGTGAATGCAGTGAATCATTACCTGAACTAATATATTAAACATATTTATTTATTTTTAGTTATAACATAGGCATTCCTTTTCAAACTAAAAGAACTTGCATATATATATATATATATATATATACATATATATAATCTTTCTTAATATATGGCAAAGTGCACTTTAACGTATAATTATATCAAAGAAACTAATTTCTCAAATTCCCATGATCATATTCAATTATTCTACTTGATATATAAAATAAATTTAATATCATAGAAGTTTTTAAAGATAATTAAATCTAGGGATTTCCAAATAAAATTAAAACACTTCTTGAATAACCTTACATTTTTTAAGTATCTCACAAATTAAATGTCAGGAAAAGTGCAACCCTTTTATTTTGCTTTTAGATACTTAACTTACATAATTTAAGATATAGAAATGTTATTAGATTTTTTGCTAAACGTCGTTAATTAAATTCGTAATTGATTTGTTCTAAATATATTAAACTATGGCGCGCACATTCAATAAAGAGGATTTAATTTCTGATGACATAATGATTTTTAGAGAAAAAGGTTGAAAAAAAAACAGATTTTGTTTTGCAGCAAACTTATATATCTTTTAATGTAAAAGTATCAAGAACGCCTAGTTACAACATATAGTATTTCTAGATGTTTTAAAGAATTTTAGTCAATGATATATGTAAATGCATAAATTTACAGAATTGAAATATATAAATAAACAACTAGATATATCATCGGATCTGTAAAAGACATAAAATGTAGTTTTTTTTTTTTTTTTTTTTTTTTACTTTGACATTTTGTCTAAGAAACTTTTGTTACTCTGAAAGATAGTTCACATAAACACCTCTACCCACTCGTCAAGTTTGAAATTACATTTAACTATACTTGCAATTTTGTAAAAATTACCGAGCAATATTTGATGGAATGACAACTTTTGTCTCTAAATATGACTAAAACAAAAGTGTTTAATTCAGTTATTCTGCTGAATTTTAATTTTGAAGTAACTTATATTTTTATGCCCTGACAACTACTGGCTCATTTGACATTTAAGGCGAGACCAGTCTTGGACACAGCTTAGTAACTTTACAAAATTAGAGTGGATTGAAGTAATGTAGGGTTAACGCAACAATATAGCTACGCATTTAGCCATTGGTAATAGCCTGTGATTCACTCTTACGTATAATCTGAGATGCGTCATCACAATTTTGATCCTCTGCGGAGGAGATGACTTTCCCCCATTTAGTAATTCCCAAATGTATTGATTTGGGAACTTACGGGACATTACAGCCTCGACGAATTCTACGTGCAGCAACCGGCATTAGTGTACACGGCGATCTTCGAAATATTTGTATATCGAAATAAAATCTTCCAGTTACCAGCTCGGTGATCTACTAATCAGGCTACAACCCATTGATCTATCTCCTAAGAAGGCGACCAAATTTTCGAGAGGAAAAAGTGGGGATAAATCAGCCAGGTGTCTCTAATTTAAAGTTAAGAATTGATGTGAAAAGGAATACTTAAAAAAAGTTCACTATCATCGATTTTGAATTATAAATTGCGACAAAAGCTTTATTTGGAAAACAAGTTTAAGTGAGGGAAAATAAAATGGAATGAATATCTCTACTGAACTCTACTATATCTCTACTGGTTTGTGTACAGGGACACCCGAAGGCATTCCAAATCATTGTGTTCAATGAGAAGTACTTCTATAAACCATATTTTAATAAATTTTTACGATACACAAATATAATTAAAATTGGAATTTTTTATTCAAGTTCACTATCGGATGTTTCCTATGTAAAATAGAGTAAATACTACCACTGGTTTATGTACGGGACATTAGAAAGTATTTAAAAACACTGCGTTCTTTGAGAGGTATTTTTATAAACTAAATTTTAATAACTTTACTTTGCACAAATCTTAATGAAATTGAAATATGTTATTCATATGAACAAAAGAATGCTTTATATAGAATGTAACATGATTAGTATTAGAAGGACCACACATAAATATTCAGTTACATTAAGATCTATTAATAAAAATTTGCTGGAATTACATTATCGTTTACATTAGATGTTTTTAACACTTTCTGACAATTTTTAAGTATGAATATAATTTTAATTTGTTTATCTGTCTGCCCATTTGACAATCTTTCTATCTGTCTGTCTGCCGCCCCCAGCTTAAATTAATATTTTCAGAATTAAAAAAAAAAATGATGTATATTAATCAAGTTCACTATGGAATAGTCCATCTGTATACTATTCATTGCTTCCGTCTGTCTGCTGTGCGATAAAGTTGGCAAAGAATATTGAAAGTTATACGGTACAACAAGTGCGTACACTTGGAATGTGTTAATAATCAATGCGTACTGCATGATTTTTCGTTCTTGTTATTTTACTCATTCCTGAAAAGAATGTGTCCACTGCTGGAACGAAAAAGTGTCTAATATTGATTTTTAGCGTGTCAACGCCTGGTGCATTTACCTTATTTTAATTTTTTCCGGATAAAAGTACTATAGATTGCAACTGTAACCGTTCAGTCCTGTAAAAAAAAAAAAAGAAAAAAAAGAAAAAAAATCTGAATTTTAAATATTACACAAAAAATATATAAAAAGGATTATACGAAAATTGCTTTCATCTGCAGTTTAATGATTTAAATTCTCACATTAAGTAGAAATAGTTATAATTTGGATTTCATTGACATAAAGCATTTAAAGAAACATTTTCCTGCTTACATTTTATTCCATAAAATTCTTCTTTCTTAATTTCAACTTTTGATGCAAAATAAAAATAACTAAAATGTGTATTAAGTATCTCTATCTAAAAACTGTAGTTAAAAGACGAGAAGAAACAGACTAACAGCAGTTTGTCATGTGTCGTATATATTATCAACGACTGTAGCCAGAAGACGAAAAGAAAGTGAAGAATAAGCACAAGCCACAAGCCAGGCGTCAAGAACAAACCGAAAGGGAAGCTGCTTGAAGAGAAGGAGAAGCTGACGAACGGAGACAAGTTAACCCTTTGAGTGCTATGGACGCACATATGCGTCCAGCGAAAGTCATTAATATAGACTGTGGACGCAAATACGCGCTTAGCAGATGTTATCAGTATGGACTATGGACGCAAATACGCGCTTAGCAGATATTATCAGTATGGACTATGGACGGAAATACGCGCTTAGCAGATGTTATCAGTATGGACTATGGACGGAAATACGCGCTTAGCAGATGTTATGAGTATGGACTATGGACGCAAATACGCGCCCGGCAAAAATGATCAGTGTACTATGCAACATTCGCATAAAGTATTCAGTCCCTGGCCGCGAGTATTCAGCACTCAAAGGGTTAAGTATTGCGCATAAAGTGTGTGGTCTCAGAAACATCATTTTCAAATTCATGCTGATGGTATACGTTATAATGAAATATTTCTCTCACGTTTAATTGCATGTTGGATGCTGCATATAAGAATTTCTAAAAATATTTATGTTCATGCTCTTTCAAAGAATATAAAATTATTTTTTACACATAAATTCTGTAGATTCGTCCGTATGTGTTATCAATTACCTGGATTATATTTGGAATCGATTTATTCAAGGTTTTCAGTAGCAAAGGAATAAAGCTGGAATATTTTTAAATTTAATTTAAAACAATTTTTATTCCATCATACATTTTTCTTCATCTATTTCTTTTATTTTTCATTAATATATATATATATATATATATACAAATCTATATACATAAGAACTACTTTAAGCGGGGCAGCACCAAGTAGATCAACTAATTATTTATAATTAATAATTATTAATTATTATTATTATTATTGTAATTTCTATAATTGTCCATATATAGTTATCCAGTACCTAACTTATTCTTTAAATAGAACTACTTACTAGACTATAAACATATCGAACAATTTAAAGAAAATATCCTGAAAATTATTTCTTTATACATAATAAACATTGTAAAAAAAAAAAAAAAAAAAAAAACAAGAAAGAAAAATCATGCAGTACGCATTGATTAGTAACACTTTCCAACTGTACGCAATTGTTGTACGAATAACTTTTGATATTCTTTGTCTACGCTATCACGCAACAGACAGAAGGACTGAAAAATATACAGATAGACTAATTCATTTTAAAATTACCTTTAGGCATTCTGGAAAGTGTTAAAAAGGCTTAACGCAAAAGAAAATGCAGCCGTTAGATTATAATTACAGCTTTTAATCTCTCTGAATATTTTACTGTAGCCCTGTAAATCTGAAAGTTAATCATATCATATTCTATACAAAATATTATTTTAGAATATTAATAATACATGTCAACGTTTTTATGATTTTTACAGTAGAAAGTCTTTTAAATTTAACTTTTAAAAAATTCTGTCCTAAAACGTAATGATTGGCAATTTTTTATTGTTGTTGTTGTATCTGTAAAGAAACTAGTTGTACAGTACCTATTAACGACATTTTAAATAGGGAACATTCCATAGGGAACTCGAGTGTATTATTTTTTAAAAATTCTCAAAATATTCATGTATGCTATAGGAGCCGGAGACAAACAGTTAGAAAGGTAGACAACCGAACAGACAGATGCACAAATTGAAATCATATTCCCACTAAAACTATAAGAAAGTGTTAAAACGCTCATGTAAACGAAAGTTCAATACCAGTAAATTTTTATTAAAGCTCTTAATGTAACTGAACATTTTGGTGTGGCCCTGTAAATCTAATGCTAACCATACTATATTACATAGAAGGTGCATACGAATGCTTTTGTGCATACGAATAATATATTTCAATTGCAATAAGCTTTGTGTAAAATAAAATTATTAAAATTTGGTTTATAAAAATAATTCTCATAGAATACAATGCTTTGGAATATTTTCAAGTGCCCCTGTACACAAACCAGCTAGAAATGTACTCTATTTTACATAGGAAACATCCGATAGGGAATTGAATAACATATTAAAATTTCATTAACGTTTCTATACAGTAAATATATTAAAATATGTTATATAGAAACTCCTGTCATAGATCACAATGCTTTCGAATACTTTTGGGTGTCCCTGTACACAAACCAGAAGAGGTATTCACTCGATTTTTAATAGGGAACATCCGATAGTGAACTTGAATAAAATACATCGGTTTGAAGAAATTCCAAAAATATTTACGGGAATTAGAGCGCAGAAAACAGACAGAGAGACAGACAGATGGAGAGAAGAACAATCAGACAGATACACAAATTGAAATCATATTCACACTTAAAAAATGTTAGAAAGTGTCAAAAATGCTTAATGTAAACGAAAGTACAATTCTAACAATTTTTTATTAATAGCTCCTATTATAACTGAATATTTTTGTGTCACCCTGTAAATCTAATGATAACCATGCTATATTCTATGCAAAGCATTCTTTTGTGCATATAAATAACATATTTCAATTTCCTAAAACTTCGTGGAAAGTCAAGTTATTAAAATTTGATTTATAGAAATATCTCACGAAGAACGCAATGCTTTCGAATACTTTTGAGTGCCCCTGTACATAAACCAGTACTGGTATTTAATCTATTTTATAACGGAAACTTCCAATAGTGCACTGGAATAACATATTTCAATTTCATTAAGATATTGTACAGAAAAGGTATAAAAATATGGTTTATAGAAATACCTCTCATAGAACACAATGCTTTGAAATATTTTCGGGTGTCCCTGTACACAAACCAATGGAGGTATAAACACCATTTTCAATAGAGAACATCCGATAGTGAACTTGAATAATATATATCAGATTCAAAAAATTCCATAAATATTTATGGGAGTTAGAGCGCGGGCAGTCAGACAGACGGACAGACGGACAGATACACAAATTGATATCATATTCAAACTTAAAAAAATGTTAGAAAGTGTTAAAAACGTTTTATGTAAACGAAAGTACAATTCTAGCAAATTCTTATCAATAGCTCTTAATATAACAGAATATTTTTGTGTCACCCTGTAAATCGAATGCTAATCATGCTATATTCTATGTAAATCATTCTTTTGTGCATATAAATAACATATTTCAATTTCCTAAAACCTTGTGGAAAGTAAAATTATAAAAATTTGATTTATAGAAATATCTTTCATAGAACGCAATGCTTTAGAATACTTTTGAGTGTCCGTGTATATAAAAAGTGATGGTATTTAATCCATTTTATACAGGAAACATCCAATAGTGAACTTGAATAAAATATTTCAATTTCATTAAGATATGTGTACAGTAAAGGTATGAAAATCTGATTTATAGAAATATCTCTCATAGAACACAATGCTTTGACGTAATTTCGGGTATCCCTGTATATAAACCAGTGGTGGTATTTAATCCATTTTATACAGGAAACTTCCAATAGTGAACTGGAATAAAGTATTTCAATTTGATTAAGATATGTGTACAGTAAAGGTATAGAAATACCTCTCATAGAACACAATGCTTTGAAATAATTTTTTGTATCCCTGTACACAAATCTGTGGGGGTATTTACTCCATTTTATAACGGAAACATCCAGTCGTGAACTTGAATAACTTATTTCAATTTCATTAAAATTTGTGCACAGTAAGAGTATGAAAATATGGTTTATATAAATGCTTCTCATAGAACACAATGCTTTGAAATACTTTTGGGGGTCCCTGTACACAAACCAGTAGAGGTATAAATTCCATTTTCAATAGGAAACACCCGATAGTGAACTTGAATAATATATTTCAATTTCATTAAGATTTGTGTACAGTAAGGGTATGAAAATATGGTTTAGAGAAATGCCTCTCATAGAACACAATGTTTTGAAATATTTTCTGGGGTCCCTGTACACAAACCAGTAGAGGTATAAACTCCATTTTCAATAGGGAACATCCGATAGTGAACTTGAATGACATATATCAGTTTCAAGAAATTCCATAAATATTTACGGGAGTTAGAGCGCGGACAGACAGACAGACAGACGGACAGACAGACAGACAGACAAACCGAAGTCATAAACACTTTTCAACCTTGTTGGAAAGTATTAAAAATGAAAGAAAGAAGCCTAAAATTGGATTTATTTTTCTAATATTAGAGCTTTTTCATTAATTTTTTCGTCATCTATGTAAACTCCAAACATGTAGCAAAATCAATTTTCTGACTAGTGAACAGTTATAAAATCTATAACATGCATGGTGTGGGGTTAGGAACCTTTAATAAACATTATTTGATAATTATATATATATATATATATATATATATTGTTAAATGTTAAATGCTTTGAATCTTTAACGCGCATAAAAAAGTGTAATGGTTTAAATACATCACAAGATCAAAGCTTTTATTAAGTTTTGAAATATATATGAAATTTTTAAATTCATAAAAAAAAAAAAAAAAAAAAAAAAAAAATAAGTAAAATAGAAATAAAAAAATAAAAAAAAAATTGCCGATTTAACATGGGAAAGTTGGTTTCCGTATAATGAGCATGTAACAGTCTTGGATTATTCCTGGCGATTTTATTATTGGCGCGTTCTGCTTTGTCTTAGTGGTAGTTTGTTTTGTTTTTCTTTGAGATTGGCTTGGCAAAACGACCGTTTCTGCTTGATCAGAATTATATCACCCTGATTTATTTCACAAAAAGAAAAAAAAAATCAATTGAGGTAGTGAATCAACGAATGCTTTGCCAGCTTCGCTGGTCACTATATTTAAAGGGGACTAATGTGATAGTTGTACCTCACGGGACTAATGTGCAAGTTGCACCGAACGAACAAACTATTTCTTTCAACGAAAATGCCTACTAACTATGGACGATAGGTCTAATATATCGTATCATAATATATATCGTATTTATCGTAATATAACTTAATACTTATTTCGCTTCCTTCTTCGACTCGTTTTAATACGCATTTTTTATATGCATGAGCAGCCCCCGAAAAACAAAAACATTAAATCATTAAATTCATTTTTTTACTTATTTTTATTTCATATTATTTCACGCACACTTTTTATTTCCTAATTCAAAATTATTAAAAAAAACTTTTTCGATATCGCTTGTAACGATACTGATTATTATTAATTTTCTTTTCTTTTTCTTTCAATAATAATAATAATAATAATAATAATAATAATAAAAGATTTTGATGAAATTCTGGCAAAAGCAGAATTTAGTTTAGGACGGAGGACTATTAGTTTTTCCTTTTTCTTTTTTCAAATTATAACATCGCTTTCAAATTATTAAATTATATTTTCGATAAATTTTAGATTTCGACAAATGTCCAACTATCGAAATCGACAACGCAAAAATCCCAGATTGAGACTAATAGTCCATGGTGTTGTGACAGATGCGTACATGACATTTGCGTACAAGCTGAAAACAGTGGCACTTGCGTACATGTCCAGGTGGTTTAAATATTACAGGTGTGTTTTCAAAAAATCTAGTGGCACTTGCGTACAACATTTCTTTCGCTTTATTTGAGGATCATTGCATGAAGAGGTTGTATCCATATGATGCAAACATTAAAACATTTTTCTGTCTATTCTTTCCTTCTTTTTCTTTTCTTTTTATTTTCTCTTACCCATAGGGTCGAGAAAGTATTGTTTTAGGGTCAAATTTTCGAACGTGCGCTTTTGTTGTATCTACATGTTCTGAGGTCCCCTAAATACGAAAATCATGTTTTTAGCGAATGGTCTCTGTGTCTCTCTGTGTGTGTTATCAGCATATCTCAAGAACAAGTAGTAGCAGAAATCCCAAACTCAGTATTCTAAATGTATATCATATAGGAATGTTACAGTAAGCTTTTCGTTGGACTGCACTAAACCAAATGAAACGAATATATGTTTTTTGTAATAGAGATAGTCAACTGGGAAAAAAAAAATTGTGTATGTAGGAGCCCCGCCTCACCCCCTAGGGGGGGAAGTCCACCCTCGAGGGGAGTAAATTTTCATGATAGGTCTCTTTCAAAAGATCTCGCCAATACCTTTAAAACGAATGGTTGAACCATCGATCTGCGATAATTTAAAATAAAGTTATCGATTTTTTTCATTTTTAACACACACACAATTTTTTTTCGGGGGGGGGGGGGGAGAAAGAGAGACATATAGGTGAACGACAAATAATTTCAGGAATTGGAATATGATTCAATTCGTTATTGATAAAGAAGAGAGAGATCTTTTTTTAACTTTTTTTTCTTTATTGGAGACAAAAAAGTTCATACTTGTTAAAAAGTAAAAAAGTATTTAAGAAATAAAAATATTTTTAAAGACCTTAATAGCATTTATAAGGACCTTTATTGATCTTGACTCAGTGAATAAATAATTGAATGTCATTTCAGAAAATAACTACGGCTATTATAGCTTACAACTTTTATATGCCCTTAACGCGCGCTGTCCTCGCTGCGAGGACGCAAAATTTAAGATCCAACTGCAAAAATTCATTCCGAAAATATTTTAGCAAAAGTTTACGCTTATAACATAGCAGAAAAGGCCGGTTTTTTTAACCTTAAAATTTAAAATTTCTTTTAGTTTAATTTAATTCATGAATTCCAGTGGCAGTATAATTTAAATGATCCGAATTGTCTTGCGTCGCAAAGGGTTAAGCTCATAACTTTGTCAGACGTAAGACTACATGCATAAGAGAAAATTCACGTATTTATATAACAGTATTTATCTTCAAGTTTAACATATGGATACAACCCCTTTGTGTTACAAACGAAAAATACAGCGAAACAAATTTTGTACGGAAATGCCACTTGATTTTTCGAAAACAGATCTGTAACATTTGGAACACCTGGACTTGTACGCAAGTGTCACTAATTTCAGCTTGTACGCAAATGTCATGTACGCATCTGCCATATAACCTAGTCCGGTTATCAGTCCTAATCAAAATAAAAAGAAGAAAAATAAAAAAAGGCAGAAAAATGTATGTTTAATTACAGATATATATTTAACATACTTACAAATTTTATCCCTGAAACTAATTCCTGCTTGAAATATTTTCAGCAGAAAACGTATAATAATAAACATTCTTTCCTGAATGCCATTAAAAAAAACAAAACAGAAAATTGCTATGTCATTAATATAATTACATGTATTCAAAAGAACTCAGGATATTAAACTACACTCAAAAATTGTTAAACTAAGATTAAAAGTTTTAGTTCTCTTTTAAGTACTTTCCTATTTCTTCTTCTTTTTTTTTTTTTTTTTTTTAATTTGTGGATATTTACTTGTTCACATTTTTCCGAGAAAAAAAAAATCAAAATAATTTATAGTTTTGTAAACATCTTAAAACAAATTTTGAGAAAACTTTAAAATTTATTTTTATGCAATATGTTAAATATGTATGTTAAAATTGCATGAAATTTGGTAAAAATAAAAGTTTAAACAAATTTGTACTTACTTTGTGAACTTAATTTAAATTTATCACATTTATCAGTTTTCGATTTCCGTTTCAAAACAATTACCAGATGTAAAAGGAAAACATAAAATAAAAAGAAATAATTTAAAGTTTGCATTAGTTTAACCAAATGTAAATAAATATGGTCTACATGTCTACATATTACTCCTACTGTAGGACTCTGATACACAAAGAAAAAAAAAAATGTTTCTTTTAGTCTGGATATTTTTCTCTACACACAATTAAAAAGTACATTGTGAAGTATATGAAATAATGTTTTCTCGACAAATTCAATTTTGGAATAGTGGATTCAACTTATTTAATAATTTTATTTCTGTAGTGTTCCAGGAAATACCTTTGGTATGCATGTTACCAAAAAAGATCGCAATTTAATATTGACTTTTTGAACTTTGGTTTTGTAAGATCTGATTATTGAGGCAATGATATAAATGAATCACCACAAAAAATGTATGCATAAGTGAATATGACAATACCTACCCCATTGTCAATTGTCTGTTACTTAGACACACGCACATTGTATCTATCTGCTAACATCATCCCAAGTTTGTTTCATAAAACTAAATTATTACAGATTTTTATTTTTACTTTATTTTATTTTTTGCAACATTTCCATAATATAGTTTTTCATTTTATCTTATGCTATTACATGATTGCATTTTCTCATTTAATAAGCCACACGTCAAATATTTATTTATTTAATGCTTGAGATATAATTTATTAACGTTTGGTATGAAAGACCCAGCAATTAATTAGAAATATTCTTAACTTATTTTCACATGCGAAACTAGGAATTTGAAATCGGAATCGAATTTCTTTTTCGATGAATCATTTTATATAAGTCTCATTTCAGAAATTTAAACGCTTAAAAATATACCGGGTGATTCAAAATAGATGTTACAGCAATTATCTCGTAAACTAAGAAAGATAGAAACATACATCCAATTACAAAATTAGAGCAAATTAAGAGTAAATTTCAGATATGGCATTTCTTTTATCAAAGGGGCTGTATACATATTAAATACGAAATTTAATTTTTATACGGCCCCTCCTATCATGTGACTTATATTTAGAAAAATATTCCCCTCGCTCTAACAAGCAAAAAAAAAAAAAATCATTTATCTAAGTCAAAATCTCGCCGAGTTATTGCAATTTGAAAAATGATGACTTACACCACTTTTTCTTCAATTTTGGCATCTATTTTTCGACGCCAAGTGGCTCACTTTAGGGGGTTATCTATGAGATGAGAAAAATTAAAAAAAGATCCTTTATTTTAAAATAGCAATTAAAATCGTTCAAACACGTGAAATCAACAGTTTTAAGAATTTAATGCAAATTTACATAATTTCGTATTGCTAAAAAATTTAATAGTTAAATTTCTTAGGGGTCACCTGCAAATTAAAACACGTTAAGAGAGGGAAAAAAACTAAAAGACTAGCAAAACGGTGTGAAATTTTCGCGCTTTATTTTTACCACTTTCCATCATGGTTGATAAATTTAATGACCTCGGCTCTTTAACAATTCCAGCAAGATTGAAAAGTGTTAATGACTTCGATCTGTCTGTCTGTCCATCCGTTTTTCTGTGTTTTTGCGCTCTAACTCCCGTGAATATTCATAGAATTTTCTGAAACTGATATATGTTATTTGAGTTCACTATCGGATGTTCCTTATTGAAAATGGAGTGAATACCTCTGCTAGGTTGTGCACAGGGACACCCGAAAGTATTCCAAAGCATTGTGTTCTATGAGAGGTATTTTTATAAACCATATTTTAATACCTTTAATTTATGCATATATTAATAAAATTGAAATACATTATTATAGTTTTATATCGGATATTTTGTATAGAAAATGGAGTAAACACCATCACTGGTTTGTATACAGGGACACCCGAAAATATTCCTAAGCATTGCGTTCTATGTGAAGATATTTCTATAAACCAAAATTTAATTACTTTGCATAAATTTAAATGAAATTGAAATATGTTATTCATATGCACAAAAGAATGCTTTCTATACTGTACAGTACGATTAGCATTAGATTTACAGGGCACACAAAAATATTCAGTTACGTTAAGGGTTATTATTAGACATTTGCTGGAATTGCATTTTCGTTTACATTAAACATTTTCTAACAATTTTTAACTGTGAATAAGATTTCAATTTGCATTTTTTTTTTTTTTTTTTTTTTTTGTCCATCTGTCCGTCTGCCCGCCCCCAGCGTCTGTATTTCACAAATTTTCAGAAATGATATATGTTATTCAGGTTTACTATATGATATTCCCTATTTAAAATGGCATTAATTAATTCTCTACAATTGGTTTATGTACAGGAATGCACAAAAAATGCCAATGTATTGCGTTTTGGGACAGATATTCTTTTAAATTACATTTAAATACCTTTATACTTTAAAAGTCATAAGGATATTCATATTTATTGTTAATATTCTAAAATAATGTTTTGTATAGAATATGATATGGTATAGATGTATAATTCTATGTCAGGGGGGGTTACCGCCCTTCTCAACCCCCGTTTAATTATATTGTCTATACTTATCAAAACAAAAATCAAGTCTGTTATCAATTTCCTTGAAACTTGCAAACCTTCATCAACTTTTCAAGTGGCAACTACATATGAAATCCAAAATACCAAATTCGCATTTCCTGTAGTTATTACTTACTCATACCCATAAGGTAGAGAAAGTGTTGTTTTTGGGCCAAATTTTCGAAAGTGAGTTTTTGTTATATTTAGACGTTTTGAGGTCCCCTGAATATGAAAATCGTGTTTTTAGCAGTTGGTCTGTGTGTGTGTGTGTGTGTTTGTGTCTTTTATCAGTTTATCTCAAGAACAAATAGCAGCAGATATTCCAAACTTGGTATTCTAAATATGTATCATATAGGGATGCTACACTAAGCTTTTCATTGAGATGAAGCAAATGGTTCGTGTACAGGGACACTCAAGAAAATTCAAATACATTACGTCTATGGGGAAAATTGCAGGTAAGTAGAGTTGAACACCTATAGACTGCACTAACCAAATAAAATGAATACATATTTTTTATATGCATAAAAACATGCCTCATGTAGAATATAGCAGGGAAATCATTCACCGTTCATTTATAGGGCTACACAAAATAACTAGATTATAATGCGACAATAGCTGTATCACGGCGGATAATTAACCTTATGTACCGTGATTAACTTTTTTTTTTCTCTTTCAAGAAAATTTTCTTTTTCAAGTAAATAAATAGTTTAACAGGTGGGGTGATAAAAATGTAGGTACATGTTAAGGAAGGCAATGGGTAAAAGGGCTTAGTAAATAATAATAGTTTCGTATATAGATAATACCTAGTGTGAATGCATCCTTTCTGTGTGTAATCGAGATAAGAATTCCATTTGGGATTTGTGTAAATAGAATTATTCTGGAAAATATGTAAAAATATCTCCCTTCAAAATTCAGAGTGTGGGAACGTGACAAGCAGTGAATAAGGATATATGAGATTCTTTCTTCCATTTTCATGAGTGAAAGTATTCAGCTCTAAAACATTCTATCAACTTAATGCGTATTCTAAATTCTTAATCCACAGATAGAATGTTAAGCTTTTTTATTCGCAAAGAAGTGAGTTGGAACTTTCCGTGAAAAAACAGCTGTGAAATGCCATCGATAGCTGTATTTCGTCCGGCTAGTGAAAGACTGGAATTCAAAAGCTTCTTTTCCCCCCCTTTTTCTCTTTTTCTTGTATCTTAGTGGGGTGAGAACGTTTCTAGGAAGACACATGGTAATCAGCTGTTAGTTGGGAGTATGTTCCTCTTTTCACCCTTTCTGTGACGTCAGTACAGAAATTACCATATGAGAGCTTCTGGAAGGCGGGTCCGAGATCGTACCTCGTGGTATTGCAAAGCGGTGATTTGACGTAGTGCGTTTGGGGACGTATCAAGGGGAGAAGGGGGTGTGGCGATTTTTTCCCTCCCGGTTTGGATAAAAAGAAGAGAGACTTTGACCTTTTTTTAGTTAGTTTTTGATCTGATTTTCGCTCTATGGTTGTTGGCTGATGCAAATGAGGAACGTCGGGAATTGGAGAATAGAGCAGCCTTGAGACGCGACGTTGTGAGAAAATAGCAGTTTGGAGACTGGTCGTAATGTTGATATAGCAGTGAGTTTGTAAAAAAGAAGAGGAAGGAATTGTCAGTAATACATGGATGTGTTGAAAGCATGAGATATACAGTTTTGTTGCTAAGGTGTTATGTTTGTTTGGTAGTGAAAGAGATCAGCGGAACTGTAGTAATCTGTATAGTTTCTTCTGGAGCTTAAAAAGAAAGAACGCGAGCGTGAACAAGT
This sequence comes from Salticus scenicus, assembly GCA_963930645.1. Taxonomy (NCBI): domain Eukaryota; kingdom Metazoa; phylum Arthropoda; class Arachnida; order Araneae; family Salticidae; genus Salticus; species Salticus scenicus. The sequence continues at coordinate 298,002,089 of OZ005650.1, read as the reverse complement.
GTCTGTGAGATGTATAGGACCCAGAACGACTATTGTATGTGTTGAGGAAGGACGGAATCTACGGGTATCTTGCTGACGTGTGCGGAATAGTGGCTCTGCTTTGTCTCTCAGGATGATCCTCAATGTTGTGTGTGAGACGCCTCCCCCTCTTCTTGCATCACTCCACTCTCGGCCTTACTGCAACAACTAAAGAGAACAAATGTTATGTAAGTTAAGATTTATATTTATGCCTCTAACATTTCTATTTATTGTATCTTGTTTCGTGATGTAGACTTTATTAAGTTTCTTTTCACAGAAAGTAAACGCATTGTTTGTGTGTACGGACTGTCTGTCCAGAGCAATACTAGCTTCTTTGTCATTATGGTATATTTTTGCCATTGTTCTGCTGAAAATTTAAATTAAGAAATATAGTGTAATCCTGCTTTAGTTTAATTAAAATTTGTATATTTTAAAAACAAGTTTTAGTATCTGTTTTTTTTAATGAGTGTACCTTTTGAATTTATTATCTAGAGAAACATGAAGTTTTTATTTACTCCTGTCTACGGGTATTGTCTTACCCATTTTTTGAATTAAGGGTTTCTTGCGAATTAAATTTAATAAGTAAAATGAAAGTAAAAGTTGCCTTGGTTAAATTTCAGAAGATATTTTTTTTTTGAGAACACAACGCGAATTTATATTTATTGTTTTTTTTTAATACTATACGATCCACTTACCCTTTTAGTACCAAAGAGAATTATAATTAGTAAATTTAAATATGTTTATTATTAGGTAATAAATTTAATTTACTTTTATTTTGTAAATTTACTTAATGCCAAATGAAAAGTCAGTATTTTATGTTTTAAATTGAAGTAAATGACCAATTTAAACCTAATGAATATTATTTAAAAATTTGAATAGTAACTTATTTATAAATAAATCATAAGTAAATTAAAATCATTATAACAGCTGAAAATTGATGGAAGTGCATTTTAGGTTGTGCCGTATATTATTACTATAGGTTTATATTTAGGTGCACTTTGTGGTTTGTACATATTCTTCAAAAGATATACAGGGTTGCAAATATTTAAGCTATAATATTCTTTTTTATTGTTAGTGAAAGTGCTTTACTATAATATTTTACCGTGTCCAGGAAAGCTGCTCACGAATGGAAATGAATTCCTCATAGACATATGATAAATAATGTATGTTTTTAAGCTAAATATGCATCGCTTCTGTTTTGTGTATTTACACGTTTTAAGGCTTCCTTATTACCAAAGCCAAGTTTTTTAAAGTTTGATTATTGCCTGCGTCGAATAATTTCAGGAGATTCCCCCCTCACACAGAACTAATTATCATATAAAACTCTTCCGAAGCCTAATTTGAATTATTTTAACATAGGTTTACATATAACAGTACACTTTATGTTACCTCTTAATTTCCAATCTGTATTTATGGTATTAAATTTCAGGGTAAGAGAAAGTCGTGTGAGCGGAACACCAGATTATTTGTTGTTAAATTATGCTGAAAATTCATATATATACAGAGCAACGAATAAAAATTTACCTTTCGTATTCAGGAGGCCTCAAAATGTGATATTATACAGAAAAAAATCGCTCTCCAAAAGCTACTTTGTTTACAGTATGGGTATGAGAAATTAATTTTGCGTTCTGTGTCAGCAGTGTTCTTCGAAAAAAAAAATATAGCAAACACTTACACCAATTACATTTAATAATAATAATAATAAAAAAAAGTTACCTTAATTTTGGGTAGCCCTGTATATTGTCTATAAACTATATACACATGACTTTGTGTACGTAAATTTAGTGTTATATGTAAAACAAGTAACACAAAATGAAATGCACTTCCAGCATTTCCCAACTATATCTCCAATATATCGAAATACTCTGGATAACCCTGTAAATGAATGATGAATGGTTGCTACACCAGAATCTACATAAAACATGCTTTTATGCGTATAAAAAATTTGTTCTTTTCATTTTGTTTAAGGCAGTCTATACATGTTACACTGTATATATGAGAAATTTCGTTCACAGACGTAATCTGTTTGAATTCTTTTGGATGACCCTGTAAACAATTGTCTGATCGTAACGAATACTTTAGTGTAGCACCGCAATATGATACGGATTTAGAATATCGAATTTGGATTTTCTGATACTATTTGTTCTTGAGATATTCTAATAACATACAGTCACACACACAGAGAGAGAGAGTGAGACCAACCGCTAAAAACATGATTTTTGAATTCAGAGGATCTGAAAACGTGCAAATATAACAGAAGCTAATTTTCGGAAATTTGACTCAAAAACAATTCTTTCTCTACACCGTGTATATGAGTAACAGAATGTATAAAGAAAGAAAAATTAATTTGAAAATTCCCTTTTAGTACATAAATTATTCATAAATTTTATTTGTTAAATTATCAATGAGTATTCTCTTGTGTATTCACTAGGGGAAAGAGAGACATAACAGGTTAAAATAGCCATCTTTCTCGGAATGATTTCTTTTTCTTTTTTTCTCCCCCAAACGCTGATCAACGTGTGTCTTATTACAAAAGCAATAGTAATTACAATTTCTCACTTTTGATACAACCCCTTAAGACTTGGTGAAAAATGCTAGAATTTTCAAATTGCAATAACTCAGCGAGATTTTGACTTAGAAAGATGATTTTTTTTTTTTTTTTTTTTTTTTTTTTTTTTTTTGATTGTTAGAGCGAGGAGAATATTTTTCTAAATATAAGTCATATGATAGGAGGGGCCGTATAAAAATTAAATTTCGTATTTAATATGTATACAGCCCCTTGTACAAAAGAATGCCATATCTGAAATCTACTCTTAATTTGCACCAATTTTGTAATTGAAAGTTTGTTTCTATCTTTCTTAGTTTACGAAGTAATCTCTGTAACATCTATTTTGAATCACCCGGTATATATATATATGTATATAATGACTTTTTTTTTTTTTTTTGGTTAGATAGAAAATTCAGTAGCTGGTCAGAAATTAAAAAAATGAATTTAATAATAGTAATTTACTGTAATTGTAGTTAAAACTTTAAATTACAACGCCAATTTTTAGTTTATTAGTCAGTAATAACTTTTAATTTTATAATGGGTTTAATATTTCTACTATTTTGCATCATATTTAAATACTACATTATACGAATGAAGAAATGAAAAAGAAAATATGCTTTTAAGTTCTTGATTAGGTTTATCTTCGAAACTAAAGTCCTTTTTTTTTTTAATGTTTTTTTAATGTTATGACCGTATAGTTAGATAAAATATTAAAATTTTAATTGAAAACCAATGAATACAAGATATATATATATATATATATATATATTACGAAAGCTAAAATAATGTTTGAGATGAATTCAAGGATTTTTTAATTATTATTTCTTTTTATAATAATTTACATTTCCATATAAATGACAATATGTAAATTTTAGTTGCTTTCAATTATAATTAAATTATTGAAGTCGAATTTGAAAGGATTTCACGGTCGTATTATAGGTATGCTTTGACAATTGGTACCGATTTGGGATTCTTTCCTTATGAGAGACCCTCACAATTTTTAACCTTCGAGGAGGGAATATAAATAAATATTAAAAAATCATAGACTATATTAGTTTGTAAGGTCGTGCGGAATCACTCGTTCGTGCTGTGATTGTAAATCTCAGTTTCCCAGAGAGAGTTCGGTCAGTAGAATGTTGATTGTTTCGTCCTGGTAGGTTTGGTTTCGGCAAAGTTCTGAAAGTATTTCGAGGAAAGTTATATAAATTGGAAAGATTAAGAGTTAATTGTACGTTTAAATTTTTAATTAAGATGTTTGAAGGTGAAGTAACTATCCAGTAGAAACTATTTAAGTAAACTTCTGTTGATGCGTCCATGTGCTTTTGAGAAGAGTACAGCGCATTTTGAGAGAGTTAATTATGAAGTTATGAGAGACCATTCGAGTCTTTGTTGAGCTAAAATATATCACATTACACTTACAGCATTTGGCGAGGTTACAGTTCAGATTTACAGAAAGTAATTCAAGTTTTCTAAGTTGATATTCATTCCCCTTTCATAAAGAACTGTAATAAATGATTGTTTTTACATTTTTGGTTCTTCTTGACATAAAAGGTGCAAAAGGAGATAGTGAAGTAGTTGCAAAATATCAGTCGTTAAAAGCTATACAGTTTAAAGAATTTATTAATTAGGTTCCTGTATCGAACTATTTGTACAATAATTAATCTAAATAATAATAATAATAATTACACTGAAAAAGGTATTTTTTGAAACAAAGTTTTCATTAGCACTTAAAGGATTTCTTTTTCTTTTGCCACACATTTTCTAAATTAAAATTAAATTGTATTAAAATAAAACTGTTATAGCTTTCAAAAGAATGGGAATGAGTTTAAATTTTAATAAAAGTATCAATTTCACATTTTTGGTTCTTTTTTTTTTTTTTTTTTTTTTCTTTTTTTTTTTTTTTTTTTTCCAATGGCATCAGAAAATTACAAACTCTTACAGAATAACAAGAATCCTGAATAACATAAAAAGAAATACAGTGAGAGAAAAAAGTCAATGTCTCATCAGCAGGTGTCTCGCACTCCAATATCTCTTCACCTCGGTTTGCCCTTGAAGAGCCGAACATCCCGACAGATGGTTACTGTCCATAATTTCATCTTTCCCACAGAGTGGGCAATTTGGGCTCATGAAAATCGCAAAACGATAAAGATGGGCCGCCAGACAGTCATGGCCCTCCGCAAGTCTAAATTCCGCCACAGCTTTTTCGCGTAGTTTATCAGAGATACCCTGCTCCAAGTTGTTCCTCCAACTTCTTGAAGAAACACGAGAAGTGAGCAATGCCTTTCGTTTTTGTCTCATTAGATTTTTTATGCAAAGTTTTGTGGAATGGAAGTACTTATAAGTATTTGGCTGCTGAATTATTTGGTGCCCTTCATAGCCAACATATTGGCCTGTTCGTTGCCGCAAATATTACAATGTCCCGGAATCCACTAGAGTGTTATTTGTCGCCCCTCTATTTTCAGACTCTCCAGGAGAGCCCAACAGTCTAGGATATTCTAAAGGTTGGTATATCCCTAGATCCGATAGCCTGGATTTTTTGGTTCTTCTTCACATAAGACAGCAGGTGCAAAAGAGATAACGAAGTAGATGCAAAAAGTCAAACGTCAAAAGCTATAAAGTTTAAAGAATTTCACTATTAGGTTTCTTTATTGAACTATTTGTACATCAATTCATCTAAAAAAAAATAATTGTACAGAAAAAGGCATTTTGTGAAAGAAAATGTCTACACTACAACTTAAAAGATATTTTTTTTCTTTTGCCATGCACTTTCTAAATTATTTTTTAATGCATTAAAAAAACAGTTATGGGTTTGAAAAGGTTGGAAATGAGTTTAAATATTATAAAAATAGCTTACTAAAAAATTAAGTGTATTTTTTTTTTGTCCAATAAACATAAATTATTTCGAAATTTACAATGCTTTATAAAATGTAATATGCAAAATATAAGCTTTAATTGAAACAATTTTTACTTTCCGAACACTATAGTGAGGAAAGTATTGTAATCATGTCAAAAAATCCGAATTTGAGATTTTGATGTTTCTATACGTTTCGAGGTCCAACGAGTCCGTTTTCACTATTTTTGCGATGATGTATGTATGTGTGTGTGTATGTATGTGTGTATGTATGTGTGTATTGTTGGAAGAATACTTTATAAATGAATGCATTAGTTCGGAGTTTCCTCAAATTAGTTATTTAAATATATTTATAACAAATATTTCTTACTAATAATTCTTTGCTAAAACAACAGTCATATAATTAAATAAAGTTTAGCTTACCTGGGTTGTCACAGGTAATTGTATATTCCATTGGTGAAGAAAAAATCCTCTCTATTTATCATCAGATTGTACACTTGAATTAGATGTTTAAAATACATGGATATATATTTATATGACTTCTTTTCCTATAATGAATCTTAATTAGACTGTGAAATTCTTATATAATATGTAGATCAATTATTATTTAGGATAATTCACTCGTTGCTGCGTAATGAAAGAATGCCTAGATGTTTTTTACTTTAATTTATTCATCTTAGACAAAAAGAAAAAAATAATATGATTAAATAGAATAAGAAAATGGAACGTCAGTTCCGAATAGCAAAAATTACATGATTGAAAAAAGTATTACAATGTACTTGTAGAGAGACGCGACACATCGTCACGTGATACGGCAGGTGCACCGAACAATCTTTTGGCGGGAAACAAAAAACAAAAAGAGAAAGTCCGGAACAAGAAAAACGAAAGTTAATAAAAGAATGTTCTGAGATTAAGTATCACAACACCCCCTCTTAAGCTCAGAAATTTTTCAATTGTTCATTAATGCATTTTTATGTCTATTAAAATCAGTTTTTGGCAGAGCTTTTGTTAGGGTATCGGCGGTCATTTCTTTGGTAGGTTTGTATTGAAGCTTGATTAGGCCTTCTTGTATTAAGTTTCGCAGAAGATGATATCTCAGCTGTAAGTGTTTTGTTTTTGACTGGAACTTATCATTTTCAGCAATCTTGATGGTAGATTGGTTGTCCTGGTACAACACTATAGGACATTGTTGCGGCAAATTTAAATCATCCAGCAGTTTGTTGAGCCACTGTATTTCAAGTGCAGCACTCGCAGCTGCGACATACTCAGCCTCTGCTGAAGACATGGACACACAGGACTGTTTCTTCGAAGTCCAAAATATTGGATTTTTTTCCTATCTTAAATAAATTTCCTGAGATAGACTTTCTATCACTTGGATCATTGGCCCAATCCGAATCCGAATATGCTCTAAGAACAGGTTCACCAGAGTTACAAAGTTTTAATTTAATATCTTGGGTATTTTTCAAATATCTAATAACCCTTTTAACTGCCTCCCAGTCTTTCGCTCTAGGATTTTCGTTTCTACGGCTTAAGATGCCAACGGCAACACTTATATCAGGTCGCGATACTGTAGAAATGTAAAGTAACGCGCCTATAGCCTGTCTGTACATTGTGTTGTTTGGTAAGAGATTGTCATTATCAGTTAATTTTATATACCCTGGTTCCATCGGTGTGTCAGAGGGCCGTGCGTTATCTAGCCCAAATTTGGTTACAATGTCTCGTATTTTATTATTTTGATCAAGCGTAATTACCCCTTTACAAGGTCTTTCTATATTTATGCCGAGGTAATATTTGGCTTCCCCAAGGTCAGTTAATGGATATTCTTCCCTAAGTTGATTAATTAGTATGTCAATATTGTGATTTTTACCAGCTATAAGTAGATCATCAACATACACAAGAATGTAAGTTTCTGTGTTATCTTTGTTACGGATATATAAACACTTGTCATGTTGACTTTGTTTAAATCCTAATTTACACAATGTTTCATTAATTTTCAAATTCCACGCTCTAGCGGCTTGTTTCAAGCCATATATCGCTTTCTTTAACTTACATATATTATTTTCTTCGCCCTGGACAACATAACCCTCGGGTTGATGCATGTATACATCTTCTTGCAAATTTCCATGTAGGAAAGCAGTTTTTATATCTACATGCCTTAGATTTAAATTTTATATAGTGACATGGTCAAGAAACTTCTTAGAGTGGTATGCGATGCAACTGGTGCAAAAGTTTCGTCATAGTCCACCCCGTATTTTTGAGAAAAACCCTTGGCAACAAGCCTGGCTTTATATTTCTCGACTTGTCCTTGGCTATTGTATTTGGCCTTGAACGCCCACTTACACCCTACTACTTTGGTCCCTGGTTGAGCGTCAACAAGTTCCCAAGTATTGTTTTGTCTGAGTGAATTCATTTCGTCGAGTGTGGCATTCAGCCAATTTTCTTTTTCAGCTGGGTTTTGAATTTTTAGTATATCATCAAAACACTTAGGCTCATCAATTCTTTTGTCATTTACTGCAAATGCAAATCTGTCGGGCGGAACACCTTTATTTAATCGTTGTGATCGTCGCGGCAGAGTTTGCGTGTCATCCGGACTATCGTTATCGCCCGCTATATCTATATTTATATCAGTATCTAATATTGGTAATTTGGACACCGGAATTTCATCATTTGAATTTTCATTCTTGAATAGTGATGTTTCATTATTGTGGGATTCTCTATATTCATCCTCCAAGAATTTTACAGTTCTGCTAATTATTACATTTTTATTATTTGTGCAAATTCTGTAGCCTTTGCTACGATTATCATATCCCACAAAAATTCCTTCTTGAGCGGTGCTATCCAGTTTTCCCCTATGTATTTTATGTACATATGCGTATGCGCGACATCCGAATGTTTTTATATTTGATAAATCGGGTTTACGGCCGGTCCATTTTTCGTAAGGAGTTGAGTCGCATGAGGAGGTCGGGAGCCTATTTTGTATGTAATTTGCAGTATTTACGGCTTCCCCCCAAAAGGAATTCGGTAAATTACTGTCTTTAAGCAGACAGCGAGCCATTTCGGTCAGCGTACGATTTTTACGTTCTGCCACGCCGTTCTGAGCACTAGAGTAAGGAACGGTAAACTGATGCTCAATTCCTTCTTTATTCAAAAATTCATTTACTTCCATACTAGTGTATTCACCCCCGTTATCGGAGCGAATTGCTTGCACTTTCCGGCCAAATTTGTTTGCGGTCATAGCCACATATTCCTTTAACTTAGAAAATACCTCAAACTTATTTCTTAGCAAATATATAATAGTATAACGACTGTAGTCGTCTGTAAATGTAAGAAAGTAATATTTTCCACCTACAGTGGGGGTTTTCATAGGGCCACATAAGTCTGTGTGGACCAGTTCGAGTGGTACGGAGGCTCTAAATTGTGCAGCTTTGGGGTAAGGTGAATCAGTTAATTTTGACATTATGCATGTTTTACATTCAGTATTATGTTTGCAATCATTTAATTTTATACCCACAGCCATGTCCTTGTTAACCCATATTGGACCACTCATCAAACGAATCATTAGAAAAATGTAATTTTTTAAAAACATGGTCAGTATAAGATACTTACACATATAAAAAAGAAAAAATTAAAAAATTATAATAATTTTACAAAATTTTTTATTTTGTTTGTTAGTCCAAAAAACAGTCTCTACACAGTCCAAAAGTGAGCATTTTGCAAATTGTAAAGATTTTTACGAATGGAAGTCCAAAAAACAATCTCTACATCCAACATTGCACATGTTGCAAATTATAACAGGTTTTTTATTGCATGATTTCAGTTGACATCGTCTTTGGATTTTTCACTAGCACATGCTCACTATTTAGCAGAAGAAGTTCTTTATTATTCTGCAACATTAATATTTTTTTTCAAATTCCATTTTTCACAGTAATTTAATTAATTTAGTCTATTTCTAAAAATTTATGTCAAGTTTTTTGCAGATTTTAAATGTTTCTTTTATATTATTGACATTTAATTCAACTGTCCTATAAATAGGACGGCGGTCCAATATGGGTTAACTAAATCTTTAATGTGGTTAGTATTTCTGTGGCCAAGTTTCACATGCCACTTGTTTATGCAATTTTCGTTATCACAAGTTTGTATTACAATGTTCGCTGTGTGTTTGTTTTCAGAATAATTTAATTGACATTCATATAAGTTATTTTTCACATATCCCTCAATGCATGTATTACCCTGATTTACAATTTTACAGGTTTTATCATCAAATACAGCGATACAGCCATTCTCTGTTGCTCTTTTTATAGAAATTAAATTAGTTTCTATTTCAGGGACATAAAGAACATTTTTAAGTGTTATTTTGTTCTGTGTGTTTTCCGAATTTACGGTATACAAATCCACAGTACCGGAACCCAAAGATTTTAGCTGCGTGCCGTTCGCGATAGTGACGTTAGAAACGTTATTTTTAAGTTCGAGAAATTTTAGTTTATCATTGCAGATATGTGAAGACGACCCTGAATCAACCACCCAATTTACAGTTTTATCTCCAACATAAAAAGAATACAATTTATCAGCTTTTGGTTTATTGCTCCCCTCTGCAATTTGAGCGCTATCTGGCTTCTCATTGTTCTGAGAGCATATGTTGGATCTGAAGTTGGGTTTTTTGTTGAGATTTTTACTGTGACTTTTAACAGCAGAATTATTTTTATTTTTTAACTTATAGCATTCTTCTATATTATGATTGCTTTTCTTACAGTATTTGCAGAATTTTTCCGATTTGTTATGGTATTGGACTTTTAACGCTGAATTTTGAATAGTTTTGTTTTCAAGCCTTTTGGCATATTCATCAGCCAATTTGTTTCGTATATATTCAGGTGTCAGTTGGGCTTCGTCTCTCGATTCGAGACTTGTTATGAGAACGTCATACGAAGGAGGGAGTGAGCATAGCATTAATGCAGCTAGGTGCGATTCATCTATGACTTCACCTATGGCGGTGAGTCTGTCGCGTGTTTTATATATGTCAGCTATATGTTGGTTTACATCACCACCTTCCATTAATTTTATGGAATAAAGTTTCCTAAGTAAGAAAAGCTTACTGGAAAGCGATGATCTTTCGTGGACTTGGCTCAGAGCATTCCAGCACTCTCGTGCTGTATCTAGATTCATAACATACACTATTTGTTCATTATCAATAAGTAGATTTATAATGGCTCTGGCCTTTCTATTTTTTGAACGCCACTGATCGGTTATTGGGTTGGGAGGATCGTCAGTAATGACTGTAAAAAGATCCTCTTTTTGCAAGTACATCTCGATACGAAACTTCCACACATTATAATTTGTGGAGTTCAGCGGTTCAATTTGTATATCTTTTGTTGCTGACATACTTAAACAAAATTTTTGTAACAGTTTTGTTAATATTTGTTCATTACGTAAATATTCATTTAATATTTTAAATCAACACAGTTAGGATAAATAGTACTTGAATAAGAAAATAAAATTAAATAGTTTTCATAAAAATAAGCACTTTTCAATACTTTCGATTTAGTGTCACTTCAGTTTTGAAGAAACAAAAACAAATATTTTCGCTTACATTTTCATTTTTTTATTTTATTATTTTAAATGTAGCAATTTCTTCCAATGTGCAATGAAAAAAAAAATTGTCAAGAATAAATCTAAATTTTCAATTCAAAATATCAGAATCATAATCTGTTGGAAGAATACTTTATAAATGAATGCATGAGTTCGGAGTTTCCTCAAATTAGTTATTTAAATATATTTATAACAAATATTTCTTACTAATAATTCTTTGCTAAAACAACAGTCATATAATTAAATAAAGTTTAGCTTACCTGGGTTGTCACAGGTAATTGTATATTCCATTGGTGAAGAAAAAATCCTCTCTATTTATCATCAGATTGTACACTTGAATTAGATGTTTAAAATACATGGATATATATTTATATGACTTCTTTTCCTATAATGAATCTTAATTAGACTGTGAAATTCTTATATAATATGTAGATCAATTATTATTTAGGATTCACTCGTTGCTGCGTAATGAAAGAATGCCTAGATGTTTTTTACTTTAATTTATTCATCTTAGACAAAAAGAAAAAATATTATGATTAAATAGAATAAGAAAATGGAACGTCAGTTCCGAATAGCAAAAATTATATGATTGAAAAAAGTATTACAATGTACTTGTAAAGAGACGCGACACATCGTCACGTGATACGGCAGGTGCACCGAACAATCTTTTGGCGGGAAACAAAAAACAAAAAGAGAAAGTCCGGAACAAGAAAAACGAAAGTTAATAAAAGAATGTTCTGAGATTAAATATCACAACATGTATGTATGTGTGTTTGTATGTGTGTATGTCTGTGAGTGAACACGCTAGCGTCTAAACGCTTTGTTTGAATAAGCTGAAAGTTGGTACGTATATTGTAAGTCACCATAGTACGAACCCTATAGATTTTGGTGAATCTAGCACTTATAGTTTTTTTACAGGGACACAAAGAAAAATTCTTTATCATTATGGCCAAGGGACCAAAATCTTAAAAGTGCGATAGCATCTAAACGCCTTATTCAATTGAGTAAAAACTTTATACACATATTATAGGTCACAGATACTCAATCTGTATAGATTTTGGAGAATCTAGCACTTATAGTTTTTTTACAGGGACACAAAGAAAAATTCTTTGCCAAATTTTTAAAAGTGTGATAGCGTCTAAACGCCTTTTTAATCTCAGCAAAGAATTTGTACACATGTTATAGGTCACATTTGAACCAACTGTATAGATTTTGGTGAATCTAGCACTTGCAGTTTTTTTACAGGAACACAAAGAAAAATTCTATATCTTTATGGCCTATGAGACCAGCGATAGCATCTAAACGCCTTATTCAATTGAGCTGAAAATTTGTATGAATATTATAAATCACTGTTGCACTAACTATAAGCATTTTGGTGAATCTAGCATTTATAGATTTTTACAGGGACACAACGAAAAATTCTTTATCCTTATGATCTAAGGGCTCAAAGTTCAGTAGCGTTAAATAAAACCTCGTGTGATATATGGAGAAAAATACTCAAACACTCTGTTATGGTTTTCTCTTTTTTGTTTGTTTAGCAACACCTCTTTCTTTATTTTATCTACAAAACTGTTAGCTACTCAATGTTCGGAAAGTCGAGTGGAGTCACTCCAGATTTTTTTCTACATTGTAATGAGTTAAGTAAGGTTGCATTCTTAATGTTAATACAGTATTATAAATATACTTTACAAGCTATATAACATGATAGTTACATTTAATTTTTTAATATTTGATACCCAAAGCATTTAAATTTTTTTTTATTTCGATATAGGATATATGTAACAAAATATTAATGGATACAAATTTAAAAAGATATTTTTTATATTAATGTGAATTTCAATTAATTATATTTTATTAATAAAAAAATATTTCTTTTATAAATTTTCAGTTATGTATGTAAAATACATTACAGAATATTATGCATTAAATTTCAAAATCCATGATGTAAAAGTTCTTACCTGTATACAATTTTCACTCGATATACATTTTTTTAGAAAAAACGTTGCAACAAGCGATTCAAAATAGTTAATCTTATACAAAAATATCTCATAATTCATTTCTCAATTTAAAAAAAAGAAAAAGAAAAAGAAAAAACTGTCAGAATTTTTTAAATATTAAATAAGATTTATTTTAAGGTTTTATTTTTATTAATGATCAGATGAACCCGAAAATTTCTACATTTTAATGATCTACGTTTATCAGTAAGAAAATGTCGTTGCTCAAATATTTGTTGTCGATGATAAAATAATATTTTTTTTTTACCTGCGAACTGAATAAAAAATTTATAATTTACTATCCATAGAAGAAAGAACAATAGAAGAAGCACAATGATGGGCTTATTTTGTCATTTATCACTCACGTCTTCAATTAATTGCTTAAAAAAAGTGATTAATCATCTGCCAAACTCACGATTTTCTTAATGATTGTTTAAAAAGTTTTCAAGTGATAAGATAATAACGGGTGCTGCAAAATTAAGCTGCTATTTTGTAAGATAAATCATGGTTATAAGTTTGTTACCGTATGTTTAAAACTATTAATTATGCAGAAATATGTTCATTGACTGCGTAGAATAATGTAAAATAATATCCATATATCCTGTTAGCCCAATATCGTGAATGAATTGAAAATACTTCATAATTACCTTTTAGCATTCATAACAAATGCCACCAAAAATTACTATAAGATTTTCAGTTATATAAAAATATCCTTGGTTCGCAAGCATTTATAAAATTTCAAGCTATCAATCTTTGAACTTTAAAGTTAGTTTTTAATAAAATCACACAATAAACTGTGGAAGGAAATCATATTTATTGAAATTTAATTTTTCCGACTGAGTGAAAATAATGCCTGGACCGGGTCTCGAACCACGGAGTTCCGTGGTTCGAGTCCCGGTTCAGGCATTATTTTCACTCAGTCGGAAAAATTAAATTTCAATTTAAAGTTAGTCGCCGAAACGTCAGTGGAGGCCTCCCTGTTGAGACTCAAAAAGATTTTGGGTTCCGTCTGTGCGATTGTCTGTCGCGCGATAGCGGCCGCAAAAATCACCCTTTTGACTTGAAATTTGGTACAAATGTTCATGAGCCCAACAGAATCAGTTGCATAGTTTTGGGTGTGTATTCCATTTGTAGTTTGTGTACAGGGATACGCCAAAAGTTTTCTTATCATTACTGCCTGTGGGAAGAATTTGTATGTACTGCGATAGCGGCCGCAAAAATCACGCTATTGACTTGAAACTTGGTACACATGTTCATGAGCCCCACAGAATCAGCTGCATAGTTTTGTGTGTGTATTCCATTTGTAGTTTGTGTACAGGGACACGCCAATTTTTTTTTTTTTTTTATCATTACCGCCTGCGGGAAGAATCGTACACATGTTCAGGCTTTGTGTAGAAATAGCTGTATAATATTTTATGTCTATATTGTTTATGAATTGTTTACAGGGATACGCCAAAATTCTTATCATTACGGCAAATGTGGTGATTTTCGTTTAAACGCATTTTAAAGTCATTACTTTGCAAACAACAAAACGAAATTAGCGTACATTAGTGAGATGCTTAAACTTATGTTTTCTTCAGAAAATATGTGCAGTTAGGCTTCCTAATTAATGTACAGGACCTTACAAAAGTGTTCTGACAATGTCCCGTAATCATCCAAATTACGTGAAATTTCGAACAATTATTCATAAAAAACGTAGAATAAGTTGAATAGTTTTTACTGGTGTATATACAATGTTTATGGTTCGTTTACAGAGACACACAAAAAGAATTTCGTGACATTAGAGCCTATGGAGAATTTTTTTTTTTTTAAAGTCCACTTCAATGTGTTTATGCTGTATTGAACGTAATGGAATTAACATACATTGTAAAGATACTTTAAAGCATGTTTACTTTAAAAAAAGGGTGTATATAGACTAAATAATTTATTTATGGGACCGCACACAAGAATTTCGATGACGTACTGTAATTATTTAAATGATGTCAAATTAGTTTGAAAAATTAATGTTATAATTAATTAGGTGTATTCTTGTTTTTGGCGTATATAATAACTGTGGCTTTTCCGGGATACATAAAAGAATGTCGTACTATTTACGGTCTATAGTCGATATTTCTTAAAAGTGTATTTTAATATAGTTACACCCCATTAAATGTAATGGAATTTTATTAGAATTTTAAAAGCATATTTTTCTGTTGAAAAGTGTGGGCATAGAATTGGTGATTAGTTTACAGAGTTACACAAATGAATTCCGAAATGATATGTAATCTGTTTGCAAGAAATTTGATACAAATATTTATGAATTTCAGGGAAATAATACAAGATTGTCAGTTATTAAGAATGCACATATATGCCATACACATAGGTATAGAAAGACAAATAGAGCGGGGAGGTTGAGGGTGGGGGGGGCTGCAGCCCTCTCAGAAACGTATGTGTTTATGCACCATGTCAATCGAATCAATATATATGTTATATAATAAAGAATAAATAAAACTGTCCTGTTGAATAATGTGTGATCCAAATAGGACGTTCAGGGTCCTGATCTGCAAATACACTAGTATAGAATTTTAGACTGTCGTCATAAAAAAAAGCTTTTTTTTTTAAAAAAAAAGAAGAAAAAAAACCCTCACACTTAGAAGGAAATGTAACAAAATAATAAAAATAATAAAAATAAACTAAAAACAAAATAAATAAACTATTAAATTGGTTATGAGCAATGATTATTCAGCTCAAAAATGGCTAAATACAGTTGTTGAAATTTAAGCTTCTTAAACATAACATTTATGTATAATTAAATTCAAGGTCAGGCATACGTTATTTTCATTTTACATTTTGTGAGCTGGTGTTCTTTCAACTGAAAATGAAAGATTTTTTAGATAAATAATATTTTCTGTAATTCAAGATTCGAGTTTTCCCCCTCTTTCCCTTTTTAATTTGCGAAGGAAAATTTAATTAATATCATAATACTTGCTACCCACAAATATATATTTCTTCAATAGCTATAATTTTGCTGCTCATTGAAAAACATGTGTATTCTATGTATGTCCATATGTCTGATTCTATATATTTGTCTTGTTAATATAAATATTCTATTACCATACCTAATAACATCAAAAGCTACATAAAAAAGAGAAATTCTTACAGCAGATCGTTTTATCACGTGCGGCTATAAGCCTTGTTATTTTGTTTCAATATGACTTTTGAATTTCCGTATGATAAAGTAAAATATGACATTAAAAAAAAAAATCTTCACGTACATTTATTTAAATTTTATGATTATATATAAAGTAATGTATTATACATTTTTTCATTGTAAAAATAATAATCAAAACACTGTTTATTTTTTTCCTAAATAAAATACAATATCGCTGAAAAGCCAGTACATATATAGCACACAAACACATATATGTATACATACATATCCGTACACTACTTATGTATCTTAATCTACCTATATGTATGCATATACATATATACATATTTATATATTAAACATTTAACAACTCAATAAATAAATAAATAAATAAACAAATAAAAAGAAAAATGTCGTAGTTATAATCGTAGCTATAATTTCTGTTCTACTTTATTATTTAATAGCAGGTTTTGTCTGTTTCTCTAATCACTATATTTAAAGGATTTAACTATTTAAAGGACATTAATCAGTACATTTTAAATCACATTGTAAATAAATACTAAAGAAATTCCATTGAAATTGCTTAAAACCCCACTTCGGGTCCCCGATACCTTCGACAACGTTTATCCCGCTTACTCTATATTGGCTCCACGTCCCCATTGCTTGCATTTGTGACTTAACCGGATATTTCAATTTAGGTGTTTACTGAACGATAAGTGGTGCTGCTATTATTAAAGAACTACGTTTTTTGGAGGAACATTTCTCGCACAGATTAGCATCTTCATTGAATTCTGAATTTAAATGAATTCACTCGGCAGAATATATTTGATTTTATAAGATTTAGCAAATGTTAATAACAAGGAATTAGCAATGCTATCAGATCAACAATATTGGTCCGACCAAATCCTAGACCGTCGTACATTGCCCATATCGTGCACTAGTGCGACGTAAAACGCACTCAAACAATCAGTTTCCTTCATTTACATATGTTTTCACTTTAATATTAGTTATAAGTTTAAAACATATATAATGTAATTACATTCTCCAGAAAAGATAATTAATTTTATTTCTTAATCTTAATTAAATATTTAATTTTCTTTTAAAGGTGCGAAAAAATGTATGTCAGTTTTTTTCTCTTTTTTGTTAAATATATTTTCTTTTTGCTGTTCTCTAAAGAATTTTTGCTGTTTACCAATTTTGTTTATCAAGTGTAAACAAACGAAGCAATTCTACATTCGCCATCCACCTCACGATACAAATTCATGTTTTTTTTTTTTTTTTTTTTTCATATTTATTCATTCAAGACTGAAGCTTGGGTATATAGCAAAGTCTTTACACGCCACACTTTCGGGGTAAAAGACATGTCTAGTGTTGAAGTTGAATTACACACCATCTCATTGTCAGTGGACAGCCTTATAGAAAATATCAACTACTTTATCTAGGCCGTAATTTTAGAAGATTCAATGTCTGCAATACAGACTGTTAAGTCGAGTCACTGACCTGAATCTTAAAATATATCTCATATAAAACAGACAATTAAATTTCTTTAAAATAATGAAAGAAGTGAAAGAATTACAATGGATCCCTTCCTATGTCGATATTGAGGGTAACGAGAGAGCCGGCACATTAGCAAAGATGAGAATTCTAAATTAGCAGATAATTCTACCAATTGCCATGGACTCATGAAAGAATCTAATCTTAAAAAAAAAAAAAAAAAAAAAAAAAAAAAAAAAATGCTAACGTGCACAAAGCAGATTAGGATTTGTTGTCTAAAAACTTCTGAGACGATATCTAGGAAAGTTGGAAAGACTACTGCTATAAATCCCGTATGGAATCAGCGGCTCATTTTCCAGTCTCACTCACAAACAGGTCATGACTGGCTGACAGAGCGCTTAAACCGTATTGACATCCTGCAAACAAGTGACTACCAGATTTGCAGGGCAGAATACAAAACACTAATTATCGTGCCAAATATTTCTCCCAGAATCTCAGACAAGTGGTAAAATTTTCAAATGGTATTGGGACACCAGAAATATAACGAATTCACTATGAACTTTTTTTGCATGTTTCTAGGTCATTATTATTCTTTGACGTGCTATTTGCATATTTTCCTTACTTTACTAACCTACCAGCGGGCAGGTTGTTCTGTCCTCGAAGACAGAACACATGAGATGCCGGGTTCGATCCCTGGGCTTGCGCTGTCTTACCTGTTTGGCATTTCCAATGGTTTTCATCGAAACTTGCGTAAATAGGAACTCTTAGAAACGCCTCCAGATGGCGGACATACACCTCTCAGGTCCAGGACCCTAGTGCTGCCAATCGGCCTTAATCTAAATGCCAATGTCAAAATGCCTTATTTTATTATTTTATTTTCCTGTTTATGCTCATGTTGCCTGTATTTTTATGAATTAATTTCCAATAAATCCATATATATATATATACACATATATGTACAGTCGGTAACAAAAGTGTCCGAACACTAGCAAAAATTCCTACGTAAAAAAAGTACACTTTATACGGTTTTGTTAAATGAATCCTTGTCGAATCCTCTTCTTAGTCAGTCTAAGAACATGATTCAATAAGGATTCATTTAACAAAACCGTATGAAGTGTACTTTTTTTACATAGGAATTTTTGCTAATGTTCGGACACTTTTGTTACCGACTGTACACACACATATACACTAAAAGACAAGGAAAAAAAGAAAAAGCCGCAGAAAAATTGACTTATAACTTTTTTATTTGTAATAACTTTAAAACTCATGGTTGGAACAAATAAAACTGTTATGTTTGCATAATACCAAAGAAGTTAAATGATACATATGTACATTTTCGATTAAGTAATTCACTTTATTACACTCTACGTAGTAATTAATAAAAATGTACATAAAACTTTTATTTTAAACGTCATGTAATAAACTTTGTACTCTATTATGATTTAATGTATGAAATAAACAAGTTATATTTTAATAATCGGAACAAAACTGTTTATTTGTTACATATAAACAATTGATTTAATAAATATATGTATTCTGCATTGGGTGATTCCACTTTTATATGGAATTACTGCTGCAATGGCATAGTATTATACAGTGATTTAAGATAAATCTCAGAAAATTCACCGTGTCAAATATCATAAATAATTTTTTGTAGTTCTTGCAGACTTGTAGGCTGCTAATTTCGAATCCTCCCCAAAACCCTCAAACCCGTTCCTATCGACTAAACATTTCCGAACGGATTGAGATTAAGATTATTTTCAAGTCATGTAAAGAAGAAATTCTACGATATTCTTTGTGAGATTTAACTTAAAGTGAAAAAAAGATATGATTACTTACAGAATTATAGGTTTTCATAGGAATAGACAGGTAATTTTAATAATTTGAATCAAATAAATGTACCACAGACACCGTATAGCAAGGTGCATTATCATCTTGGAATGCTGATTGCGGAAAATTCTGAAATACCTTCAAAATAGTCGATCAGACGTCACTTTTGTAATGACCTTTTCTTACTTTAAGTTTAATCCCTTGAGCATGAACATTTATCCGACTCCTTGAAAAGTTATGCCCCTCGGTACCATGATATACGGAAAATGTATCACACTTTAAAGAGGGCAATTTGAAGTCTTTTTTTTTTTTTAAATATTTATTATTCTTTTCCTTAATAATGGCTTTATTTGCAGACTTTTTGGTTTTTAACCTGCTTTGTTTAATTGTTCTCTCACTGTTTTTGAAGAAACTATTTTGCTATACACGTTTTTAAAAAACTTTTCTAAGTTATGAACATGATACAAATCGATTTTTTAAGCTTTTGCTTTTTAACTTACGGTTATCTCGCTTGGATGAGCAACATAGCCGCCTAAATTCAAATTTCCAGTTTAAAAAGCCAAAAAATTTTATATCTTGTTAAAAACTGTCTCACTAATATTTTGTTAACATTTAATTATTTTGCCATTTCCCGTATTGAAATATTTTTTTGATTTTCAATCTAAAATTAATACGTTTTGTGGCATCATTAATTGCCTTATTTTTGCCATTTTTGAAATCCTTTCTAAATTTACAGTTTTCCTTACAATTACGTTTTGTTTTTAACACTGGGCTCAATTGTACGCGGAGGACGACGTAATAAAATCTGTTCGAATATTTCCTTTTTAATCCATAAAATCGGCAGTCGCAGAAAGAGAAAAGGGAAATATCCAAATGCAGCTTTTTTTTTGTCCCTTAGTGTATATATATAAATATATGTGTATATTAAGTAATATGCCCCACCAGTGACCTTACGGTTCTCTTCAAAAGGCTAGTGTTGCAGAGAGTGTTTGGTTTAAACTCAAGCTGTAGTTGTTGTCCTAGTTTTTCGTATATTTGCATGCTTTTGTCTGAAAGTCGCATAAAGGCAGTCTGTCACCCCTTAGAAACACCCGAATAGATGGAACTCCACTTAAGCGCAGAAACATCGCTTAGTCAAATAGCTTTAACTCCAAAATCACCAACACAGATATAGTTAAAATAATAATTTGTCATTTTGCGATCAACCAATCCGCATAACAATGGGATGGTTTTGGTATGTGGTAAAATAATTTTAAATTTCTTTTTATTGAAACACAAATAAGAAATTTAAAGCCAAACATTTAATAAAAGAAACATTTCAAATGCAAAAATAATTTAATACAGAAATTTTTCATTGAAAACAAATATAGAAATCATTACTAAAAAAAAAAGTGTTGAAAATATTTTCCATTAAGTTATTACTTTTAACTAAATATGATGTAAGCTTATTTAACTATACGTCGAGTTTTAAGATAAATCGTCCTGCAAAAAAATTTAATTAATCTGATTCGGGAGCTGTTAAGATTATAAAAAGAGTCATTAAAGTGAATTAAGCCTTCATTATGAAACTTTATATTATAAAATTGTGTTACTATATTTTTGAATTTTGAAATTATTAAAGCATTCAAAATTAATCAAATAATTATGTAACTCATAGGAAACACTACATAACTCTTTTCTTCATACGGTTTTAAACTTTTGAGAATATAACAATATTATTATCACACCAATAAATAAATAAATATGTATTATATACACTGGTGGACAAAACTAAAAGCAACAACCTGTTTTCTCGTTTTCTTCTTTTGCACATAATTAAAAAAAAAAAAAAAAAAAAAAAAAAAAAAAAAAACATAAATATATGAACATAAAATTTAGATGGCCTGTTCGTTATCATATTATTAACCGAATTTTATGTAACTTTAGCATAAGAATAATTTTTAAGCTAACAAATATTAATTTTTCTCTCAAAAGTAAACTTTGGAAAATATGAAAAATTTCAATAATTTTTAAAAAGAACACTTAAAGAAAAATGGTCATAAGGATTCCTTACAGATATGTGAAGATGCACATGCATCCATATGTTAGATTACAACCAAAAATCTTTCTACCTGTATTTACTTTTCTGTTTCTTATTTTTTCTTATTTTTTTTTACATGTGAATAACTTTTAAAAAAATATGCATACATGTATGAAAATTGGATAAGATGTTCATTATAAAATTATTCACAGACATCATTATTATTCTAGTGCTGAGTATAGTTTACAAATTAGTATTTATATATTTTTTAAAGGTCCATTATAAAAGTAAAAGAAAAGTTAATACAGAAAGAAAAATCGAAATTAAGTTTACGTTTCAAGGCGTGTTCTTTTCGAAAATTATTGACATTTTTCCTTTTTTCCAAAGCTTACTTTTGATAGAAAGATAAATATTTATTAGCTTAAAAATTATTCTTATGTTAAAGTTACATAAAATTCCGTCAAAAGTATAATAATGAGCAGGCCATCGAAATTTTATGTTCATACGTTTTGTTTAAAAAATATGTGCAAAAGAAGAGAACGAGAAAACAGGTTGTTGCTCTAATTTGTCCACCAGTGTATATACAAATTGTAAATAAACAATCCTTATTTAAACTAAAACACTTCTTCTTAGACCATAAAATTAATGAAAGCACTACCGGTTTCGAAAGATCGTGACATTTCTTCTTCAGGTGCAAAACACGTGCTACTACCTTGAAGGCAAAAGGAAGATATTTCTTGCTTTTAACAATTTTAATAAACAATCCTTACATTTTAAGTCGATTTCAAAAATTATTGCTCTAATTATCAAAGCATTAAAATTGGTTTATCATTTTAGAGTAAAATTGTAAATATGTAAAATCTCTGATTTACTAATTGAACCAAAATATAAACCATTGTGACTTTTTGTGCGTTATGGTAAAATACAATTTTCTGTATCACATTTAATAACAAAAAAAAAAAAAAAAAAAGAAAGAAAAAAAGAAAATAATACTCATTAATTTTAATTAAAATCAACTATTACACTATTTGATATTTCTGCACACTAATGTGTGCAGAAATAAAAGTTCACAGAGATTTTATGGATTAATTAGTTATTGCGGAATTTTATTATTATTATTATTTTAGGAGCTATATAATACTTGTACGATTACATTCCTAGTTTTAATAGGGATGTTCTGAGCAAGAAAGTTTCAAGCTTAGTAAACACATTACAGTTATAGAGGAGAATTTAATGTAAGTTTACTTGACACATATTTTGCTTGAAAGTTAAGACGTCTTACACGGATTACTCAACTCAAATTAACTCGCTAGACTATCTATATTAATAAAATCAGAGTTTTGTCTGTAATTTTAACAGAATCAAAATATTTTGCGGTATACTCAGGTTTCACACACCCTGAAAGCCCAAAAGGACTTCAGAAAATTTTGTGTGTGTGTGCGTGTCATTGCGTCAGTATATCTGTAACGCTATTTTTGTCCGGGTACGGATCTAAGGAATTTAACGGCACTTCGCAGGAATTTAGTACTGAACCCAACTTAAAATTATAACTATCAACTTTTACTAAATTCCCCCCGTTCCTCCCTGGGGGAGGGGGGGGGGTACTCGGGAATATCACGTTTGTAAACATAACGCGGCTCTAAATTACTTTCCAGTGAAGAAATTGCACAGAGGGAGACTAGACATGAGTACAAAAAAGTCATTTTCTCCGATTTTTCAATTTTCGATTTTAAAAAGGGCAGAGGGGAAAACCGATTTTTGGCGGAAAATTTCGCAAATTCTGGATTTTTGAGAACTCTACTAAAAATGATACAAAGATGTTTAAAACTGCCATGCGTTTTCTTTATAATATTTCCAAAAACTTTTTTTTTTTTTTTTTTTTTTTTTTTGGGGGGGGGGGGGGTTAGGAGGGATCAAATTTGAGACCTCGTTTTAGCTCTAAATTTGCTTTGGGAAATCGTGGGAGCTGCAGTCACGAATTTTTGTGAGCTCATTGTTTATATGTATCCTACACTTACAGTAATGGGATTTTACGATTATAGTTCCCCTCTCTTCCCCCTCCTGAAGGGGCAGGAGACAAAAATTACGTTTGTAGAAATAGCTCGGCTCCGAATTTCGTTATAGCGAAGAAATCACACATGGGAAGACTAGGCTTGAGTACAATAATAATAATAATAATAATAATAATAATAAAACAATTTCTGCGATTTTGGAATTTTTTATTTTTAAGAAGGGGAGAGGGGGGAAATCGATTTTCGAGGGGTAATTTCACAAATTCCGGATTTTTGAGCAGAGATTTATTAAAAAGGGTACAATCATAGTGAAAACAACAGTGCATTTCCTTCAGGAAATTTTCAAAAATTCAGTTTTTTTTTTTTTTTTTTTCGTGAGAGATTTTGCGAAATTTCCCCTTCCAAACCCTTAAAGGAGGGAGGAGGAGGGCGAAAACACGTTTTCAAACATAACTCTGCTTTAAACTATCTCAGGAAAACGATTTTTTGATGCGTCGGTTGGTTATGTGTATGCAGTACGCACTCAAAAGGAATTTTGAGAAATTATCCCCATCCATTTTTTAGGCGGGAGGAGAGATCCAGCAGCGGGAAAAAAAAACCTCGATTTTAAACTTAAATCTCTATCTTAAATTATTTTAGAATGGTGATTTTTGTTGTGTGAGTGTTGAGTAAGTGTACACAATATGTACTTTAGTGGGATTTTGCGAAATTTGAAATTAGTCGCGCAGGAAAGGGGATTAAAAAGCGAGCAAGTTTCTGCAGAAAGGAGTGGTGACTTTTTCATGTTGCGAATGAAAAATCCTCTACCGAACGCAAAGGGAACTCGCTTGATTTCAGTGCTTTCTCTCTCTCTCTCTCTTTTTTATTTTTATTTTTATTTTTATTTTTTGACTTTATTTATAAAGGGCAAAGCCTGGTAGTAATAATTAAAAATACACTGGTTGACTGGCATTGAAAAGTGAAAAGTTAAAAACTTCGAATAAGTATCATAAAAAAAAAAAAAAAAAAAAAAAAAAAAAACTCGTCACAATTGTTTTAGGCTGAAATAAAATACGACCCTTCATCAGTCGAACAAATTAGAGACGAGTGCTGCAAGGAAAGCGGCAGCGTATGAAACTGATTTAAGTGATGAATAAAAAGAAATGAAACCGAAAGTCAGTATAAATATTGGTGTGATAAAAATTATCAAAAAGAAAAAGAAAACGATCAAAATATAATAAATAAATAAATAAATAAAGGGGAAATAAATCAAAAGAAAGCGTTTTGCAATCGTAAATAAAATTTAAGTAAAAAATCATTTTTTAAAGTTAGAAGCTTTTTATTGTGAAGCCCTGAAAAGCATAAAATAAAATTTATTCTCGCAAAGACATGCTATAAAGAAATGAAAGTTTCAACACTAAGAAAATTTTAGAGAACAATATAGGTACTTTCCTTTTGCAAGAGATAAAATTTTTTTAATGTTCAAAATATTTTAAAAAGCTTTCGAGACCAATATTCTTAGTTATTAGTTTTTGTATAATCATTCGTTAGGCCACAAATTTCAAATGTCTCAAAAGCTTTTGAAAATATTTTGAACATTAAAAAATTTTCATCTCTTGCAAAAGGAAAGTACCTATATTTTTCTAAAATGTTCTTAATGTTGAAACTTTCATTTCTTTGTAGCATGTCTTTGCCAGAATAAATTTTATTTTATGCTTTTTAGGGCTTCGCAATAAAAAGCTTCTAACTTTAAAAAATTATTTTTTACTTAAATTTTATTTTTTACTTTTTAATTACAAAAAAGGAAAAAGCTTCCTAATAAAACTAATTAAAATTTCTTAGGATATTGTGTAGACAACAGGAGATTTTCTTTTATCAACTGACATTTTTTTCTATTTTTTATCTGCAAAAAAGTACTATATCGTCTTTTGAGGACCGAATCCGGGACCATTGCGTTATCAGCATGACGCTCTAACCAAAAGCGTAAGAACTGTCAAGAAAAATCTAAAAAATACTTATACAAAAGGAATACTATTCTCGAATGCTTTTTAGAATATTTGGAATTTTTAAAATTTTTCATCTTTTGCAAAGTGAAATATCTATATATATATTTTTAAATTTTCTTAATTTTGAAACTTTTATGATTTTGTAGCATCTTTCTGCTAGAATAAAGTTTTATTTCAGGCTTTTTAGGACTCCACAGTAATAAAAAACTTTCAGTGTTATTTTCATGTATTTATTTATTTTATTTTATTATTTTATTAATTTTTTATTTTAACTTTAATTTTTGCTAAAATTTTTATTTTGTGCGTTTTAGTAACTCAAAAAAAGCTTCTTAAAAAAAACTATCAAAATTCCTTAAGATACTGTGTAGACAATGAAAGATTTTCTTTTATCAGTTGACATCGTTTCTATTAATTGTCTGCAAAAAAGTAACACATCGGCTTGCGAGGATGGAGAACTTGGGTATTCATGAAATTTTGAAGTTTGGTTTTTAATCCTTCTAGACGTTTCGAGGTTGGAGAAATACTAAAATCACAAATTTGATTTATTGCCCGCCTGTGGACTATACATTTAGCTAGTTTGTTATTTTAATATTATGTTATTTTGTTTGTTTGTTGATTCGCTATCGTATTTGTTCGTTAGCTCATGTACAGAATATCCTAAGAAGAAATAAACGTAAAAGGATTGGACATTTTTTTACATAACAATTGTAACACATAAATTCCCCATTAAATTGGAACATTATAATTTCATAATTTCGTATGTTATTTGAAATTTGCGATTTATTTAACAGTGTAAAATAGGGTAAAATCTCGCATAAACGTGTATTTTAAAGATTATCCTAATTGTAAAGATATTGTACCAATTTTTAATATCATTTATGATACTGGCATGAACATTAATGACCATGAACATTTTAATTTGAAAACGTTATACTTTATTCAAAATTTATAATTTTCTTAATGAAGATAATAAGGTCGAATTTCTGATAAACGTGTTATGATAATTATTTTCATAGTTTTTTTTTTTTCCTCAGTCGCGTGGCACTTGCGACTAAGCATTGGTCGACGGAGAGATAGATTGCCGAATGTTACTATTTGTGAATGGGCATCCAATGTCAGTTCATCGCTATCCCTAACAAGAAAAACACACCCATGACCTGTCCGGAATTTGAACCCAGGCACAATGGTGTAGGAGTCAGGAAAGCTAACCACTACACCATCTGGGCAGCCATAGAAAAATTGTTGGACCAGCCTAAGAATATCATTTTTAATACTGACGTAAACAGTATATGTATAAGCATTCTAATTACATTTTTTTTTTAAGGTATTCGAATTTTCTTACAATATCATTATCATTTTACAATAGGGGTAAATTTTGTCGAAAAATGCATCATGGGAATTATTTTCGTAATAAAAAGAACTGATTGTTTGAAAAATATCATTAAAAATATTATGAAAATTATGCAATATATAAATACTACTCTAAAAGCTTACTAAACTATTTGAATTTAAAGGTTTTTATATGACAGAATGAGGCACTATTTCACATATATTAGTTTTTGAGAATTTTGTAACGCTAAAAAATTTTGCATTTACACGAAAACTAAATTACGTATCTGTATCTAATGCAAGTTATCAACTATTCACGATTAAGTAAATTTTTCGAAGCGGGTGAAGGGTACCTTAATAGTTTGTTCATTTCAGTTTGCAACAGCCCCTTATTATTGGTCGGTTTAATTTCCTTTGACATAAATATAATATGTATTTTTAATGAAATTTATAAGAAAAATATGTAAAGGGAACTAATTAGAGTCCACTTATGTCATTCTTCTGTAAAATTTTTGATATCATTTTTTGAAAACAGTAGCATGGGTAGAGGACTGTAATATATGTATGTTCTTATATAATATGATTGATGAAAATTTAATGAGATTTCTGAATATTATGGTTCAAAAAATCTATTTTACAGTCTGTCTCGTTTATAATGCATATACACCCTTTCCCAATAAATTTAAATAACTCTCTATTTTGCCTTTGAATTTTTGCTATGAAGAAAATAACACAGACAAATGAATTTTAATTTTTTTTTAGCTTCTACAACTTAATAAAGGAAACACATGTCCTTATAGAGCTGTACGTGATTTATAAGCAATAATTCAACTGATAAAGTTACTGGTTATAATACGTTTTCAGGGTGTCGTAAATGTAAACCTTTTAATTAGGCTGTCAAATTACGCTTTACTATCCAATCTCTTGAAACCTACAAAAAGAGAAATATATTTTCCTGATACGAAAGTGATGAAAATTTTCTCAAATAATTTAATTTTTTATATATTATTAAAACTCATTCATTCTTTCACATTTTTAACGAATATATGTTTCATAAACTTTAATAGACATTTAAGCCCCCCCCCCCCTTTTTGTGTGTGTGTGTGTGTGTGTGTGTGTGTGTGTGTGTGTGAAATTGCATTCTATGAATAGCGTATTGAGAATATAAAAGAATAGATAAAATACTTTGTATAATGTAAAGCAAATTTTTAAAATTTCATGGAAAGTTTTAACACATGAGCTTTGGGAAGTCAACGTTGTGGTTTTGCGGTTTTTGACAGTTACGTAATCCTGGTGAACATGATTAACCTCATTTTACTATTTTTCCTTTATTGCGTTGTAGAAAATTACTGGAAAAGCAAATATATAAAAATATAATGCTAGAGTTGCTTTAACGTGCTACGTTGATTTTTCTATCAATAATAATATTAATAATAATAATCTCCGATTTATACGAATTTAAAAAAAAAAAAAAAAAAACTCTATATGACAGTACTGCGATAAAGTTTTTCTGTTACACTGAAAACATTAAACTTAATTCGACGTATTTAAAATGTTAATTTTTTTAATTTTTTTATTTGTTGTAAAACTAGCTTAACGGAGAACGCTACTATGGAATAAAATATTGAGGCTTAAATATACTATTATTATCATTAATATTTTCATTATTATTATTACTGTTGTAATTTCTTCTTGAAATTTTGATCAATGTTTTCTTCTAATATATTAATTCAACTATGTACTTGCATTAATGTACAATTTCTTGTATGTATGACGAAATATTACTAAAAGCATTTCGCATTAAACATATTGCTTATTTTAATTTGATAAAAAAATATCATCCAAACAAAGCAAGAGAAACGACATTTGTTCTAAAGATGGGAAATCATAAGGACATAAGCCTTACCCCATACATTTATTTTATATTTTAGAAGCCATTTGATTAAAAAATAAATTACATGGGTTTCAATAAAAAATCAGTTGAATATACTGTAATATTTTACGTTATATGATAGAAAATTTACTTTTTTCCCCTAATTTGTTTATATATAAAAAAAAAAGTAATAATTAAAACATTTTTGAAATTCTTGAGTAACAATACATTGTTACTCAAGTTATTTATTTACTATGACATGCATTTTCAAAGATCTTTAGAAGAAATTATGTATCAAATATAAGCTTAGATAAACGACAAACATAAATCATTGTCTTTGCTTATATATTCGTAAACATACGGAATAACTCTCGACGTTGATAAATGAGTCTTAGTTATTTAGAAAGGCGTATAATAATCTTTGAATATTTTTCCTAGTATTTTATATGTGTAATATTCTATAACATGATTTACATATTGTGATAAACCGAGTGTTGACACTTGAGAACAGAAAATTCCCTGTTGTATAAAATTAGCTCTTTAATTAATTAATATTAAATTAAACATGAAGATGAATATATACACTGAGAAATTTATATACATATGAGTACCCATGTACTCATGTAATAATAAGAATAAACCAACGGAATAAATCCGTTACTCGGGCGCGCCAATTGCACCCTACGTTTCAGGCCGAAGGCCAAAGTCTTTTTTTCTGCGAAAATACCTTCTCCCGCTCACGGCGGCTTCCAAGGTTGGTTGGTTGCATAAAATAAACTTAGGAGTGGTTGGTTGCATGACACCCCCCAACTAAGATTGAGATACGCCAAGCGTATGAAAATCTGATAATTATTAGCAACCAACTGACACATAAATATTTAAACACATGAAAATAAAAACAGTGCCAAATAAATACTTGACAACAGATGTACAGAAGTCTTGATACAATACCGGAACAAATATAGATATTTCAACACAAATAAATGCAAAAATAAAATAGACAATTCACAACAGACGTAAAGAAGTCTTGATATAATACCGGAACAAATATTTATAATACTAAACTCACACAAAAAAACTAAATTACTAAATAGAACCAAAGTTATTTGTAAATAGCAAAACTTATTATTGGCATAGTCTCGATAATCCATCAGCGTTTTTCAGTTTTGCACCAGGGCAATGCGATATGTAAATATCATATCTTTGTAAAGATAGTGCCCATCTTTGCAGTCTAGCAGATTGAGGTGCAGTTTTTTGTAAATAAACAAGAGGATTATGGTCCGTTATAATCTCAATACGAGTTCCGAAAACATAATTTTCAAATTTCTTTATGGACCACACTACAGCATAGGCCTCACGTTCTATAGTAGACCAATTACACTGTACATTAGTGAGCTTCTGACTAATAAAACTAATTGGACGTAGATTACCTTCATCATCTCTTTGCGAAAGACACGCACCGACACCATAGGAACTGGCATCACATTGAATGGTAAAGGGTTTATTTGGATCTGGAGTATAAAGCTTAGGAGCTTCGCACAACATTTCTTTAAGTTGTCGAAATGCTATCTCTTCCGTCTGTGTCCACGGTAAATTTTCCGGAACCTTCTTTTTAGTTAAATCGGTCAACGGTTTGGCAATTTCAGCATAGTCTTTAATGTAACTTCTATAAAAGTTAAAAAGACCAAGAGCGCTTTTTAAAGCTGTTTTAGTTTTCGGCGATTCAATATTTTCAATAGCAAGTAACTTTTCAGGATCAGGTTGATGTCGTCCAGATCCTATTACATGACCTAGATATTTTATCTCTGATCTGCACAATACACATTTTTTAACATTTACGGTAAATTTTAGTTCAGTTAGCTTATTTAAAATTGCATCTAAATGTATAAGATGTGATTTCCAATCATTAGAAAAAATCGCGATATCATCGAGATATGCTTTGCAATATTCGCGATGTTCGTTCAGAGCTTCATTCATTATTTTCTGAAAACTTGCAGCCGCATTTCGTAATCCGAAGGGCATTACCTTCCAGCGATATTGAGAACGGTGTGTCTTGAAAGACGTAAAATCACGACTTTTCTCTTCTAAGGGAATTTCCCAATATCCTTTTAACACATCTAAACAAGTAATAAGATGTGCACGACCGACTTCATTAATTAAGTCTGTAATGTTCTCCATAGGGTAATCAAAAGGTTTGGTTACCGAATTGAGCAAACGAAAATCTATACATAATCGTACACTTCCATCCTTCTTAGCTACGCACACTACTGGATAAGCTATTTCGGCTTCACTCGGCTCAATAAGACCTAAGCTTTCTAATTCTTCTATTTGTCTGTCAACTTCAGGTTTAAGTGATTCGGGTATTCTATACACATAAGGCTTTTTTCTTTCAGTACCTGGCATTAGACGAATTTTATGTTCACCAACATTAGCAACTTGAACTTTACCCGAAAATAATGGTACATGCTTATGCAAAAGTTCGAGCAATTCTGTTTGTTTCTCCTTTCCTAAATGACTAATGTCCACATCAAAGTCAGTTTTATTTTCCTTAATAGGGGTTGGGTGGATTTCTCCGAATTCACAGTCATCTTCAAAAATTACACCTACCGTTTGTGTTCTAACATGGAATTTTCTTATCTTATTTACATGTACGTGTCGTATATTACCGTCAGGTAACTTAACTTTATACGAGTGAGGTTTAATTCTTTCTAAAATCTCACCAGGACCTGTCCATCTCGCATACAATTTATTAGTAGAATCTGGAATTAGTAAGTATACTAATTCTCCAATTTTGAATTCTTTCATTTCTTTGCGACGATTAAAATAATGAGCATAAGCTTCTTGCTTTTCCGCAGCAGTTAAAGATGCTAAATCGGCAGCTTTCTCTAAGTTAATTTTTAATTCTTGTAAGTAATCTACAGCTGTATTACTTAAATTGAGAGGTAAAGGGATTTCTCCTGACCACGTTGATTTTAAAACTGCTAATGGACCTCTAGCTTTGCGCCCATACATAAGCTTAAATGGAGAAACTCCTGTTGTACAGTTAGGAACTTCGCGATACGCGAAAAGTAAATACGGAATGTGTCTATCCCAATTTACAGGGTCAGTTCGTATTACATGATGGAGCATTTGTTTAAATACACGGTTAAATTTTTCAACAAGCCCATTCGAGGCAGGGTAAGCTGGAGTTGAGAAACGAGGACTTACTCCTAATCTTTTCTCAAACTCTTGTGTTAATTGAGACGTAAAATTAGTGCCTTGATCACTACATATCATTTCTGGGATTCCTGTACGCATAAATATTTCTAAAAGTGCATCACACGTGACCTTAGCCGATAGGCTTCTTAAAGGTATGACTTCGGGCCATCTCGAATGTTGGTCAATTAGACAAAGACAATATTTATGTTTTCTACCTGAGGGTGGCGCAATCTCTCCAATTAAATCGACACTCACTGTATGAAAAGGATAAGGAGGACGTACCACAGGCGTTATAGGTATTTTATCGGACGTTTTTTCCGGACTCCTCAACTGACATTTTTCGCAAGTTTTACAGAAATTTTGTACATCTCTTATTAGGTTAGGCCAATAAAATGATAGTTTTATTCTCTCTTTTGTTTTCCGCATCCCTAAATGATTCCCAAAGATTGAGTCATGAGCTAATTTTAAAACACTTTCTCGATAACTCAAAGGTAAGACCAATTGATCTACTGTTTCTCCACATATTTTATCTTTATGGAATAATAAATCCTCCTTAAGAAAATAATTATTTTTCTTTAACTCCGCTTCTTTAAAAGCAGTTTGTAACGATAAGCATTCTCGCTGCTTTTCCCTAAATCTACTAACATCAGATAAATTACTAACATTGTTTTGTGAGCTCTCCAGCCGCCTAATTTCAATTTGATTATCCTTTGGCAAGTTAATCACTTTTTCTTTATTCGAAATCAAATAAACAGCTGCCTCCGAATCGCTATTATTTATTGAAGAAACAATCTTTTTTTTATTTATCAATTGAGATGGATAATTATGTGAACTAGTTTCTTTTTTATTAATCAAATCTTGCATTTCGTTTGACCTCGAAAAACTATCACTCTTAAATAATGTATTATCCTCTCCCGAAATTATTTTTTGATTACTACATTCATTTTCGATATGTAACAGCGATGCCGATGACTCATTTAAATTACTTTTATTTCCTGCCTCATAAACATTTTGCGGCGCCAACAGCGTATTAGAATTTTCTGGGATAAACAAATCATTTAATATTTCTTTTTGACTTACTAATGTATTATAGAAGTGTGGAGTGATTAAACATGGAACATTTAATTTGTCGGTTATTGCAAATAATGAATCCGCGTGTGTAAATATACAAGTGTTAGGATTTTTATAATAGACTGGAATTACAGCTAATCTCGCCTCAACTATTTCTCGAAATGCAGATTCTAACAGAATTTTGCCTTTGCTTTCTATGTGAAGATCAGGAATTAGGGCGCTATTTAGAACACAAATCTCAGTACCTGAATCGATAATTGAGGGAACCTGTTTACCTGAGATATAAATATTAACCTTTTGTAAGGGGTATAAATTAAGTTTTTCCGATTTTCCACATTTCTGTAAATGTTTCGACATTACGTGGGTCACTACAGATTTTTTCTCTGTCGCTTGTGCGTTACTTTTAGATTTTTTTATTTCCTCACTTTGTTTGTTAATTTTATCGAATCTATTTCGACGATTCGGACAATCTTTAGCTACATGAGAAATATCAGAGCAAATATAACACTCCCGCTTAAAAGAATATTTACTCTCATTATTAGAAGAATATTTTCTCA
Source organism: Salticus scenicus (assembly GCA_963930645.1). NCBI lineage: Eukaryota > Metazoa > Arthropoda > Arachnida > Araneae > Salticidae > Salticus > Salticus scenicus. The sequence continues at coordinate 297,968,596 of OZ005650.1, read as the reverse complement.
ATGGAGGTGGGACGTATTTTTTATGATTTTCTGTGACCGTTTCCCGATAGACGCGTTTTTCATATTTTGTTTCCTCAAATGATCTACCTTTAGCAGTGAAATATATATCACACGTCTTAGCTAATTGTTCTGGGCGTAACCAATCTTCACCCTGTGTAACTGCAGCATGCATTGCCAGATCCTTATCTAGATTTTCAAATATTTTATCAGATATAATCAAATCTACTAACGACTCAAAATCATTTACATTTCGAATTTTACAATAATGGAGCCAACTGGATCTTAAACGAGAAGCAAACTGTTGGTGTGTCTCCCCAGATATTCTTGTAGCTTTCTTATAATTTTCTAAACAAATGAAAGGGGATGGTGCATATTCTTTTAGAATTAAGGATTTAATTTTCTCATAGTTCTTTAATTCTTCTTCACTTACATAAATCAAAATATTCGCGGCTTTATCGCCAATTACTTTCAGTAAAATCTCCGATTTATATTCTTTAGGTACATTTTTATGCTTAAAAGCTCTTTCAATGGAATCGAAAAAAAGATTCCATGGTTCATTCTTTTTAGGTACTGGTATTAACAAAGTTAATATAGCTTTCAAAAGCTTATCTAATGATAATATATTTTCTGAGTTACTAGGATTATGCAACACCTCATCGTCACTTTCGGTTTGCTTTAACAAACACAAACGATTTATTTCTTCCGATTCCTTTCTTTGCGCAACTGTAGTTGCTAAAAATTCACTCACAAATTCTTTATCTTTAATGTATTCTTTAGATTTTAACAATAAATCTTTTAATTCAACTACCTTTAAATTAGAGTCAGCTTGTTCGCCTATCTCTTGCAAAACGGCAAGTAGATCGGCCTTCGTAACACTTTTAAACATTGCTATTTAAAATGTTAATTCATATCCTATCACCATAAAATAACATTAATTTCTCACCTTTATATATTGCGTCCATGGAATTTATATTACCTTTCTGAGAACACTATACTCTGGTTCGACGTATGCAGAGCGTGCTGTGATAAACCGAGTGTTGACACTTGAGAACAGAAAATTCCCTGTTGTATAAAATTAGCTCTTTAATTAATTAATATTAAATTAAACATGAAGATGAATATATACACTGAGAAATTTATATACATATGAGTACCCATGTACTCATGTAATAATAAGAATAAACCAACGGAATAAATCCGTTACTCGGGCGCGCCAATTGCACCCTACGTTTCAGGCCGAAGGCCAAAGTCTTTTTTTCTGCGAAAATACCTTCTCCCGCTCACGGCGGCTTCCAAGGTTGGTTGGTTGCATAAAATAAACTTAGGAGTGGTTGGTTGCATGACACATATTATAATTTTTTACAGCACTTTGAAGTAATTGTTTCATTAAAAACACGCATTTTAATAAAATATAAGACATATCTATAATGGTGATAAGGACATAGTTGTCAACATTTAGACTTCCTTTTAACAAATAATCAAACATTTTTTTAACACTATTTTTCAACACAATTTTAATAAATAATTTCAAGAAAACTGTTAGCGAATTTTTTCTCTTAAAAAATAATGCCAATAGATCATACGAAAAAACAGGAAGGCTTGGCAGCTATGTAGATAAATATCTTAAATATATCCACTAATGTGCAAATGTAAATGCCAAATTTTAGTTAAAACTATAATTTATTTGCAATAGAATCTGTTTATTTTTAATAAGCAGGTTTATTATTATTATTATGAAATTTTTTCACAAGTTATGGATTTCATTGAGCAATGTTAAAAATCAATTTAATAATTCAAAGTCGTAATTAGAAATAACGAATTATCTGAGTATAGAAACTATCTACGCCGTGTATGAAATGAATTAAACATTTTTAATTGCAAAAAAATGTCTTTAACCGATTTGTATCATAGAGAAACGTGGAAAGAAGCAACATCCTCCATTTCTATTTTTTAGCTGACGAATAATGATAGTGACTAACAAATTTCAGCGCATGAATACGGCTCCGGAGATAGTTGTGATATTGTAAAATCCCACCCAAATCCATTATTGATTGACCGTGACAAACTGCTTAAAAATGCTGAATGAAAAGTACTATGCAGGCAAAGCAAAAAAAAAAAAATCACTTGAACAGGTCCTTTATTAATAGCATGAAGATAAATGTCATTTTACTAAATCAGCTACATCTTGTTAATTATTGAGAAAAAGAACAAAATCCCATACAGTCAATGGTACGGGGGGAGAGGAGGAGGTCGTCAAAATAACGTCTTTTTCAAGCGAATACTATAGGAGCTCTGCCAGTCTCAGAGTAAAAAGTGCTAACCGAAAAATTTGGCATCGTTAAAATACAGCCAAAAGAATGCAAAGCTATTTCCTTGTCTTTAATATATTTTAATACAAAAATTTTTAATATAAATTGTCGTTAAACTCAGACCAACTTGGCATTAAAAAAATGCGCCAGGTGTCAATCAAAGCAACGGACTAAAAACGGTTTGCAGATGCGCGCCAATCAAACGAGACACATCCATTAAAAATCTATTTTTAGAACAATAACGATCTGCTCGATAAGTAATAATAGCTATTAATGTAAACACAAGCATTATAAATATTAACTGAAATGACTATTTTTTGTTTTATTACTACATACATATGCTAGAAATAAGCTGGTAACGAATTTTGAAATACATTCTCAAAATAAATAATTAAAGCTAAAATGATTTAATTCTTTCGGGGAAGAAGTATAAACAAAATTACTTTTCAAAAACCCCGATATAAAAATTGCTTTATTTTATACAGAAAACAATGTGCTTGTAACTATTGAAAGACAAAGAAACGCTATTTAATGAAACATTTTTGATTTGAAAAGAAAACAGGAAATTCTATTTAATTAATTATTTGCATTATATAAATTTAAAAAGATTTTTTTTTTATTAATCTATATTAATCTCTCTTTTTGGTTATTTATAAAATTTGAATAAACAAAATATAACTTTTGAGGCATTTTCATGAATCTTTTTTGCATTGCACAATATATGATAAAATTGTATATATTATTCACATGCAGAAAACATGTTTTCTAAAGAATATGTCAGTATTAATATTAAGATAATTAGCGTTTTAAGTTAATACTCATGCATACGGTTACAAAATATGACAGATATATGGTTAACACAAAAATGGGTTTAACGATATGTATAAAAACTGAAACAACAAACCAATCTGACTTATTCTTATTTCCAGGAAACTTATGGTTCTTTGTTAAGATTTATTATTCCACCTGTTGCAAAATGTAGCAGAAACTCGGATCTCTGGAAAATGGCTCTAACTATTTTGATAAAAACTTAAAATTAAGGTTTTTGAAGAGGACAAACACATATGACGTATTCCTGTCTTCGCTAAAATTAGCGTTCACTGTTATCTCTTATTCTGACCATTGCAAAATATGGCAAATACTTAGTTTTTTCGGTAATGGATCAAATATTTTGATAAAACTTGGGGTTAGGATTCTTTTTGAATTGAGAAATTATTTACCATATTTTCATTGTCAGGATCATTAGCATTCACTGTTGTATTAACTTATACTCAACCTTTGTCGAATTACGGCAGAATTCTTGGTTTGCTTCGAAACAAATCGATTGCTTTTGATAAATATTTGAGGTTTGGGTTGATTTGAGAATACAATTCGTCTTGCATTATCCTTATCTACAGGAATGTTAACGTTCACAGTTAACCCTCATGCCAACCGTGTAAACTATGGTAAAAATTTAGTTTTCTTGGAAATGGATCAAATGATTTTGATAAAAACTTCGGGTTAAAGCTTTGTTTCAGACAAACAAACCAATCTGACTTATTTGGAAAAGTTGACGAACTTTGTCAAACCGCCCGTGAATAACTATAGCAGAAAACGTTTTTGGAAATGGATCTAATACTTTTGTAAAAACTTAGCGTTAAGATCTTTTTAAAATAAGTAAACCATCTGATTTATATTCATCTCCAAGAAATCTATAAAAGAAAATTATTAACTCTTACTCCGTTCATGGCAAAATGTTGCAGATACTTCTTTTTCTTAAAAACTATTTAAATGATTGTTATTAAAATTTAGAATTAATTCTTTTTGAGTTTACAATTATGTCTGAATTGCCTTCCTCTTAAGGTTAATTAGCGTTCATGGGTAATCCGCGCTTCGCCCGGATAAAAATGACAGATAAAAATGCTGGGATAATTTTGATAAAATACTAAAGTAAGTGTGTTTTAAAATTTTCATCTGAAATACTTTTAAATATAATTAGCTTTTTCTTGTAACTCTTGTTCCACCCGGGGAAAATACGACAAGAACTTGTTTTTTTTTTTTTTTTTTGAAATCGCTGGGATGGGGAGAAAAAAAAAAAAGCTTTAGAGGTTTTTTTGAAATTAAAAAACGATCTGACTTATCTTCTTCATCAGGAAAATTACGATCGGTGCTATCTCGTAGTTTGCTTGAAACAAAGTATAATAGAAACAAGGTTTTCTAGGAAACTGATTGAACGATTTTGATATATATATAGCTAGAGATTTGAGAAGATAATTTGGTATAAATTTTACTTATCTCCAGAAAAATGGCTTTCACTAATAACCTGTTCTCCGACAGACAAATAAATAAAGATCATTTTAGATTTCCTTGTATTTACACTACGAATAAGTTTTACTATCAGACTGAGTATACTTGGTCATCCTGATATTATATAACAAAATGAACACAATATAGATAAATTATAAATGCCTACATGATTGTTTTAGCATTGTTTATATTTTTCTTCTAAAATTATTATTTATGTATTTTGGGATATTGGATAACATTTGTGTAAATATGGATATGGTGAAAGTAACCACGTTATTTTTTTGAAACATTGATTCTGGTTCTCTTACATATAATTATACATATTGTCTCAAAATTACATAACTTCCAGTATTCGACGGTATGCTTTAGATTTGGCTTCTTTAGCGACTGTTGACATTCTATATCCATATATTCTTCTTTAATGTCAATATTTTAGTCTTTTTATTTTATAGCTGAATATTTTTTACTCTAAATTTCCAAGAATTTAAATATAATATAAAGAAACATATTGTAATTGGTTAAATGCCTAAATTTATTAAAACGTTTAATTCCAGAAATACATAGAATGATATTTGTTTAATAGAATTTTTAATTTTAATGATAAATGATCCATAATTATTACAGTTAAGTGCGGGAAAATTTTAAAATAAAAATTACTTGTTGGTGGTTTTATGATTTTATATTTGACTGGCTGAACTTGTTATAACTGAATATAACTGAAATTAATAAACTTATAAATTATTATCAAAAATAAAATATGAATTTCTGTTGTTTTCATTTTCTGAAAAATTATATTACTTTACGTTACATATTATTTTATTGTTCACATTTATTATACACTACATGTTATTTTATTATTCAACTGCTAACACCATGTTAATAGTGATATTTTTATACATTGTTATATATTGTCCTATTTGTGAGAAAATATAACATTTTATCAGTGTTTTCTGGTACTGTCGTAATCAGCCTCCAATTAAATATTTTCAGATGATGTTTAATACGTGGTGGACATAATTATTATTATGTCCACCATTATTACATAATTATTACGTGGTGGACATAATTATAAGACACCTATCTAATTTGACAAATAGTGAAAGAAAAGATTCAGAGCTTAAAAGTGATTTATCAAATACGTCAAAAACATAAATTTATTCTGTTATCATATATAATTATTTTATAATAATGCTATTTTCATACAATTTAATGAAAAAACTTAAAAACATAATGGACAAAATTTTAAGACACCAACCGTATTTTCCAAATACAGTGGTCAACATAATTAACAGACACTAATGGTTTAAAATAAAATCCTCTAACGTGGTTATTCAATATTTGGTGGAGCCAACATTGTTTTTTATAGCATGAAAGGTGCGATTCGGCATCGAATCTAACAATTCTAACAAAATATCGCAACACAGTTTTTCCCAAGCAAATTTTATAGCATTCTTTAGGTCTTCGATACATATAAAATGCCTCCCATTTCGGTAAACCGCACGAGCTAAGACCCTCCACAAGTTTTCGATGGGATTTAAGTCTGGGGAGCGAGAAGGCCACGAGAGAACATTGATACTTTGCTCTGAAAGCCACTTTTTTGTTTCGTGTGATGCCTGAATAGGCGCGTTATCGTGCTGGAAAGTGTAGTTTTCGCCACAAAAAAGTTCACCGTATATGGCTAGTTGACCTTTAAGAAGATTATTATACTTTTCGGAATTCATGCTTGAATGCCCAAAAACAATATCCGTTTTCCCTTGAACCGAAAAACCAGTCGAAACCATTACTGAGCCTCCACCCATTTGGCGGCTCATTAGTACATGAGGAAACTTCCGTAAATCATGCCAATAATATTGAAACCCGTCAGGACCATCCAGGTTCAGGACCATCCAGGTCCTTTTTTTCATCAGAAAATAACACAGAGTACCATTTGGAGGTCCAGGTCATAGTTTGTTTAGCGAAGTTTAGACGCTCCATTTTGTGCCGGCTTAGAAGCGGTGGTTGGTTCTCCTTGAACAATTCAGTTTCAAAGCATTTTTAATTCCTGTAGTGGTCATCTTATTCTGTGTAGCGAGCGAAAGCACATGGCGTCTGTCTCTCGAGGACAAGCAAGGATTACGTCCAGATCTTTTAATCACCGATCCATTAATTCCTTTTTTTTAAAACAATTATAATTGCACTTCTACATCGTTTAATAACTTTTGAAATATTATTAATTGAAACACCAGTTTCCATTTAATCTCCAAATTTCGCGAATTTCACTTTCTTTTAATTCTGTACCTCGTGGCATGTTTGTAAATGCGTGAAGTCGGTTATCGTCTGCTTTAGTTAACTGCTGGCGTCATAACAGCGTGCAGAAAATTTGCATATTGCACATTATTTTCGAAAAAAAAGCAGGTGTTTTAATTAAAATGTTAGGTTGTCCATGGTATTTTTGTCCATGGTATTTAATTTTTTTTTTATTAAACTCTATAAAAATATCATTTCTGTAAAACAATTACGTGTGATAACAGAATAAATTTATGTTTTTGACGTATTTGATAAAACATTTTTAAGCTCTGAATCTTTTCTTTCACTACTTGTCATAGATGTCTTATAATTATGTCCACCAGTGTATGTTCCATAACACATTTCGTTCTTCGATGCGATTTGTTAAAAATCGAGGAAGTTTACACTCCAAATAGTTTAGCCTGCACTAGCTTTATATATATATATATATATATATATATATATATATATTACATATATATATATATATATATATATATATATATTACATACGCATGCGTACACGCCTTTAAGATATATAACTCATAAGATAATAAGATATATAACGCATGCGCAAACTTGGTGCAGGCGTTATATATATATATATAAAAGCGTTATATAGATATATTATTTGAATTGGCCAGAAAAACAAACAGTTCTTCTCTTTTAAACGCAGAAAGGAATATGTAACGCATTTTCATGCTATTAGCATCTATTTATTAATTCGATACAAGATCTTATAATGAAATATAAATATGCTTTATTTTTTGTTTTGTAACAATCGTATCGTGATACAATTCATATTAAATTCTACATAAATAAATAATTTAAACTTAAAAGACTAACATATTTTGATTTAAACATTTTGAAGGATAACAACACGAATTATAAAATATAAATACTAAGCTTATTGTAACACAGATAACAAGAAATATATACTATTATAATCAGTTAGTTATTTGTGCAGATAAATGTCTTTTTAAATATATAGTGCTAATTGTAGCCAAAGGTGAGCATATTACCAACACGTTGTGCGAAACGTATTATGAAAAATATTTCGTTATGTGTAGTCTTATAAACACTCATAATATATAATGTGTTTTAATTTCGAAAGAATAATTGTAAATGTTTAAATGTACGACATTTCACTGAATAAAATGAATGATAGGCCAAAAATCTTTAAAATTCGTAACATAAATAAACATGTCGCTAAAAGTAGAGTTTTTGTTCTTAGCCGTCTGCATAGATATCATTATTTTATCATTATTTTCAAGAAAAATTTATTTAATAACATATATGTAGGTATATATGTGTATATGTGTGTGTGTGTGTGTGTGTGATATTTTTTTCAAATTAAATAATTTTAATTGGTAGTATTAATGAAAAATATTGATAATTATAATAAATTCCTTAAAATATATCATAATAATTCATAAAATTCCATAGTGAATTATTGAAAAAAAATTCGCATAAGTAAACTCATAATCTTTCAATTTTATTGAATTTATGTAAGAAGTAATTTCTATATTTAAGAGAGTATTCAAAATAATGACAAAAAAAAAAAAAATTCTTAATACCTAGTGCAAAAAATAGTGATGAAATCAGCATAAATTATATTTTCTCTAAGTTCCCTTTACCCTCGATCAGCCATTCAAACTTAATTTCAGATACATAAGAATATAATATCTTATTTAAAATATTAAAATCGAAGTTATTTTTGTAACTTTTTATTTTTTATTTTGTGATAATTTGTGAAAGCTTTTATTCCTAATAAATGTGCACAATGTACACAAATGTGCTATAGCACACAAAATTACTTTAAATAATATGGTGTGTCACTCACACGACTTCCTCTTACCCTGAAATTTAATACTATAAATACAGGTTGAAAATTAAGAGGTAACATAACGAGTACCGTTATGTAAACCTATGTTAAAATAATTCAAATTAGGCTTCGAAAGAGTTTTATACGATAATTAATTCTCTGGAAGGGGGAGCGGAAGCTATCGCAACCTCCCCCCCCCCCCCCCCGTTTCATTGCTGCAACTACGTTTATATAGAATTTAAATCTGCTACAACTTTCACGTGCAACATTCCTTGAAACTTATTAGTCTTGATCAAACTTTTCCAGCAACAGATTTATATTAATTTGAAAATACAACTTTTGGACCTCCTGAAATTATTCGTTTTTAAGTTACTCTAAGGGACACAGACAATAATCAAACTTTTAAAAACTTGACTTTGGTAATCAAGAAACCTCAAAACGTGTAAATACACAAAAAACAAGTGATAAATATTTAGCGTAAAAACATACATTATCTATCATATGTCTATGAAGGATTCATTTCCATTCCTGATCAGCTTTCCTGGACATGGTAATATATTATAGTAAAGCACTTCCACTAACAATAAAAAAGAATGTTATAGCTTAAATAAAAGCAACCCTGTATATCTTTTGAAGAATATGTACAAAACGCATAGTGCACCTAAATAGAATCCTATAGTAAAAATATACGGCACAACCTGAAATGTACTTCCATTTATTTTCAGCTATTGTTGCACTATAATCTAGTTCTTTTGTGTAGCCCTGTAAATGAACAGTGAATGATTTCCCTGCCATATTCTACATGAGGCATGTTTTTATGCATGTAAAAGAATATATATTCATTTAATTTGGTTTAGTGCAGTCTATAGATGTTAAACTCTACTTGCCTGCAATTTCCCCCATAGACGTAATGTATTTGAATACTTTTGAGTGTCCCTGTAAACGAACCATTTGCTTCATCTCATCGAAAAGCTTAGTGTAGCATCACTATATGATACACATTTAGAATACCGAGTTTAGAATTTCTGCTACTATTTGTTCTTGAGATATGCTGATAAGACACACACAGACACAGACACACAGACAGAGACATACAGAGACTAACCGCTAAAAACAGGATTTTCGGATTCAGGGGACCTCAAAACGTGTAATTATAACAAAAACTGACATTCGAAAATTTGACCCTATAACAATACTTTCTCTACGTTATGGGTAAGAGAAAGTAAAAATATAGAAATGCGTAATAAAGAAAACTAAAAAATAATATATCACTGAAACGTATCGAATAATAAAGACACAATTTAATGTATTCGCTTGTCTAAATTTAAACAATAAACATAAACTGATTGTGGGTTTTACGAAAATAATTACCTAGATTATGTTAAAGAACTTTTAGTTAAACATAATCCCAAGAATTAATTGTATTTATTTTAGAGTATACGTAAACAATGCTATAATAAATAACAGTGTAGTACTGAAAAGTTAACCATTAAGTCTCGTTAATACTTAACAAAATATATTTTTAGCTAATTTTTGCTGATAAAGAAATTTAAATTTGAGTCACGATACATTTTTATCTCTCTCTCTATATATAAAAGAGTATACACACTGATTTATTTTATTAACGCAGCTGTGGCAGTTGTATGGGAGATACAATTACAAATTTTCGTGAGTAGGTTGGTTTTAGGACCCTGACGAGTACTAAGACGGGATTTTGCGAAATAGGTGGGGGGGGGGGAGGCAAAACACCTTTATAAGCATAACTCGGCTCCAAATTACTTCAAGGTGGAGAAATTGCAGATTGGGAGACTAGACTTGAGTACAGAGAAATCATTTTCTGCAATTTTGGAATTTTGGATTTTCGAGAGGGGGGGGGGGTGGAGGAAAAAAGAATATTCGGTTGCAAATGTAGCAAAATCCAGATTTTCGAATAGAACTCTACCAATAATAGTAAAAAAATATAAAAAATCGCCAAGTGCCTTCTGGAGGATATTTCCAAAAACTCATTTTTAGTTTTTTGTGATTTTCGATTTGGGGGGGGGGGGAGGAAGTTACGAGGAGGCAAATTCGAGCTTCCTTTTAGCGCTAAATTCATCTGGGAAAATCTAGTGTGGTTTATTTACGTGTATCCAACACCCATTGCAACGCAATTTTACGAAATTTCCCCTTTGCCCCGCCTCCCCCCCTTGGGGCGGGTGGGGAGACTATAAACAAGTTTCCAGACATAACTTTGCTTTAAATTATCTTAGCAAGATTAATTTTTATGTGTGGGTTAGTTATGCGTTCCCAACAGGCACTATAAAGGGATTTTACGAAATTTTGCCCCCCCCCCCTTAACGCCCTTAAACGGGAAAGAGAACAACAAACACGTTTTAAAGAGTAATTCTGCTCCAAATTATCTCAGGAAACCTATTTTTTGATATGTCGATTGGTTATGCGTACTCAAACCACACACCACAAAGGAATTTTTTTGAAATTCCGTCCAATCCCCTCCTTGGGGGTTGAGAGAGGGGGCAAAAAACATGTTTACATGCGTAACTCTGTTCTAAATTATCTTAAAATGGCAATTTTTGATGTGTTTGCTGCTTATGCGTACTCAATCCGCACTACAAATGGATTTTGTGAAATTCCATCCTACCGTCCCTTGGGGGGGGCGCAAAAAACATGTATCCATGCGTAATTCTGCACTATATTAACTCAGGAAGGAGATTTTTAATGTGTGGGTCGGTTATATGTGTCTAACACATAGTATAAAGAGATTTTGAAAATTTTATTTCCCCTTCTCTCCTTTAAAAAGGGGAGGAGACACATTTTAAAACACAACTCTGCTTCAAGAAATCTCAGGATCTCGATTTTTGAAGTGTCTGTTATGTATGTGTATGCAACATGCACTATAAAGGGGTTTTGCGCAATTACCGATTCCCCCCCCCCCCTTTTGGGACGGGCGGAGCAAAAAATACGTTTTCCAGCTTAAATCTTCTCCAAATTATCTTAGAATGGCAAATTTTGGTATGTGGCTGTTGGTTATGTGTACGCAATATGCACTTTGAAGGGATTTTGCAAAACTTTCAACTTCACCTGCGAGGGAGGGGGGTGTAAAAAGCAGTTAAGCCGCTGCCGAAGGCATTGGGGCTCATAACTCAAGGCATTGGGGCTCATCGGCGGCATTGAGGGTCATCGGCGAGCGGGGAAACCACTACCGAAGGTAGCGAGAACTTTAACTTAGATTTTGACTGATTTCAAAGTTTTTTTTTTTTTTTTTTTGAGATATTTTTTTATTATTATTAATGTTATGGTATTTTGAGAATTCATTTCAATGTAATGACCAGCGAAACGGGCAAAGCCTGCTAGTTAATTTATAAAATTGAATAATTTAACAATAATATACATTAAAATTAATTTATTCACGGTTAAATTTCTTTTTTTTTTATTTTTTTTTTTTAAAGGAAATATATTTTTTATAACATATTTAGATGTAGAAATTTATCAAAATTTTCCTTTAAAATATATTTTTTCCTTTTTTCTGATAAATATGTATATCTTCAATTTTCTAAATATGAATACGGTAGGTTTATCTGCCTCTTTCACAAGCACCATTTTTCATTTACAGTAATAAATAAGGATATATTCTGAAACATTCAAATTCAATTCCATTTTAAAAATGATCATTTATTATATTTCAGATTGTTTCACTATTCAGAAGGAAATTTATTTAAATTTAAAAAATATCATGCATAATATAGAGAACGCAAACAAAAAACTATCATATTGCTAGAGTTTTTCAAACCGGTTGTCAAAAATAAATTATAGTAGAAAAATAACATTTGATGTAAAGAAGGAGGTTTAATACTTTCTGTCACTGGTAAATAAAAATACGTTACTTTACTGTTATATGGTAATTTTGCTTTATCTTCATGCTTATCAAATGTTATTTCGTCCCGATGTTTGAAATGCAACTTTTTAAAAGTAATAATATAGTGTTTGTTGGAATTTGTGTTAGAGTTTTATATTCAAAATAATTGTATTTTGTAAATCATTGTCTCATTTTTCTTTAACATTTCTTGATAAATTTTGGTATCCACATATATAAAATGCATTCCTAATATGTTTGTTCCCTAAAATCTACTGGACTAAATTACGAAGTTTTTTGTTTTTGAAAATCATTCGCATTGTCTAGGAAAGGTTTTCAATCTACCATAATCTTCAATATAACAAATAGAATAAATTTATAGGTCTGGTTCGTAGCGCCGTCTACATTTAAATAATGTAATAGATATTAATAATTTTTTTCTCAAATGTTATTGTATATCTGTTTAGTTTATCAATATTTCCAGTTATGATGCTCAAGTTTCGTACAGCTGTTGTTGACTTAAAAAAAAAGGCATAAAAATAAATGTAAGCGAAAAATAGCAGCCTACTCAAACTTCTTTTTAAGGACATTAACATAGTTGCCAACTTTTTAATTTATTCCGACGCATTTTTAGCCCCGCCTTTATTTCGCACCACTTTAATTTTTAGAATATAATTCTCTAATATATAACTACAATAAAATAAGAAAAACTTACTCTTTAAAAAAAGTGGTCTGGAATAAAGGTGGGGCTAAAAGTGCTCCGTAATAAATTAAAAAATTGACAACTCTGCATTAATCGTCTGAACTTCGATAAAATAAAATATATAAACGTAAAGGATTTTAAAATTTAAAAGAGAAGATTTCAAACGAATTGAAATTTAAGTTTTGTGTTTCGAACATTTTGAGAAAAAAATATTAGTTAATATTAAACGTTGGGTGGATTCTGGGCTGAAAATTGGGAGAAACTAGCCATGTATCATTGCACACACAGTGTGCTACCCGTTTTACGGCTCGGAAATGCATTTCATACACGGTGTGCAAATCCGTTTCGAACAGGTTAACTTGTGGCAGATGATTGCAAGATTAGCTTCACAAACAACAAGTGTAAAGATTGTAAACAATGGCAGATTCCGCAGCAAACAAGAAAACATTGAAGATGAAAAGGAAATGTACTAATTTTAAGTTAAACATGTTATCTAGTAACTTAATGTTATTTTATAATTTTTTGTCACTATCTGGTCTTGTTCATTTTTGTGTTTCTTTAATATTTTTTCTTTAAATAAATTTTTGTTATTCTTTTTAAATATCGTTATTTTTTTTATTTTTTAATTATTGAATTGAAATATCCACTCCTAATGCAAAAATAGTTGCTTATAAATATCTTAAAACAATGTCATTTAAATGCAATTATTACTATTAACTATTTAATCGTAGTTATAATTAAGCGCAATCTCTCCTACACATGTTCGCAATCACTCCTACCCTATAAGGAGATACTGCGGAAAATAGTTGTGCTGGTTTTATTACAGCTGTTGTTTTAAATTATGGCAGAACAACAAAACAGTAATGAAAATGCATAGAAGAAGGTTTAATCCAAACGTATGCACCAATAATTTAGCAAAAAATTAATATTTGGATTTTTTATGTCATTCTTTTGAATTGTGCGCAAAATCTCCTAGCTTTAGCTTATCTCATAATAATTAAAAAAAAAAAACTTTCGGGAACCTTGTAAATTATTATGTTACGCTAATCATAAATTAATTTACAGAGAAATGGTTCTGCGTTTCTTAAAATCATATATAAATTTCGTTATGTTGTATAAAGGGTTGTAGGGATTAAGACCGATTGACCGATTGATTGAGCCCTATGGTACTAGGCCTGAGGGGGTGTGCCCTCCACGAGGGGGGGTCTTTCTAAGGAATCCTAGCCCGTATTTAACTAAGTTTCGGAGAAAACTACAGAAATCTCCGAACGGTCAGGCCGACGAGCGCGGCCTGGGATCAAACCCGGCACCTCACGTCTACCAGCTTCGAGAGCAGAACCGCTCGGCCGCTGGTGGGACGTATGTTGTACAAATATAATATATTATGCTTTAAAAATATATTTCATCGTGATGAAGTATATGTCAATATATGTCATTATATGTCATTCATCGTGATGCATCGGATATCTTTCGTGAATCTTTGTACTCGAAACATTCACGCCATTTATATAATTTACACTGGAGAACAAAACATAGTGAACTTGGGTATTGTAAATTTGTTTTCTGCAGAGTATAAATAATAACGGAAGATACAGCATACATAAAAATTGATGTCATTAATCACTTATAAAGGTTGTTGGAAAATGCTAAATTTGTTGACCCAAACCAAAATTCCATCAAGTAATTTCCCATTATAGATCTTTATGCAAATAAAAATTTCTGTGTGGCTTTGTACAGATTAATACTAATCTTAATATAACATAGATTTTTTTTTTTTTTTTTTTTTTTTTTTTTTTTTTTTACGATAAACACCGATTTTACGATGACTAATGCAGTACAAAGACATTTTAATATTTATTTATAAAAATACCTCTCATAGAACGCAATGCATTGGCATTCTTTTGGATGTCCCTGTACACAAAACAGTAGGGGTGTTTTGACAAGATTCTTCATGTAATAGGCTGCACAAGAATATGTCTGGACTGGGGAGGCCCATATTCCTTGAAGTATGTATATACGATGAAATAAAACCTCTTGTCATATAAAAGACCAGGAGATATTACTTATGAATCTAAATTTTTTTCTTCTTTTATTCTTTTTGCAAAGAATAACCGAAGCAACATCATTCTTGAAAGCCCATTAAAGTCAAGTTAAAAAGAGTCACTATGATACTTGAATATTTA
Organism: Salticus scenicus; assembly: GCA_963930645.1. NCBI lineage: Eukaryota > Metazoa > Arthropoda > Arachnida > Araneae > Salticidae > Salticus > Salticus scenicus. Next base: position 297,953,175 of record OZ005650.1, on the reverse strand, counting down.
TCAAAATTAATGAAGACTAATTTCTCAATCTTAAAGAAATATATATATATATATATGTGTGTGTGTGTGTGTGTGTGTGTAATTAGCTCAATATAAGCTATATTTTTGATATTTTTAAACTGCAATAGTAAAATATAGAAATGATGAATTAAAATCAAAAAGCTGACGTATCAAATATTTTTGTAAAAATTCGATGAAATACGTAACGAAATCAACATTTTGTTTTCAGGAAAATGTGTAAAAAAAACTTACAAGAAGATGAGTTTAGCAACAAAATCACTGTAACTCTTTTATTTTTTTTTAATCCTTTCGTTCCAAGCAGACTATTTTAAATCGGAAATCGTCTGATTTTGAAGTTATAAAAATAATGTTATGCGTTAAATTTATTAAAATTTATTAATAAATTTGTTAAATTTATTTAAGTTCGTATTAAAGGGTTGGTGAAACAATTTTCATTGACAAAGATTTTCAAAGATATTTGAGAGGAGATGTAGGGTTGTTTTTTAAAATAAATCTGTTGGAATAGGATGAAATCCAATGCTTGATTGCAGTGATGCCAGATGGAGGATTTTGTCCCCATTTTGGGGAATTCTGAGGCTTCTGGGGACAATTTTGGAGACCAAATGTTTGTGGGGACTTTTTTGGGGAATTCTAAAATTTTTGGGGACAAATCTGAGGAGTTCATCTTTTTTCTGTCAATGTTGGCAACGTAATGATTTATCCCTACGACTAGAGACTTTCAAAAGCTTTATTAATTGTATTAAAAACACTTTAAACGCACGTAAAATGAAATTTTATTTAAAAGATGTTAAATAATTTATCCGAAGCTTTTCGCTTTAATAGTAAAGCATCATGGATTTTTATTATTCGTTTCCAATGAGCAGTTTTTAAATATTTTTTCTTTTCACAGTCAACAGTTAAGTCTTTTAATAACGTGAATATCAGCAAAGTCAATTTGAAGTCCGGTAAAGGTTGGATCAAGGCGCTAAGAAAAATAAAAGAAGTTGGAACTATTGAAATATCTCACGAGGCTGTAGTAGGAGAAAAACCATCATGCTGATATTCACGTTATTAAAAGACTTAACTGTTGACTGTGGAAAGAAAAAAATGTTTAAAAACTGCTCATTTTAAACGAATAATAAAAATCCCTGATGATGCTTTACTATTAAAGCGAAAAGCTTCGGATAATTTTTTTATACATCTTTTAAATAAAATTTAATTTTAAGGTTGTTTAAAGTGTTTTTAATATAATTAACAAATGACACGTGTTAAATTTAACTCTTTCTTTTTTCTTTTCTTTTTTTTTAGAGATTATTTATAATCCGCGATTGTAATGAAATGCTCGCCCTCTGGTGGGCTAAGGTGAAATTATCACACAACTGCATATCCTCATATTATGCAATCGACTTTCCATGATGAAATGGCGGAGAAAGAATAATAATTACACGTGGCTGTTATATTTACTAACAACTGCAGTGTTCAGAGAGCGCCATCTATCGATCATTACAAACGCGGATAGCTTTATTGTTATTTGGGAATTTTTTTCAAAAATTACCTTCATTTGGGGAAAAATCTGAGCTAAAATCACAGAAAAATCTGCTTGATTTTTTTTTTTTAATTTTAATTTTCCCTTTTTAGTAGAAATCAAGTTGGGGATTTTTTCGAAAAAAAAAAAAAAAAAAAAAAACCTGATTTGGGGAAATTTGAAGATCTTTTTGCGGAAATAATTTTCAACCATCTGGCATCACTGGTTGATTGCATCGTCCATGAACGTTGGGAATAAATAAAAAAAGAATTAAAATAAATGTAATGAATGTATTTTTTTTTTCATTGAGTAGATAAGCGTAGGAAAGATTAAATGACTTTTTAATAACAGGAAATGGGTTAGATTTAATATAATGAATTAGAATTAAATGATATACTTGCATTTATATTATTATTATTATTATTATTATTAACAAAATAGAAATTTAAATATTAGTATTTGTTATGGCATGGAGAATTTTACCTATATTTTAATTTTGCATGAAGTGGTATTTATACTTTATTTAATAGGGGAAATGCCATAATAAACTTGAGTAACATTTATAACTTTAAGAAATTCTGGCAATATCTACTGTAGTAAAATCGCGAGACGACACATTAAAAGACAGACCAAACTGAAGTCATAATTACTTTTCAATTTTACTGGATGAAGTTGAAAGCTACTGGACCGACTCTTGCTCACTTAAAAAAAAAAAAAAAAATTATCCGCGTTGTCAGTTGAAGGTTTAAAACTTTGTAAATACTCGATTGATCAGTAGAAAGAACGTTAAGGTTCTAACTATATTGCAGTGGGACTCGTATTGAGGATAATGCGAGCAAAAACAGGCTGCCGGAGGCAGTGGAGATTAAAATCGAAGTTCATGTGCAAATAATTAATTTTTTCTGCGCGCGATCTGTACACAATTGTAAGGCTCTGTTGCAGGCAGTTGGGACTTGAACTCGCATATTGTGAGCAGGAAAGATGCTGCTAAAGTCATCGGCGACCCATATTGAGAATTGGACCAAATTCATTAAAATTTAGTTTCAGAATTTATATTTATCAGATATCATAATTACTTATCAGATTTTACAATTAATGATTCAATAATCCATCCTAGACATTGTGCCCAGCTAAGCCGGCGAAATCCACAGCTATCCTATAAAATATCTTGTTTATTGCACATATAGTAAAACGTGTAAAACAGCTTATATAAAATAAGTTTAAATAGAGTTGTTTTGTATTAAAATTTCTTAAGGTTTTTATTATGAGTATTAGAATAGTGCGAAATAACCAAGTGTACATAAACATACAAAAGTAAAAATTTCCTTGCAATGATTTCACTTTAAGCTAGTATGTTTTCTTAAATTAAAAATAAACTAAAATAAACTAAAAATAAGTAAATGAAATGATCATTTTTTAAACATTTTAGTTTTATACGAATTAAATAAGTTTAGCCTTTAAAAAATAGATTTATTTTATTATTTCTTTCATTGCTCCGTTACTTTTGAAAGGAAATTCTCGAAACAGAAAAAGTAATTTACTTCAAAGTAAATACACATGCCCTGAATAAGAAAACTATTGTTATGAATGTAACATCAAAGAGAGGCTTTCTGTAATCTTGTTTCAGAAAGATAAAATTTCCAGTGTTTGAACTTGTGTGTTTAAAGGGTTACTTTGATAATTTACTTGGCTTTAATCATTAACTGATTATTAAGATAATTAAAGAAAGTAAAGGAAATGTAACAGTTCTTTGAAAATAAATTTATATGTACTTCTTAAAATAAATATAATTTGATTGAAGTTAATATATCTCTTAGTGCTTATTCAACGATTAATTTATTAAAAACTAGAGGGATATGCCCCTGCTCGGTTCGTTCACTAATACCAGCGGCAACATGCCTAGAAGACTTTGTCCACTTCGCTGGTTACAATATTTTAATAAATAATAAAAAAAAAAAAATTCAAACGTAAAAAAGTAAATTTGGATTGACGATTATTTTTAGCAATTCAAAACCATGGCCAAATCCCATTACATACAGCCGTTAAGGAAATGTAAATGACATTAATTATTTGTGTGTGATTGTATTGGTTTGAAACACGGTTAATTCAAAATAAACTACATATGCATTCACATTAGTTTGCGGATGATACCCATACAGCACAGAATGTTTCAGTTATGTTGCAAAAAACTTACAATCTTTCAAAACTGTAACAAATTTAAGTATGTTCTCTGATACGTTTCTGTAACATTCGCATTTTTCGATGTTCCTTCTGTTAAGTAATTGAAACGTTTCTGTTACGTTTCCGATTTTTTGTTACGATCGCAGACATTTCTACGTTTTTCAAACTAATCGGAAATCAAACTGAACTTTTCGAAACGTTTCTGAAATAATTCTAATATTTCGATGTTATACGACTGTTACATTTTTGGAACATTTTGTGCTGTTAGGGTAAGACTAGCAGGCTTTGCCCGCTTCGCTGGCCACTAAATTTAAAGGAAACTCTTTTCTATATAGCTTTATAAAAATAAAATAAAATAAATTACTGAAATTGTTCAAAAGTTCGCTCCAGGTCCCTGCTGCATTCGGCAGCGATTTGGTCATCCACTGCAACTCGGGCGCTTGTCCCTATTACCTGCGACAATAGTTTACCAATGAGCTTCCATTTAGGTACTTATTATATAACAGTTTCGAAATAGATAGTATCGAAAAAATTGGAGTTTCCCTTTTATATTTGAATCCCAGTTACATGTGAACAACACTATACGTGTTGTTCACATGTAACTCGGACTGGACTCAAACGTAACTGGGTTTAGACAACATAATATTTGCTTTTACGTTATTTCATATGTTTATTTTGTTTATCCAATCAACCATTAAATGACAGCAATTTCACGCCAAATATTACTATATGCTGTGACCGGGTACGTCTGTCGCATGAGACAATTAATTTTTTGTGTTTATATATAATTCATGGGTTGTAAACCTGATAGTACAGCCTTAATATAGTTCTCTTTGGCGGCTTTTGAATTTTTGTCACCATTTTAGACTTAATCCATTGTAGCAATAAGACTTAATACCTTGTAATAATATGCTATGAGCGCTATTTCTGCCATATTTTAGACAACTAATCTTTTAATGGTTATATATATTTCCCATTAAACATATTTTTATTTATTTATTTAAATATTAATTTGAATTTTTCAAATATTTCTGTTCGACAGCGTGCAAGTGCAGTAACACACAGAGGCTCATTTGTTTGTATGATAAATTAGCATAATGATTATTATATAAAAAAATAAATAAATAGGTAAACATTATCGTGTTGCACAACTTTATTATGTTGTTCCACTGGCGGCTTTTGAATTTTTGTCGCCATATTAGCGATGGATTTTTTTTTTTTTTGTATGAAAAGGGGAATGCTATTTTGCTAATAATTTTACCAGACTCTTTTTTGTTTATACATAAGAATCCTTTATATTCTGCTTATATTTTTAATGGTTTTTAGATTTAAAATAGTGCTTGTTGAAGTAAATTTCCTATCTTTAAAACTGCATTTATTCTGTAAATTTTGTGTAAAAATAAATCATTTATGTTTTTATATATTTGATGCGCTACTTAGATTAAAATGGCTGTTGCTATATTAAATTTCTTGTCGAAAAACGTTCGGTGTACTTCAACACCAAAATTTAAAAAATCGCCCAGCAGGATCTGTTAATGAAACTGATAAAATAAAAATATGGTTCATAGAGTTTAAATAATCTATTTAAAAAAACTTTTAAAACCCAAATTATTAATGTATCGTATCACATACATAGATATAGTAATAATATATAGATTGATCATTGGGGAGAAAAAAGTGATTCCTTTTCACTCGGGAAAAGACGGCGATTCTACCAAAATATGGCAGTCTTTCCCCGAGTGAATACACACGGGAATACACACGAATGTTTTAGCAAATAAAATTCATGAATAATTTATTTACTAAAGGTGAATGAAAAGCTCCAGATATAGTTTCAAATTCATTCTTCTTTTTTTCCTTTTTTCCTTCAATACCACTTAATGGCTGATTCCAAAGCTTTTTTTTCGGCATAAAAAATCTTTGCACAATAATACGGGGATGATAGATCTATATATATTATTATATCTATGATCACATAATTCTTTTCGAAGATAGAATGAAACTTAATTTGAAAAAAAAAAAAAAATAATAATAATAACTTTTGTTTATCCGCGATTGTAATGAAATGCTCGCCCTCTGGTGGGCTAAGGTGAAATTATCACACCACTGCATATCCTCATATTATGCAATCGACTTTCCATGTTGAAATGGCGGAGAAAGAATAATAATTACACGTGGCTGTTATATTTACTAACAACTGCAGTGTTCAGAGAGCGCCATCTATCGATCATTACAAACGCGGATTAACCAAAATAATTGATGAAATTTGAAATGCAAGTTGGTCTTGTGGGGTACAGGCTGTATATTATATTTTTGTGTTCGTGGGAGAAAATTTAAAAAATTTGAAAACTGCAATTTTTAATCCCACTTAAAAATCATGTGTCTTAATGTGAAGCAGATTTTTCATTTTTTTTTTTCTCCTAACGGTTTCCATACAATCTTCTGCTGTTGCCACCTAAAATTCATACTTTAGTTAATTTTAAAAAATCTAATTGTCCGATTGATAAGCTGTTTAATGCATCGGATTTACAAAAATTTTCCCTTTCCTTTGCTATCTTATTTGTAACGATGCGACTGATATTTCTAATTTATTTTCTTATCTTTCTGATTTATTTTCCTCATTTTAAATAAATGTACGTTGTTTTTTTTTCTTTTCTTATTATTATTATTATTTTGTCGAAAAAAAATTGGCAACAATTAAATTATGGATAAAATTTTAAAATTTAAATGACTTATTTATCAGAAATTAGAAGGTTATTATTTTCACATTTTAATTAATTAAGAAAAAACTAATCATCCGATTGATAAGCTGTTTAATGCATCGGTTTTACAAAAATTTTCCCTTTCATTTGGTATTTTATTTGTAACGATGCGACTGATATTTCTAATTTATTTTCTAGTCTTTCTGATTTATTTTCCTCATTTTAAATAAATGCACGTTTTTTTTTTTTTTTTAATTATTATTATTTTGTTGAAAAAAAAATTGGCAACAATTAAATTATGGATAAAATGTTAAAATTTAAATGGCTTTTTCATCAGAAATTAGAAGGTTATTATTTTTACATTTTATTTAATTAAGAAAAAACTAATCAAAAATTCGAAAATCTGACTTCGATGTGCACAATGACCCTACGGGGGGCACCTTTGTGTTAAATCTCGTGACTGTCCGAGCTACCTGTGAAGGTGTTCACATATATTTGGTTAAATTTTAATTGAATTTTTAAATAAAATAAAATCTAATGATAAATGAATGCATTATTCCAATAAAAAAAATAATTAAATTTTAAGTGAGATATTATATTTACGCAATTTGTTCTTAAGCACTTGGAAAAAGAATTATTTTTAAATGTCGTTAAAAATTACACAATTTTAATTATACATACGACCTACACTATTTATTAACATAAAACAATAACACACATCATTCAGAAATCTAAATTGTATATCTTTTATATCTAAATCATAAATAAATGTTTATCTTTTTGAATAGAAAAGTACTTTATTTTATGGGATAAAAAGAAAATAAAAGAAATAATATCTAACGGAAATCCTGACATTAAACGTAATTATAAAAAAAGTGTTCTCAAATAGTCATAAAAAAAAGAAAACTCATTGTCAGAATTTATATTATTGCAACACCGGATATAATTTTTATTTTAAATTACCCAATATTAATGATTTCAGTTCATAACGGTCATTTTCTCTAGTCAAACGGTCGCTTGGCATAAAAATTGGCGATTAAAAGGTTAATACAATTATAAACCGTCATTACAAATTCAAAAATTAACATTAGTTTAATATCTAAAACAAAGAACTGAAGTTGGCTTTCATTTTGACGAAAATAATGATAATGCAGTCATATGACTTCCCTTCCAGATGGTTCTCCCGTGCGATCGAAAAGAGCAGACCCACAGTTTTTGCTTTTTTCACGGTTTAGTAAAGACGTAGTATTTTTCGCTGCCCTCTCTCTCTCCCTTGTTCCTCGGAATTTTCTGGAGTTTGATTCCTGAACAATATTTTTTAAATACGAACCTGTATTGATTAATGATGTGAATCCTTTTAACAAATATAATAAACGTGTGTTAAATTTTCAAGACTTGTAATTTTTTGTTTAGCGGCACAACACTCCAAGGAACAACAAGATGAATTGATTCAAACAAATCATTTGTCGGTGATGGATTTCAATACTACACTACCGTTTTCGAGATCAGTGAAATATACAAATATTGCTCACTTAATAGTATAAGATTAAGAAAAATAAAACATATAAAATCATTTGGTTAATTAAAATTAATATTTAAATAACAAATAAATAAAAGGTGAAATGTTTAAGCAAATATGACATAAATTTCATCAGAAATGTTCAATTATACAAGTTTAAATTTTCGTTGTTTACTTCCTTATAAGGAAGTGTTGTATTCCCGATTTGCGAAATGAATTTTGTATCTCGAATCGAATCAAAATCGAATGTCATAGAATGTTGTTAATTTATATTTGTGATAGTCATGACCACTAGTTATACGTTACTAATTTTCGCCTTCACATGAGTCCCCTTTTTAGAGATATCTTACGTTTTACACGATGTTTTGTGAGTCTGTGTGTATGTGAGTGTGTGTATTTCGGATAACTCAAAAACGATTAAGTGTAGAACATTAAAAATCGATATATAGCTTTGTAATAACATGTAGATGTGTACCTCTGTTTTTACTTTTTCTGTAACTTTCCGTTTTGGAGACATTTCGAAAAATCATATTTATGATACACAAAAATATAAAAGATTTGTCTATTATATATGTGACCTACTGTCATAGAGATTTTTAAAAAGCTAATAATTGAGCCTATATGACATTGCTATGAAAGTTGTCGAATTTTTGTTTGTAGAAACTAATTCGTAAAGGCATAAGGAGGTTCTAGTCGACGAATACACTGTATGTAATGAATGTTGTACAACACCGAGAAAAAAAAAATATAGGGTAGTCTGGTCTAAGAGTAAGCACTTAATATACAAACTGTTCTAAAATAAAAACATACAATTTTAGATAATCAGCTTCACTTTTATTTTGTTCTTAATTAACACATCTTTCATAGAATAACATAAAACATAACAAAAATATACCACATCTTTGGAAAAACTAAAAAATAGCAAAGTAAGAATTGCGTACTCTGACAAGTGGTGTTGGATAAGAGTACGCATATGAGTTGATAAGAGTACGCTGGAAAAATTATCTGAAAATTCATGCGTACATTTCTTGAAGTAGTCAAAAATAAAGTTTACTTCACCTTCATAGCTCGTATAAGCTTCATGCCATCACTCCTCGTATTTGGAGCATCCTATAAAGTCTTCGTCTGTGTGTGTGTGGGGGGGGGATAACAATTCTTCCCCACATGATGGACATTTCCATATTTTTTGGAGGGTGTCTTCTTTAGAACTTGAAACCGTTTTTTGGCCCTGTAGTAGTTGGTTTCGGAATTATTTTTGGCTTTTTTCTTTATTACCTGTTTAAGGGTCGAATTCTCTTGGAAAGCCTACTTGTATGGAGACGCACTTAAAATGTCTGATTTTGTTGTTTAGCTGTTATATCTTGAGAATACTTCAGCTTATGGTAGTTGGGCTATATCTGCAAACGGTACGTGAGGCGATTTAATTCCATTATTTTTAAGGCAGGCAGGTGGTGTATACGCTCTTTCTTTCAAAATATTTTGATTATTTTTAAATGGCGTGTTCTCACCCTGCAATTTGTTCGATATTTCATTTGTTGTGTATGAGGACAGTAAAGAATTGCCCGGTACATTGATGTTACTAGCCGGAACAGTAATTTCCTTTGATGTTTCATTGATAGTTTTTCTCTGCTGATGGTTGGACTTTTCAATACCCTAAGTTGCCAGCCTGCAATTGCTCTATCACCTCATTAGTTTGATTTCCATTATCGTCGCCAACGATGTCAGCCACGGCAAATGTAGCGTTTTCCTCACAATCAATGTTTTGTACTGGGTCATGAACTGGATGGAAATTTTGTTCATCTCGAGTTTCCAGCAAAGGCCTTTCTGTCACTGCACTGGGTAAGAAATCGTGATTCCTTGAAACTTCATATAGCATTTGCGGAAGTAGCTGCTTTGAGATAAGCCGTAGTCAAAATTTCAGAAAATTGGTAAACTTTTATCACTCGACCAGGAGGATTATGGGTCTATTTTTCACATTCCAATGCGTAAAAAATCTTAAGGTTGTTATGGATGCAGCGATCAAGTGGCTGGGTTTTGTGGCTACTGTGAGATGGTTTTGTAAGAGCATGAATGTGGTTAGCCCGGAAGAAATTAACTGCCTGTAATGTTACAGTGTGACATGTGGTTATCTAATATCGATAGTACTTGGATTGTCTTTGCTAGGCCTTGCGATATCTTTAAAATGAGATAACCAGTCCATAAAGAAAGCGCTGTTGAGGCAGTTCGTGTTTGACACTATTTCTGTAGTTGCAGGCGAAATCCCATCCAAAAGTTCGACCTCCATACGCTTTCGAGGAAATATGAATGTTGGTGGAATAAAATTCCCAGAAGCATTGGCTGCATTTACGAGTGTTACGGGGATACCACGTTCAGCACCCGAAATCTTATTGACGCAGTGCTTCCCTTTGTTCAAATCACCTTTGGTGGTTTGTTTGGCACCGTGGGGAGAAACCAGTCTCGTCCATATTGTAAACTGCGTGAGGAATGACCTTGTAGGTATTCATAAACTTCACCACATTTTCAAAGTAGCAATCGCATTGAGGCTTATTAAGGCCTATCGCTCGAGCAACAATTCTTGAGGTTGGCGTACAGTCGGTAACAAAAGTGTCCGAACACTAGCAAAAATTCCTATGTAAAAAAAATACACTTCATACGGTTTTGTTAAATAAATCCTTATCGAATCCAGTTCTTACATTGACTAAGAACAAGATTCGACAAGGATTTATTTAACAAAACCGTATGAAGTGCACATTTTTTCCATAGGAATTTTTGCTAGTGTTCGGACACTTTTGTTGCCGACTGTAAGCAACGACAATTCTTGATGCCTTTCTAGCAGTAGCCAAAGCCACTACATAGCCCCGTTTTCTTTTTTTTCATTAAAGCTATGTTGTAATCCATTAATCTCTGCAAAACTAAAATAAACTTCTCATATTTTTTTACTAGTTAGTCCGTATAATATGCTATCTACTTTTTTCGATGTTTTCACACATTTCGATGTTTTCATTATTTCCATTTACGAAGAAAAAGTTTGAGAGTATCTGGCAAAACGTCTGGATGGAGATCATCTTTTTAATCTCTTTTGCAAAGTTGCTTCATGCATTCCTGATGATTTATATACCGCTCTCTTAATTTCGCCTGCCTCGATGCGTGTTTTTGCATCTAGCCTTTGTTGTGATGTACAAAACTTCTTTGAGTACGTCTTTGTCACCTAGACATCCTGTTAAAACAGAAAAATAAAAAGATTACGATGCACGTAAAAACTATTATAAAAAAATTGCGTGTAAGAGTACGCGCGTACTCTTATAACATACAAAAGTGCGTACTCTTGCACACACTGACGATTATCTAACCAAACGAAGTGCAACGCAATTTATTGACATGGACCAAAATAGCTATAGCTGTGAGGCTTAGGTTAGTTTCTTCCATATCGAACTGTATAATTTTTTCTTATTAAATATTTGTAGTTTTATCACAATAATACGTCCAAAATGCTATAAATATTTAAGAAAATATTTAAAAATATTTAAACATACATAATTTCTTTGTTTTTGTAGATTTTTACATATTTTTTCACACAGCACCTCTCGCTAGCTTGCATTTCCAAAATAACACTAAAGTTAGATGCACAACGCAAACAACTCATGACTGTTGGGGTTGCGTACTCTTATCGAATACGTACTCTTAGACCAACCTACCCTACCGCCATCATCTAGTACGAATAAGTGGTAATTTTCTGAATCCCTTAACTAGAAATATAGATTTCCGAACTATGCGCATAAGGCACGCCAATAAACTGAACAGACGAAATGATCGCGATTTTCTAGTCTACACATTTCTAGATCGTGGAACAATATTCTGAATGTTGAGAATATTATGAATCTTTTGTTTTGCAAGAAATTCTCGCTTGATATTCTAAAATTAGGTCATAAATCAAGATTGCTTAATCCACCTCTTGTATCCGCATTTATTTGCAAAGATTTTAAATAAGGTGGACCCCTACAATATAGGCAAACGCTCTAGAATTCTAATTGGATTTTGAGAACTCGCTTTCAAAGGGGACTAGAATTTATAAGGATGACATGGAACTATTTTTTCTAGAGCCACAGTTTAGATTCTAGATAGCGGTTATAGAATATTTCTCACTAAAAAAGTTGAATAAGACGTTTTTTTAGCATAAAAGGCAACAATCAACGAATATTCTAGAAATAATCTGATAAAACACTTATCCATACTACGGAAGGCAAATAAACACGTTTATATATACTAATATATATATATTTTTTTTCCATATAAAAGTTATGTGAGTATTTAATAATTTTAGATTAGCTTTAATTATAAGTTCTGCAAAACGTAAACAAAAAACAAAAAACAAAAAAAAATAAATTTTAGTTTATTTAGTATTCTTTAATATTTATACCATTAAACTCGCAGATTACGTTCTTTTAGTTATTGAAATAATTGATTTAAAGTATGCATCAAATTATAAAGACAGCTATTAAGCATATTAGTTTAAAGAAATATTTTGGATTAAATTTTTTAATTTAAACGCATAATGTTTCTTTTAAAATTTATGGCAAAATTTATACAACCATAAATATTTCTTTCTTTTAAAATGAAAGACGACAGTAAATATTAAATTATAATTTAAAAGTATTGGAAAATATAATACACTGAAAAATTCAAAAGTGTCGTTAAAAGAAGTATGAAGAAACAAAATAAATTTTCTTAATGCAAGTGCAGTATGGCTTGAAACAACATATTTTACACATAAAATAAATCAATTTACCTTAGAGTTTCAATTCTGAGTTGATTATAGAATATCTATAAAAAATAAACACCTAATATGGTGTCTTGTTTAATATTTATGAAAATATCAGCATATTTTTTTAAACACTTCCTTTAATTCTTATTGTAGGTTTATAAAATAATGTTAAATAAAACGTAAACACCATGTTACTTAATGGGATATTTATTAAAAAGTATATTATGTTTAAATCCACATGATGAATGCATGTATTCATTTTCCTATGCAAAAATTATCCATTCGTAATAAAGTGAGTCATTTGTTTTTTTTCTTTATTGCTTATTTTATGTAAAGCAGTTTATTCATTTTTGTATTAGGCTTTTTTAGCAATAATTTAGGGCCGTTAAATTAACTTTAATCAATAGTGTAAATAATAGTATCGTTTTTTATATGTTTAACAGTTTGTCTAGTTTTAAATATGTTTAGTTTTCTCTGGTAATCTGGTTTTTAATGCATCGATTTATCTAAGTAAGTTTTTTAGTTGAAAACTTAAAAAATAACTTAATAAGAACTCTGAACATTCTTAATATTATTTATTTTTGGACAAGGGCCTTATTTTTTTCTTTATGAACATGCATATGTAAGAAAAGAAGTGTAATCCTGGTTGGCGAAATGGATATTGCATCTGAAATATCTCAAAAATGATTGGTCATATAGAATGTTACTAATTTTTATTTGTGAATGTCATGATGTCTAGTTCTACTCCTCGAAATTTGATCTTGACCCCTCTTGATGATATCTCCGATTTTACATGATTTTTTGTTGTGTAATTATGTATGTCTATTTACGTGTGTTAGTGAACGTCTAAACACTTTGTTCGTATGAGTGGAAAGTTAGTTCATATGTTATATGTCACCGTAGCACGACCTTTATAAAGTTTGGTGACTGAAATACATATAGTGTTTTAGAGGGATTCAAAAGAAAAATTTTTTTCGTTATAGCCTATGGGCTCAAATTGTTTAAAGTTGAATAGCATATAACTGGCTTATTAGATTAAACTGAAAATTTATACACATATTATAGGTCACAGTTGCACAAAATATATAGATTTTGGTATATCTAGCGATTCCATTTTTTTTTCTTTCAGGAACACAAAGAATGTGCCATTTAGTGATTGTTTAACGACTATTTAACCCAATATAAGAAATACTTGTAAATATTTTAGCATTTCAGTAGAAAAATATTACATTATACCTTTAGCTTAAAAGTTTCATTGGTATGTTTTTTTTTTTTCGTGTTTTTCATTTTGCATGATTATTTTATTTAATGCTTCGTTTTCTTTAAAAGGAAATTTTAGAAAAATAAAAATTATTTATCTCAAAAGAAACACACATGCTCTGAATAAGAAAAATTTTGTGATGCACCTAACATAAAAAAAAAAAAAGGTTTTTATTATCTTGTTACCCAAAGATAAAGTTTGCAGAGTTTGAACTCGTGTGTTTAAAGGATTATTTTGATAATTTACTTGATTTTAATCCTTAAGTGATTATCAAGATAACTAAACAAAGTATAGTAAAATAAATTTAATAGCATTTTTGAAAAGAATTTTGTAAGTACCGCTTAACATAAATACAATTTGATTAATATGTTTCTTTCTGCTTACTAAGTGACTAATTTATACGTATTTATTAAAAGAAAAAAAAAAAAAAAAAAAAAAAAAAAAAGGTGTTCGAGAACATTAGGTAACGAAATAGTATTCATGTTAAAATGTTATTATTATTATTATTATTTATTTTAGGAATTCAGGATTCCTTAAATGATAATGCTATTACTAATCTGAATGAAAGTATAATGTATTAATCTAGGTATTTTAGCTGCATCTATTGAAGGGATTTTTAAGTGTACAGTGTTACTATATTACAGTATTACTAAATTTAGTAAAGCTTGGAACAGCTTGGAACACTTCAAAGCCTAAAAGAGCAAACATTATACATATTCTTCAAAAAGAACTATTAAATTTCAACCATAATTCTCGTTTCGAAAGGTAACATTATTCTTTATCAGCCATATAACAAAACATGACTTGCCTCCGTAAAAGAATGGATATTGTTTAAAAACTGTTTTTTTTTTTTTTTTTTTTTTTTTTTAAATATATATACAACTGGACTGTTTTATTTTTAATGCGTAAATATTTTTTAAAACTCATCATTGGATTATATTCGTCTGAAAGACTAAACTACTTCAACTCACTTTCACATATTGGCTTGCTTTCTGTGATGTCCTGTACAAACAACTAATATTTGTGATTTAGGTTTAGTTTATTCTTTGCTTCTTTTTTTCCCCCTTTTCTTTCTTTCTTTTTTTTTTTTTTTTTTTTTTTTTTGTTGTTATCCCTTTGGCATGTTCCGTTGCATCTTCTGTTTCTCCTTTCTTTATTTTATCACGAGTTTTACGTCATCATTTTCTCAGTTTTACTTTCTCTTAACCATATATATATAGTAGGAAAAGTATTGTTTTCGAGTAAAATTTTGAAATGCAGTTTTTGTTATATTTAAACGATTTTAAGGTTACTGAAATGTGAAAATAAAGTTTTTTGTGGTTGTACTCTTTCTCTATGTGTGTATGTTTGTCAGCATAATTCAAGAACAAATAACTATAGCCTATAAACCTTTTATTAAGATCAAGAAAATGATTCGTGTACAGGGGCATCCAAACGAATTTAAATACATTAAGTTTATGGCCGAAATTACAGTTTAACATCGACTCTCTACACTAAATAAAAAGAAATGAATATACAGTTTAGATGCATACAAAAATTTTTGGCGGGAAATTCATTAATATGGCAGAATATAGTTAATCAATATAATTCATTAATATGGCAGAAAATTCATTCAACATTCAATTGGTGTCCCATGAAAAAAAAAAAAAAAAAAAAAAAAAATAGAAAGTAGTGCGACAAAACTACAAATTTCCAGAAATGCATTTTAGGTTATGCTGTGCGTTATTAATATAGGACAATACTTAATTAAACAATGTGGTGTGTATATAATTTATACAAGAAATACAGTACTACTAATAATTAAGTGAAAACATTCTTTTTATTGAATGTAATTAGCCGAAGGTCTTTGCTCTTACTATATCCAAGAAAACTTCTCAAATATTAAAACTAATTATATATTTTCACAAGGTAAACAAGCTATTTTTTAAGTTAAACTTTCACCTTTATTTATTTATTTATAATTACGCATTTTAAGGTGAACGAAATAATTAAGTCTTAACCAACTGATCTTTCTGAATGGGCGTTTTCAGAATAACTTAAAACTAAAAAGTACTGGTAGTTCATATGTTAGATATTTAAGTTTCGATAAGGTCGGTATTTTAAAATTTTTATCAAGATTCATACGTTTTAAGGATGGTGAAATTTGAATAATTTAGAATAAAACTTTTAAATTGGATAACAGTCTTGAATTCTATTTAATTGTGTGTACTATATTCAAACGGGAATCTCCCACAGAATTATTTATCAAATAAATACCTTCCTAAAACTTGTTTGAAAACTTTTTAGCGTAGATTTATATATGGTACTTGTTTTATTACCATTTAAACTACAATCTGTCTTTTCAGTATTGAAACGCGGGGTCAGAAAAATTCGTGTGAGTGTCACACCAGATTTTGTTTTCCCTTGATAATATTTATGTTAATCTTCGAAATTGATATATCTGAAAAAAAGTTTTATATTCTCTTTTTATGACAGAACCTATTTTCTTCAAACAAATCAGATCAAACTTAAACAGTTTTTTTATTTTCATTCAGTTAAAGTAAACTGTCTGTTATATATTATATACTATGTAACAGTGTACTAAAAGAAAAATTACAAAAAATTAATTCTGTTTAAGGCAGAAATATAATTATTATTTTTTCAAGCGTTAAATTTTACTGTATGAAATTGCTGTTTTTTCTTCTTACTTTTAATTTATGACAGAAGTGTCTATAGTTTTTTTTTAAACAGTTGACACATTAATGAAAAAAAAAAAAAAACGCTTGACACAGTGACAGAATGAAATCCCCGCCTAATAGGCTATCCACCGTTCACTTCGATATATTTGTCTTATTTTAATCTATTAATTTATTTTATTAGGGTCAATTTCGGAGTTTAGTTTTCATGCTACTATTTCCAATGCAACAATCCTCAAAATGCATATTTATATGGAAAATTTTCAATTTTGTTATGTTGATAAAATCTTAAATAACGAATAGCTTACGAAATTTTCCTATTTGAATATTTGTAATCGGTCATGTTCATACAAGTATCATAAATGTTATTTTGAAGTGTTCTGATATATTTATAATCCTGAAAATAGCCGTTTATGCTCAATTTTGTATTCTTCTGCCATTTTAAGAGGATCGTAAATTCCAAATAACTTATGAATTTCTTGAATTAGAAAATTCATGCTCTATGGTATTCGTGTCAGTATCGTAAATAATATTTCAAAAGTGGTCTGACACATTTACGATGAAAATATCCCTCAAGATTGACGCTTGTGTGAAATTTTGCCCTATTCTGCCATGTTAAGAAATTCGTAAATTTCTAATAACTTACGAAATTTTTATATTGGAAAATTCATAGTTAGTGATATTCATGCCAGTATCCTAAATAATATTTCAAAAGTAGTCTGACATCTTTACGATCAACCTCCCCCCCCCCCCCAAAAAAAAAAAAAAAAAGAAAAGAAAAAAAATGACGTTTATGTAAAAATTTGCCCTATACTGCCATGTTAAGAAATCCGTAAATTTCCGATAACTTGCAAAATTGTCAAAGTAGAACATTTATAGTTACTGATGTTCATTCCGGTATCAAAACTGATATTTTAAAACTGGTCTGACATTTTTACAGTAAATGTTTCCATTTAATGCACGTTTAAGTGAATTTTGTCCTATTCTCCCATGTTAAGAAAATCGTAAATTTCTAATAACTTACGAAGTTTTTTAATTTGAATGTTCCAAATGAATAGGGTTCTTGCCAGTGTCGAAAGTAATATTTTAAAACTGATTTGACCTCTCTGCGATCATTTGTTCGTGAGATATCGTGTACACAGACTAACAAACTAACGGACAAACACACTAAACCACTAACAGACTAACACACTAACAGACACCCTACAGACAGACACCATACAAATTTTGTCATTTTCGGATTCCTCACACCTGAAAACGTGTAGAAAAGTCAAAAAACCGAGGTCGAAAATTTTCACGATTACCTAAGTTCCCCATACCTATAGTATGATGGGGAACTAAAAGGTAGATAATAAGAAAATTATTCTTGAAACCATACAATAAATAAATAAATAAATAAATAAACAACGTCAATTTAAACATGAAATATTTTATTTTAAAACCATTCTTCTTCTTCTTCTTTTTTTTTTTTTTTTTAATTAAATAAATTATACAATGAGTTTGAAATAAGTCATTTACAGAAAATGTGTACACAAAGAACTTGAAACTCTATTAAAAATTTAGCTTTCTTAAAATAGCTAATTATAATCTTAAAAAAAATCTATTGAATAAGTTTCCATTTAATGCACGTTTAAGTGAATTTTTGTCCTATTCTCCCATGTTAAGAAAATCGTAAATTTTTAATAACATACGAAGTTTTTAATTCGAATGTTGTAAATGAATAGGGTTCTTGCCAGTATCGAAAGTAATATTTTAAAACTGGTCTGACCTCTCTGCGATCATTTGTTCGTGAGATATCGTGTAAACAGACTAACAAACTAACGGACTAACACGCACTAACACGCTAACGGACTAATACACTAACAGACACCCTACAGACGGACACCATACAAATTTTGTCATTTTCGGATTCCTCACACCTGAAAACGCGTAAAAAAGAAAAAAAAATCGAAGTAGAAAATTTTCACGGTTACCTAAGTTCCCCATACCTATATTAGATGGGGAACTAAAACTCTTTGTTAACTGTACATATAGTTATTTTTGGGTCACTGCATTATTAAATTCGCTTTTTTTAAAACTGTTTGAATGTGCTTATTATTGCGATACAATTTTGACTACGTTTTTGATGTGATTCATATGTTATTCAAAATTTTAGTAAATAAAATTTCAAATAGCTCTTTTTTTTTTTTTTTTTTTTTTTTTTTGGCGCCATAGTTATTAATATTGAATTAAAGTGCAAAATATTGTTTATTGTCAAAATCTCAAAAGATTACCTAAAAGTAATTTAAAAATGTCACTTAAAATTTTACTATATGTTTATACTAAACTTTTCTCACGTTATTGTACAGGGTTATAATTAAAGTTTCGATTTTAATTGCTATGATTTTAAAACTACCCATTTGATATTTTACAACAGCAATCGTGGGGGAATGCATTTTTTTTTTTTTTTTTTTCATTTTGAGGGGAGAAGTAGTTCCAACATGTTCCTATAGATGGCTCTGTCACGGTAATGTCAGGGGAAACGCCTAAATGGACTCATTAAACATAGGAATGTTTTTAGAAACACAATGGAATAGCAGGAAACAACAGACATCAAGGGTTTACTACAGATTTTTTAGCAAAAAGACAATAAGAAAATGAGGAGCTTCATGAAACAAATACTTTACGGATAATTGACGTTACATTTTTGAACTTTTTTTTCTTTTTCTTTTGCCAAACAAAATTTCATTCCATCGCGATTGCTCTGGTAAAATATCAAGTTGCTCTGATGGGTAGTTTTAAAATTATAGCGTTTTGAAATCGTAACTTTAATTATAATCACCCTGTGCAGTAAGTCCGATAACACTTCATTTGAATCACCATCTTTATCGGAATAAACAATGTGGAATTTTTAATCACCGTTTAATAACAAAGTTAATAATAAAAAGAAAATCAATTATAAATATTACAGATTGATAAATTAATCATTATATCAGAGAAAAGAAATCAATTCTATTTAAGTAGTACGGAAACGTCTTAATGATACAAATGTATTTTTAAATAAAGGCTTTCAACTATTTTTCTAATAAGTTTCTGTGTCAATATGAAATTGGCTTCCAATCATCAAAGATGGAATGCACTAAGCTCTTAGAGTTCCAAATAAATATATGCTAATTAAGCCTATTAAAATTTTCGGTTATTTAATTAAATTAGAAACCACTAAAGCAGTAAAGTGCTCAATGCTAATTATAAAATCAGAATAAATATATTTTCAATGATCATAAATTTATATTATTTTCATTGATACCGTTTAGAAATTATTGAAGTCATTTTAGGTAAAGTGCTTTACAGTTTTATAGTTTTCCATTTATATTCTACTGCCACTAGTTTAAATATCCTAATTAGTACAGTTTTGAGAATATCTGGAATGAATTTCTTTGCATATAATTGGGGTTTAGATGAAAAATAAATTAAAGTTTTCAGTTATTTTTCAGTTAAGATATAATTAGTAATATATTGTACGATTACATTTTTGTATGAGTATGTACAAAACACTCATGTAAATAATTATTTTGTTTTAATTATCATGAATTCTGTTTTCTTTGTTGGGTATTTACTGCACATTTACCCGAAATTAATTTAATATTTTAATACTTCAGGCTTTTAAAATCGTGTTTAATTGATTTGTTTATAGATTTTCTCTACCATAATAACCACTGATTTAATTTATACATTAGAGAAAAATGCAGAAATGTATTAAAAAATCTGTTTAACCTCTAGTAGGGTCATGTCATTCGAATGTAGTTCATAGCCTCAATAAACTAGTATGTTGTGGCCACCACAAGACTTTCTTCTATATTTTCCTATACTCAGTAACAATATTTAAAAAAAAAATTACGTTTTTTTTCTAAGTTTTTTTTTCGTTAAAAGTAAAAAAAAATCGATAACTTTGTTTTAAATTATCACAGATTTATAGTTCAACCATTCCTTTTAAAGGTATTGACGAGACCTTTCGAAAGATACCCATCTTGAAACTTTACCCCCCCCCCCCCAGGGGGGAACCGAGTACTCCACATGCAAAAAATTTGTTTCCTAGTTAACTACTACTATTATCAATAATTCATATTAATTTTACAATCACGAGTTTAAAATAACTCTCATTATGCACATTTATACGAAATTATACTGCCATGTTAAAAGTTTTCAAAAAATGCGATCACAGCGCCACCTGTTGAGCGATTAATCCCCAAATCTAATCAGCACCAGTTTATGTCAGGGTGCTACTAAATACCAAGTTTGATTAAGTTTCACTCGTTGGTTCGTGAGCTACACTGTCCACAAAAATCGGGATACACACACACAGACAGACAGATATTTTCTAAAAACTATCAATTCGTGTTCAGGACATCCCAAAACGTATAAATCCGTCAAAAAACGGGGGTCGAAAATTTTCACGAATCCAATACTTTCTCTATATTACATATAGAAGAAAGTAAAAAATAGTAGTCACTATTAATCAATATCACGATCATAAAGGCAGTATTTAAATCTGGATTATTATATGTATTTTATTGATAGGAAGGGATAAAGAGTAATATAAAAGTCATTCTGGATAGTTTATAAAAACGCCTGATTCATTACGGCAATTTATCTTACTTTTACAATATAATGTAAATATTCTTAATATATGTTTATCTTCATAAATTACGAGTTAAAAAAAAAAAAAAAAAAATGATTCAACCATATTTGCAGCTTATTACACATTCAGTAGTCGTCTCAAATAAGAGTGAACTACTTATAAATGATTACAAAAATAATCAGTAGAAGAAAAACAGTTCTTTTTATATTTCTTGTATATATACATATGTAAAAGGTGTCTCAAAAAGGTTGAAACGTGCTTCATTTCTTTACCCTTTACAGATAAATTTGCAACGTAAATTGTAAAAATGTCCAACTTATGGTAGAAAAGACGACTACATTAAGAAAAAAAACCCTCCCATTAATTTTTTAAAAGTTACATATTTAAAATTTTTATACAGTCCTTCAACGCAAATTTTGTCAATTACAAAGTGTTTATTTTTCCTTCAACAAGAACATTAAAAAAAAACGCAAACTATATCTTTAAAACCAACTGAATTACGATACAGAAAAAAAAAATTGGCTTATGCCGTTTTTCCATATCATTTAAAAGGCTGGCTTTTCGGTGAAAATAGGGATCATTTACAAACTGATAACGGAAATGTTTAGATCAAAAACATAATGTGTCGAAAAATTCTCAAATGCATTTAAATTAATCCTTATGATTTTCAAACGTGTTTCGAATTTAGCATCTTGTTTAATAACGATATTTTATAATACGTCACAAATTTACATTTTTATTTTGATATATGGTCCCTATAATCAGAGTTCAGTTTTCATTTCAGTATAACTCATTCTGTTTTAAATATTCAAGAATGTGGTTTTTTGTAATGATGTTGTTGCACTGAAAATAAAAACTTTCTATTTGACCAAATTTGTCTAGAAGGGTCGTATAAAAATTTAAAAAATGCAATTTTTTTGAAAATTAACCGGAAGTTTTTTTTTTTATTAGCGCAGTTTTATTTCCTATCTTATTTTGTACACTTTTGCAATTTTTCATTACCCTGTCATCTCTAACAGATAAAGAAATAAACCACGTTTCAATCTTTTTGGGACACCCTGTATATATATGATATGTAAAGAAACTGTATTTATGTAAATATCTAATAGAAACTGTATTCCATATATATATATATATATATATATATATATATATATATATATGAACGGAAATATGAAATATAGTCTCGAAATGAACATTTTACGGAGCTACTTGATTATTAAAAATGAAAGATATCGTGTTGCAACTCCAGAAAGAAAAAAACAAAGAAAGATCCTTAAGAAACCCATATATCATGAAAAACGGCAGTTTTTCTAGTGACGCAAGCGCAAAAACAAACGAACGCCACGACACTCAGCGGAAACGGAAAAACGAACGAAAACTGCGACACTTATATATACAGGAATTTTAAGATCAAAGTAACCGCTGAAAGCCGACACTTAATATCTCAGGAAATATGGGAGGTTATGTTCTGATATTTTCAAAATAGACTTTCACCTTCTGTCTGATCCTACCCTAAAACCCCTACATTTCTGCGTGCAATATATTTCGAGATATGAATTGGCTCATTTAAGTTGTAGATGGACGGCGTATGTAAGGTACAAATTTTTCTCGAATATGGCTCGAGCGAATTTAGTTTAATTGATATATGATATTAATCGCTTTTATCTGATGTGCCTGACATCTCCCTTTTCCCTAGGAAAACTCTTGTTTTTTTTATAACTCAGTTTAAAAATCGAACTATTTTTTACTCCGAAAATACCGTGATGCGGCAGTTTCGCGGACGAATTTCTTCTCTTCCATCTGAAATACTGAATATCAAATAATCGTTTTGGCTCCATCTATCGGGGAGCGTCAAAAATAAACACAAAAAATAAAATAAAAAATATTTTTCTTTTTTTAATATATATATTAAATGAGTTATTTATTTAGGTACTTGTATTTTATATGACATTTGTTTATCAAAAATATTCTTTGTATTTACATTGTTTTCATGCTGATACGTTGTTAACTTTCAAAATTGGTTCTATTTTAAAAGGTGATTGCAACAACAAAAAATTTTTCTTTTATTTTCATAAAAATGACAAATAATATGATAATCATATGCAAATATTTGTAATTTTTTCAAAATTAGGTGATAAATCACTTAAACTACGGATTGAAAAAATTCTTAAAACAGAATTTGAAAATAATTAATTTGCTCATTAAGTTTCTAGTATATATATAATATATAAATTACAAAATGTTAAGCTATAATAAAATTTTGAATAGATTAAGATTTTTTTTTTAAATTAAATTCATAACAAACTATACTACTTAAATATTTACCAGTATAAAATTTTCACTTTTTAAAGATTTTTCTATTATTATTTATTTTTCTCTTTTAAATCAAATCTATACCTAAAACATTATAATAAGAAATAAATATAAATAAGAAATTTTTGTCATTTTTAAAATGTACTATATTATGCCTTTGTAATGTTGCATGTGTCCATCTTTTTTATCACTTTTTATAAAATTTTGAAATTTTATTTAGTTTGTTATTTTGTTCGAGTGTGACCTATAAAACAACACTTTTAATACAGTGTTATTACCATGCTCATTTAATTTTGCGTTTTGATCATTAACCCCTAAAAAGTAATGATATCAATACAAAAACCCTTAACGGGTTAAAAGTTTGTGTGGCAGCATTGTACTTTATGGCTATAAGAATTAGAAATACGGGTCTTAAAAATAATGATATCAAATTTTCAGTGACGCTTTGATATTAATTAAATTATACATAGATTTTCTTATTTGAATTTGCTTTTTCCTTTTATTTATATTTTCAGTGTAAACGTTATTTTCAACATAAAATAATATATAGCATTTACTCATTGATACCTTTCCATTCACATCTCTTATACTATGAAAGCATGTGTTTTAAAAGAAATTATATGAAATTCCAGTAACGCAGTGGTGTTACATTAAGTGATTTGTTTTTAAATTTCTCTGCAATTATTTTGTTTTGCATATTAAAGTATATGTGCACATTGAAATATTGCTTTTAATTTTCAAATACGCTGTCAAATATATCACTTTCATTAAGCTTATATTATGTACTGAAATATATTTATTTCAATGAATTATTCTATCTTTTGCGTCACGCCATCCAAAACTGTAAGTAAAATATATGGAAATGTTTACTTTGTGTCATTTCATCCAAATAAATTGAAAATGCATGCAAATAGATATCGTGATGCAAAGAAAAAAACTGTGAAATTTTTTTCCTCCTCCTAGAAATGTAAATGGCTCTGAAGACGGCATTACTTGAAGAGTGGAGCTTAATTCCCCAAACTGTGGTTAACAACGTTATTGCCAGCATGAAAACACATTGTGATATGCGTGTACAAGTCAGGGGAGATATTATTCCACATTAAATTCGTATGGCTTAATTATGTTCTGCGTTATTCCTTTTTTTCTGAGCTCCCTTTGTCATATTTTATTCCCATTTTTAATGTTTCATGCTACAATTTTATATTATATGCAATGCCCTTAATTTTTTTCCCTTGTTATTTATGTGTCATAGTGTTATATAACATTCAAAAAAAAAAAAAAAAAAAAAAAAAAAAAAAGAAAAATCACAAGATCACAGTTCACAGTTTCTGAGAAATCCATGAATTTATGCATGTAAAGATAATTTTGGACATGAGTGTATATACGGGGGAACAGATACATTTGACTTTTGCTGGTATCTCTTGAAATATCTTACTGTTCTCTACCCTGCGTTTGTGGGGTCTCCCTGATGATAGCCTCAATGCTTTTTGGGTAAATTATCTTTCTGAAGTATTTATTTATTTTACTTATATTTTAATAGTTGTTTAATTTTTATTTATTTTTACATATCATATAATTACTGCATTTTATTATGCATGTAGTGTGTAAACTATGTTCTGTTATTGCTTACTTTAATCCTTTTTGCATTTTTAACTTTTTGGATATTTTTGCTTCAATTACACACACACACACACACACACACATATATATATATATATATATATATATATAATAGAAGTTCAAATTTAAAGTCTTAAAATGTTTATAAACTTCTTTATTAAAAAAAAAAAAAAAGGAAAAAGAAAAAAAAAAAGAAAGAAAGAAAAAAAGAAAAAAAAAAACTTTTCTTTATAGGGTGAAAGAACAGAGACGGTAAAATGTTATTCACCGACTTCAAAAAAGAAGGAAGGTTCTCAATTCAAACCGTATGTTTTTTTATGTTTGTTATCACATAACTTCTGAACGAACGCTCCGATTTTGATACTTTTTGTTTTGTTGAAAAGATCTTGGTCTGAAATAGGTCGCATTGTAATATCTTTACGATCTAAAGAAAATACAGGGAGCCCCAAAAAATAAGTCCCAACTCTTTTCACTGCTAAACGGCTGCATCTATAGTGATAAAAATGGTATGTAAGTATAGCAAAGTGGTGCTGCAACGTTAAACCGCTTGCAGCGCCACCTGGTGTAAAATAGCGGAGTTAGTGTTCTTATCTCGAAAACGGTTCTAGAGAAAAAAGTGAATTACGAAGTTGAAGAGTATCACCGATTTAGTACAAAAGATAGTTTAGACATTAATGCTAGCGTTCTTATCTGGGATACGGTTCAAGACAGGGGGAAAAAGTGAATTATAAAATTACAGAGCATCATTGATTTAGTACGAAAAGATAGTTTAGACATTGATGTTAAAAATACAGTGCTAAAAACGTACATTTGTTTGTTCGCAATTTCTTACATTATGTACACTTGAGCTTTCAAGATGGGAGAAAACTTAATTACGAAGTTGTAGAGCACCATCAATTTACTACAAAAAGACAGTTTTTAGAGATTATTTCTAAAAAAAGAACGCTTAAAACGTGCAGTTGTTTGTTCACAATTTCTTAAAATGTGCACACTTCAACTGCAGTCGTTAACAAAAGTGTCCGAAAACTAGCAAAAATTCCTATGAAAAAAAGTACACTTCATAAGATTTTGTTAAATAAATCCTAATCGAATC
Organism: Salticus scenicus; assembly: GCA_963930645.1. NCBI lineage: Eukaryota > Metazoa > Arthropoda > Arachnida > Araneae > Salticidae > Salticus > Salticus scenicus. The sequence continues at coordinate 297,926,903 of OZ005650.1, read as the reverse complement.
GTGTTCTTAGACTGACTAAGAACAGGATTCGAAAAGTATTTATTTAACAAAACCGTATAAAGTGTACTTTTCTTACATAGGAATTTTTGCTAGTGTTCACTTTCGTTACCGACACTTTTGTTACCGACTGTACGTTGCACACTTTGCAGCGTAGCGGATGACACGTATACTCTGTGATTCAAAGTACTGTTACTGTAAGCGGCCACATCGATTAGCGCGATTTTTTGTTTTCGTTTTTGTTTGTTAGCTCATAACTTCTGAAAGGATGATCCGATTTGATAATTTTTGTTTTATTGTAAAGGTCTTGGTCTGAAATAGGTCCCATTGTAATATCTTTACGATGAAAAGAAAATACAGGGTGCTCAAAAAAGTCAGTTCCGACTGTTTCAACTGCTGAACAGCTGCAACTACAGTCATAAAAGTGGCATGTAGGTATAGTAAAGTGGACATGTGCTACGCGATTCAACCGCTTACAGCGCCACCTGGTGAAAAACAGTGGAGTTAGCGTTCCTATCTCAGAAACGGTTCAAGACAGGGGAAAAAAGTGAATTATAATATTGCAGAGCATCATCGATTTAGTACGAAAAGATAGTTTATACATTAATGCTAAAAACAGAACGCTTAAAAGGTACATTTGTTTGTTCAGAATTTCCTATTTTGTGCATACTTGAACGATATTGCATATGTTGTAGCGTAGCGGGTAACATTTATGCTATGTAAAGTTCAAAGTATGTTTATCGTAAGCGGTCACATCGATTAACGCATAGTCGTTTTAAACCGACTTCATAAAGGAAGAGGTTCTCAATACAAACCATGATTCTCGTTGTTGTTGTTGAAATTTGTTAGCTTATAACTTCGTAAAAGATGGTTTAATTTTAATGCTCCTTTTGTTGTCGTAATGATCTTGGCCTGAAATAGGTTTCTTTATGATTTTATTAAGATATAAACAAATTATAGGATACTCTCAAAAGTCTGTTCTCGCTCTAACTGATGAACGCATGCAGCTACACAGGTAAAAGCAGTATGTAAGTATCGATGATGAAACTTCTGTCCGTCAGCTGGAATGCATATTTTGCTCTTTGTTTGAACTATACGCTGCGCAATTTCCAGCGCAGCGGGTGACACGTATTCACTGTAAAATTCAATATATATGCCTAACAGAATTTGGGTTACGAATACAGCGTATCCGTTTTTTACATTTCTAAAAATTTTTTAATTTAACGTATGTTCATTCAATAGATAGTTTTTTGCTCATATCCGATAAAGGCAAGAAAAGTGACACAACTTAAAAATGCAACATTTTAGAAAAATCAACTTAAAAATAACTGGACTAGAATAAAACTGGCACAACTGTCTCTCAAATGGATAATTTTCTAGATGGATATGTAACTTTTTTGTTCACATTGGGTGCATTTCATGTATTTTTTAGTGGCATAAACAATTTTTTGAGTAATGCCACTTTTCTTGGAAGTTGGGATTTGTGAAACTGCCGTCGAACGTCTTCTGATGTTCTGCTATATGAATAAGTTTTCACTGAAAAGAGAAAAATAAAATCTTTTTGTAAAAAAATAGAACCGACTTCAAAAAGCGACTACTATTCAAACAACTAAAAAAAAAAAAAAAAAAAAAAAAAAAAAAATGATATGAAATGAAAATTTAAATTGCACCTAAAAGTATAAAATAATTTCCTTTCCCAAACAACCTATAACACTACAATTAATCATAACGTTTGAAGTCAGCGCAAAATTAAATAAAAATTGATATCTTTAATCAATACAAAATTCAAATCCTATTGAAAATAAACATCTGACATTGTCGCCTGCAAAACGCAGCGGAAAACTACTTTGATTCAAGAAAACAAATAAGATTTCGTTAGCTGCAAAAGTTGGCAAAGATGCTGGTATCTGATGACCTTGGTAGAAGAAAAATCGCAAAATTATCTGGCAAACATATTTAATTTCTTTGGGATATCATGATTATTTTGATAAGGTATATTAAGTGAGTAATCAAGAATATGAAACACTACTTCGTAAAATAGATATTATGAAAATATACATCTTGTGTGTATATTTTTGCATTAAGTTTTGATCGCCAAATCCAAAAGCCATTAAGGATGACAGTTATCAAAGTTATACCAAATTTGCAAACGAAACTCTAACTTCGTAGAAACATAAATACCGCATTGTGAAGAATGTTCACCGTTCCATGTAAATGCTACTAATGGACCAATTGTATACAGTGATAAAATAATAAAGGAAACATGAAAATGGGTCCTTCGAGACAACAGCATTTGTTGCTACCGGTCTAAAAACAAACTTTTAAAAACTAATTAAATTTTATTTAATTTTGCGCCGACATCAAAAGTTATGATTAATTGTAGTTTTATAGGTTGTTTGGTGAAGGAAATTATTTTATACTTTTAGGCGCAATTTAAAGTTTCATTTCATATCAATTTTTTTTTTCAGTTGTTTGAATAGTAGTCGCTTTTTGGAGTCGGTTCTATTTTTTTACAAAAAGATTTTATTTTAAGCATAAATTTATCATATAATAAAAAGTTACTGTCAAAACTTTATTGATATCTCTGAAGAAATTTTTAAAGATAAAATTACTTTTCTTAAAATTTATTTAACAAATTACTTTATTTAACAAAACCGTATAAATTGTACTTTTTTTACATAGGAATTTTTGCTAGTGTTCGGACACTTTTGTTACCGACTGTACGTTGCACACTTTGCAGCGTAGCGGATGACACGTATACTCTGTGATTCAAAGTACTGTTACTGTAAGCGGTCACATCGATTAGCGCAAAGTCGTTTTCAACCAACTTCAGAAAGGAGGGTGTTTTTAAATCGAGCTATGTGTTGCTGTTGGTGCTGTAAGCTTATAACTTTGTAAGAGGTGCTCTAATTAACCGACTTCAAAAAGGAGGAAGTTCTCAATTCAAAGCGTATGTTTTTTTGTTTTCGTTTTTGTTTGTTAGCTCATAACTTCTGAAAGGATGATCCGATTTGATAATTTTTGTTTTATTGTAAAGGTCTTGGTCTGAAATAGGTCCCATTGTAATATCTTTACGATGAAAAGAAAATACAGGGTGCTCAAAAAAGTCAGTTCCGACTGTTTCAACTGCTGAACAGCTGCAACTATAGTCATAAAAGTGGCATGTAGGTATAGTAAAGTGGACATGTGCTACGCGATTCAACCGCTCACAGCGCCACCTGGTGAAAAACAGTGGAGTTAGCGTTCCTATCTCGGAAACGGTTCAAGACAGGGGAAAAATGTGAATTATAATATTGCAGAGCATCATCGATTTAGTACGAAAAGATAGTTTATACATTAATGCTAAAAAGAGAACGCTTAAAAGGTACATTTGTTTGTTCACAATTTCCTATTTTGTGCATACTTGAACGATATTGCATATGTTGTAGCGTAGCGGGTAACATTTATGCTATGTAAAGTTCAAAGTATGTTTATCGTAAGCGGTCACATCGATTAACGCATAGTCTTTTTAAACCGACTTCATAAAGGAAGAGGTTCTCAATACAAACCATGATTCTCGTTGTTGTTGTTGAAATTTGTTAGCATATAACTTCGTAAAAGATGGTTTAATTTTAATGCTCCTTTTGTTGTCGTAATGATCTTGGCCTGAAATAGGTTTCTTTATGATTTTATTAAGATATAAGCAAATTATAGGATACTCTCTAAAGTCTGTTCTCACTCTAACTGATGAGCGCATGCAGCTACACTGGTAAAAGCAGTATGTAAGTATCGATGATGAAACTTCTGTCCGTCAGCTGGAATGCATATTTTGCTCTTTGTTTGAACTATGCGCAATATATTTGATATCTTTAATGAATACAAAATTCAAATCCTATTGAAAATAAACATCTGACATTGTCGCCTGCAAAACGCAGCGGAAAACTACTTTGATTCAAGAAAACAAATAAGATTTCGTTAGCTGCAAAAGTTGGCAAAGATGCTGGTATCTGATGACCTTGGTAGAAGAAAAATCGCAAAATTATCTGGCAAACATATTTAATTTCTTTGGGATATCATGATTATTTTGATAAGGTATATTAAGTGAGTAATCAAGAATATGAAACACTACTCCGTACAATAGATATTATGAAAATATACATCTTGTGTGTTTTTTTTTGCATTACGTTTTGATCGCCAAATCCAAAAGCCATTAAGGATGACAGTTATCAAAGTTATACCAAATTTGCAAACGAAACTCTAACTTCGTAGAAACATAAATACCGCATTGTGAAGAATGTTCACCGTTTCATGTAAATGCTACTAATGGACCAATTGTATACAGTGATAAAATAATAAAGGAAACATGAAAATGGGTCCTTCGAGACAACAGCATTTGTTGCTACCGGTCTAAAAACAAACTTTTAAAAACTATTTAAATTTTATTTAATTTTGCGCCGACTTCAAAAGTTATGATTAATTGTAGTGTTATAGGTTGTTTGGCGAAGAAAATTATTTTATACTTTTAGGCGCAAATTAAAGTTTCATTTCATATCAATTTTTTTTTTTTTTTTTCAGTTGTTTGAATAGTAGTCGCTTTTTGGAGTCGGTTCTATTTTTTTACAAAAAGATTTTATTTTAAGCATAACTTTATCATATAATAAAAAGTTACTGTCGAAACTTTATTGATATCTCTGAAGAAATTTTAAAAGATAAAATTACTTTTCTTAAAATATGCGTTATGATTTTGAAGAATATTTTATTCATAAAGCGAATCTCTTTGCATATGATTTTGAGCTATTTATTGGTAAGTTAACTAAAATATACGGAATATGAATTCATTCATTGAAAATAAAATATTGCTGAGATTTCTGAATTTTTGTTAGTGTAATGTAGTCTATTACCTATCCTAGAAGAAATATGACGAATATATGAAAAAATAAATATTGTGTTATTTTCAAAGTCCAGATAATTTTTCAATCTCTATTTGAAAAACAATTTTTGAATCTTTGTTACTTAATATGATGATTATTGCATATAATTGTCATGCGACATTCATCACATACACATATATAAAGCAAATATATATATATATATATATAATCTTTTTTAGATAGGTTTGATCAAAATTCTTTGCATACATAAGTATATCCGACATCTGATTAATATCCACTATATATTGATTCTTAACATTGTTTAATGGCTGCTGATGTTTCATATAATAGAATATTAAGTAATTATCTAAGTATTAAAGAATTCGAAATTAGTTTCAATTAAGAATTTTGCAAAAACAAGAAAAACATACATAAATGCTATTTTAGTTTATTCAGCCTTTTTTAATATCTATATCATTGCAGTCTTTTTGATTATATTCTTTTTAATCGTGTGATAATTTATTTAACGCTTTTGTAACAAACTATGAAAACCAGCATTATTAAAGATATTTTTTAAAGAAATATTTCTGAATAAAAACGCAAGAAGACAGTAAATATTAAGTTACTTTTTAAAGTATTGAAAAAATATATCTTATACTATTAAGTGAGCAATATTTGTGTATATATATATATATATATGTATATTTCACTGTTCTCGAAAACGGTAGCTCGGACAGTCACGTGATTTACCATAAAGGTGCCCCCCGAAGGGTCATTGTGCACATCGACCGACGTCAGATTCTCGAATTGTTTACTGAACAAGAGTTACGTTTTGAGGAATTACGAGAGATTTGATTAGTTTATTTGATTTTCATTAATTTGAGTGTATTTTACGTTGAACTAGAACTATGTTTTGAGGAATTACAAGAGATTTGATTGGTTTATTTGATTTTCATTGATTTGAGTGTATTTTACTTTTAACTAGAGCTACGTTATGAGGAATTACGAAAGATTTGATTGGTTTATTTGATTTTAATTGATTTGAGTGTATTGTAAGTTGAACTAGAGCTAAGTTAAGAGGAATTACGAGAGATTTGATTGGTTTATTGTATTTTCATTGATTTGAGGTAGGGGTGATTTGATTGAGGTCCAGTGATGTTTTTTGGTTTTAACATGCGCGATAGTGATTGCCGCGAAACCGAGTTTCGTGTGTTCTGAGATTGATTCACAGCGAGGTAGGGCTGTCTAATGATTTACAAGCGTTATAGTGCTGCGAAAACGACTTACGTGCGTTTTCTGATTCGATCATTCATCGAATAGTGACTTTTACTGTACGAGTAGCAGCTTCAACTGTTTCCAGAATATTCGAAGAATTAACATTTCTATTTGACTCTTTTCGAGAATATTCGTTTTAATAATAGTTTTGTTGCACAGATTCGAGAAGTTCAAAAAATGTTTGATATTGTCAAGGAGATTCCATACTAAAACTGTGAAGAAAATAGTCGCCAATCGAAATATATTTATTTAAACGTTTGAATTATTCAATTAAAAAGAAATCCTTTAAGTATAGTGTCCTGCGAAGCGGGCGAAGCCTGCTAGTTATGATAGACTGTCAACATTTTAAAATTTTTCGTAAAAGAAATGTGTAAACGCAAAATAAAATTTCTTAATGTACGTGTGGTATAATATGAAATGTATTTCATTTTTGAAATAAATCAATTTAACAAAGATACCCAATTTTATTTTAGTTTATTAAAGGATATTTGAAAAAAGAATGTCTTTTGTTTAATATTTATGATAATAACAACATAATTTGTTAACATTTACCCTATTATGTATTGTGTTTCTTAAAGTTTTATTTATTACCGAAAATATTATATTTTAATCCTCGTGAAAAATACATATATTTGTTATCTGCATGCAATAATTATCGAACTGTAAAATCCGTTTTCATCATTGTTCAATGTAATTAACCCATATTCTTCCTTTTTGTAGTACATTTTCTTTCGGAGTAATTTTGGAGCGATTATTAGATTTTAATCACTTATAATAGTCTAGTTTTTGATATGATAAATAGTTTGTCTAGTTTTAAATGTGTCTAGTTGTCAATGTCAGTGTTGTTTTTAATATGTTACATAGTTTAGGGTTGTTTCTGTTTACATACTTAAAAAATAACATAGTAAAAATTATCTTCTAAGTTGAATTTAATTATAGAGAAGAAGCCTATTTTTTAACTGTATATAGCGCAATTCCATTTAATTCAAAGTGCCTTATCGCAAAATAGTAACGATGATTATTTATCTGCTTTAAAGAAATAGTTCTATCACATCAAATAAATCCATTTTTGGTAGAATTTAATTTAATAACTTATTGCCAGACTTAAGGAAAACCTCGACGACAGCTTTAGGGCCCCCTTCAGGGCCCAGTATGCCTTCTTAAGCTTCGACAACTTTCTCTAGTCAATTCTGACATTTTATTTTTTCCAGTGTTGGACTTTTTTTTTCTCTCTTTTCTCCACATACTGAACATTGTGAGTTTTTTCTTCTCGTCCCATGCATTTTTCTATGGATTTTTAGCTTTGATTTTTACATTCTAAATTGCGGTGGTTCCCACTCACCCACACCCTCTTAGTCACATAATAGGCGAGACGTAGCAAAACTTCGACGAAAGCTTCGAGCCCCCGAGCCCAGCACCTTCCCGAGATTCGATGACTTTGTTTAGTGAATTTTGACCTTTTATTCCTTTCGTTGCAAGCAGTTCTTTTTTTCCCACACTCAATAATGTGAGTTTTTTTTCTTTTCACCCCATGCTTTTTTCTATGGATTTTTAGCCTTTTCATTAAGTAACATAATGACGCAATTATAGAAAAAGTGCGTCAATATTTTTCTAAAATCTATATTAAAAAAAAATCGAAATTTATGACTATATAAATTCCATATCGAAACAAAACTGCCATTCATCCAAATGATGATTTTTGTTAAAATTGTATCAAAATTGTAAATTTTACTCATTTTATGAAGTCACTACATATAATTTTGTATAATAGTTGCTTTTAATTTAAATATACAAAACAGCATAATACGTAATTATTAAAAAATAATAACCATTTAATTTGAAATATGAAGTTGCCTTCCTCGTATGTGACTGTGAGAATCTGGGAAAAATAGTTTGTTCAATAATTTTAAATACGATTGCCAAAAAAAAAAATATATGCAATTAAAAATGCAATTAAATTTATTTTCTTTTGCAACAGAAAAAAAAAAATCTGGAGTGATTCCACCCGACTTTCCGAACGTTAAGCAATTAATAGTTGTATATATAAAGTAAGAGATGTCATTAAATAAACAAAACAGAAAATTTTTATAAGATACATAAATATTTTTCTCTATGTGGTATGTTCTTTAAATTAACGCAGTTTCCCTTCAAATATTTTGAACATAGGTCATGATGATAAAGAAACTTTTGTTGTGTCCCTCTAGAAATATATCAATGTTAGATAGACTCCCTAAAATCTATACAGTTCATGCGACGGTTACCTATAACAGATATATACATTTTCAGCTTAATCGAATGAGGCGTTCAGACGCTATCGCACTTAAAATAATTTCAGCCCATTAGCCACAATGATAAAGATTTTTTTTTTTTTTTTTTTTTTTGTGTGTGTGTGTGTGTCACTGTAAAAAGACTATAAGTGCTAAATTCTACAAAACAGACTTATAAAATTTCAGCTCAATCGGATATAGCGTTTAGACGCTATCGAACTTTAATGAATTTGAGTCCATGGAGCATAATGATAAAGAATTTTTGGTTATAACCCTGTAAAAAAAAAAAAAAAAAAAAAAAAAAAAATGTGTAGTTCGTGTAATGGTGACCTATAACATGTGTATAACTTTTTAGCTCAATCGAATGGTTTGTTTAGACGCTATCGAACTTTAAATCATTTGGGCACACAGACCATTATAATTAAAAAAATTTTCGTCATGTCCCTGTAAAAAATCTATAAGTGCTAGATTCACCAAAATTTATACAGCTTGTGCGACGGTAACCTGTAATATGTATGTAACTTTTTAACTCAATCGAATGAGGTGTATACACGCTATGGCATTTAAAAAATATGAGCCCATAAGGATCGATGAATAAAGAATTTTTATTTGTGTTAAAAAAAAAAAAAAAAAAAGAAACTGTAAGTGCTACATGGTCCCAAATAGATATTTTTAGTGTGATTTTGATCTATAACATGTATATAAATTTTCAACTCAATCTGATATGGCGTTTAGACGTAATTGCACTTTAAAGAATTTGAGCCCATAGGGTATAAGGATAAAGAATTATTCATTCTCCCGTGTAAAAGAACTACACGTGCTAGATTCACCAAAATTTATTAACTTCCTGCAGCAGTGACTTATAGCATACATATAAAATTTCAGCTCAATTGAATAAGGTCTTTAGATGCTATCGCAGTTTAAAGAATTTGGGTCCATATAGACCATAACGTTAAAAACTTTTCCTTTGTGTCCCTTAAAAAAAAAAAAAAAAAACTATTAACGCTGGATTTACCAAAATTCATACAGTTCGTGCAACAAGGACTCAAAACACGTGTATAAATTTTCAGATTAGTCGAAAAGGCATTTAGTCGCTATCGCACTTAAAAAAAATTTGGCCCATAGACCATAATGGTAAAGAATTTTTCTTTGTATCCCTGTAAAAAAAACTATAAGCATTAGATTCACCAAAATCAGTAGGGTTTGTGCTATGGTGACCTGTAACATATATACCAACTTTCAGCTCATTCGAACAAAGTGTTTATGCGCTGTCGTGTTCACTCACAAACATACACACATACATACACACATTCATCATCGTAAAAATATTAAGTATGGATTCAGGGGACCTCAAAACGTGTAGAAACACCAAAAGCTCGAATTCGGATATTTCACATGACTACAATACTTTCCTCACTATAGCGTTCGAAATTGATAGAGAAAGAAATTGATGGTTAAAGAAATTGATATTGGAGGTATAAGATTTTTTCTAAATCGTGCTTTAGCAAGTTTAAGGTATTGAAAATTATAAAAGCATATTTATTAAGCAACTAGCAGGCTTTGCCCGCTTCGCTGGTCACTATATTTAAAGAAAACTCTTTTCTATATAGTTTTATGAAAAAAAGAGAAAATAATAATACTGAAATCGCTCAAAAGTTCGCTTTGGGTTCCCGCTACCTTCGGCAGCGCCTTGTTCGTCCTCGCATTCTGCGATACCTGTTCCTATTGCCTGCGACAATGACTTACCCGTGGGCTTCCATTTAGGTGCTTATCATATATGACAATTTCGATACAGACAGTATCGAAAATTTTGAAGTAGCCCTTTATATTTGAATCCTAGTTATATATGAGCAAAATTATGCGTGATGTACATAATATTTGCTTTCAAGTTATTCTCTATATTTATTTGATTTAATCGATCAACCATAGAATGACAGCAATTTCAAGCCAAATATAATATTACAATATGCTATGATCGGCTACTTCTATATCGCATGAGACAATTATTATTTTGTGGTTATATATACTTCATGCTTAGTTAATAGTAGTTGGTATATAGAAAAATAAATAAATTAATATGTAAACTTGATCATGGTACAGCCTTAATGCCCTTGGCGACTTTTAAATTTTTGTTGCCGTTTTAGACCAAAATATAATTTATGCGATTATTGTTCCTATACGCAAGCGAAGTGTGACGTCACTGACCGTCCGTGGATGCAAGAAAATGATTTCCTATGTTAATCGCCCATTGGATATTTTGTAAAAAATGATTAAAAATCGAAGAAAATTATTTCCCGATTTTAATCCCCATATTTGGATACATATATGTATTAGTTATCATGTGCATGTGTTAGATTGAGTTATTTTGCTGTCAAATTGTCAAAATTTTAATTTTAAATTTCAAAACTCTGTCGTTCTTGGCGCTTATTATATTTGGTGATCAAAAACGTAATACGGAAATATACATGCCAGATGTATATTTTCGTAATATGTATTGTACGAAATATTGTTTCATATTATTCATTACTGTCTTAAAATAAGTTGTTAAAATAACCATGATTTTTGAAAGGAATTAAATTATGTTCGCCAAATAATTTGGCGATATTTTATTTTTCTACCAAGGATGATCGATATCAAATCTATTCCGCTACAACATATTAGTACCTTATATTAGATACTTTATTTAGACATTTGAAAACAAATTTGACTTCAAATTATGATAGAATATTTATCATGGAACAACTATAGTATTTCCCCTCAGCTAGATTTGGCGATTTTTCATTGGCGATTATGGCTAAATCATAAATCTAAAAATCATAAATCATACAGCATAAATGATAAAATCGTAAGCTAAACTATAAATCACAAATCATAAAATCATAAATCCAAAATAAATAGCATGTAGGCTGCCATATTATATCGCAAACAATCCAGAACGACATCGTTATCGGTCAAATCGGCGCCAAAGGAAAAACGCCAAATTCAGCTGAGGGGAAATACTATAGTTGCACCTTTATCATTTCCCTTTTAATCAGTATATTAGTTGGATATTGTGTAAATATCATCCATTGAAATGAGATGTTTGTGTTTTCAATCGAATATGGAAGTTTGGCATTTTTTTTTCTAGAGTTTTGAAATTAAAAATTCAAATTTTGTCAATTTTACAACAAAAATAACTTAATCTAATGCATGGACATGATAACTAATACATATCTATACCAAAATACGGGGATTAAAATCGGGAAATATTTTTCCTCGATTTTTAATAATTTTTTACAAAAAATCCAATGGGCGTTTAACATACGAAATATTTTTCTTGCATCCACGAACGGCCAGTGACGTCATCACTTCGCTTGCGTATTTCTTTCTATCTTTTCCTTGGCGAAAAATGTCCGATCTACTTCAGCATCAAAATTATAAAATATTGTCAAGAATTATCAATAAGAAAATACCTTTAATATATTGCTGAATTAGCGTTTATGCCAAGCGTGGTTCATCCGCCATACTAAAAAAAAAAAAAAAAAAATCTGAAGTTGAGGTATATAAAATTCAGAAGAAATATGTTAGATTTGTAATATTACTATTTTATTTTAAAATTGAATCGGTCATTTGAGAAACACCTCATATCCAAAAAAGTAAATTTTCGGGAAATCAAAAAAAACCCCAGCTGGTCCATAATTTAACATCATATACTTTTTGAATATTTTTATATGTTTCTACAGGGGTTTGGTAAGCTAATTCTACCAAAATAAAATTTTATTATTTTTATTTTGATATTTAAAAAAATTATAAACGTTGTTGGAGATGTGTTGTTTCTCAAATGACTGACTAAACGATATGTTATCAGGTATGAAATAAAAGGTAAAACAATTCAAATTATTAATAAAAGTCAGTATTTCATTTTTCAAATAATATATACACATTTTCCAAACATTGTTTCTTAAAATAGTTCAATGTCATCCATATCGATAGTTGGCCAGTCATAAATTTTTGAATACAATTCACCAACAATGTCTGCAGGTATATAGGCTTCCATTTTCTTGAGGTCATTGATTTTGTTGATATTGATAGGTACCACATTTTTGCGGGTAAGCACTGATTTTTAGAAGCTCTGGTAAACCAGTTCCTGGTTTTTCAAGTCAAAAGTTTGTTCATTGAGTCCACCAATAAAGTTTTTTACTTTAACTTGGCCTATATGTTTATTAGAGTAATGAAACTCCATAAAAGTTGAAATGTTGAATTTTATTTTGTTTTCCTTTCGGATGTTCCTTGCTTGAGTCTCCGTAGATATTACAATTTTTTTATAAAATTGACCACACCATGATTTAAAATCTTTTACTTTTCCACTTTCTACTATTTCCACCAGAAACTTGTCCTGAATAGCAGCAGAGTGCAACATAAGTTCAGGATACTGTTTTACTGTGTAAATCCTGTCAGTTGTTTTAATTTTTCGTTTGATTACACTAAAGTCGTGGTCACACGGAAGGAGATGAGGTGTTTCTCAAACGAATGGATATTTTCAAAGGATATTCCACCATGGTTACTAAGTGGAGATGAATTGTTTTATGCGTATCGGATTTGTCTAGCCTTCCCCAACAATTTAATATGTCTAACTCAATTTTGGCCAAAAGTGGACATGAGGTGTTTCTCAAATGACTGATTCAATTATAAAGTGTCATTTTCTCATCGACCAATTTAACATTTAGTAATTTCTTATTTTTCGCGTGAAAGCATATTTCATTTTATGCTGAAAACAATAAATTAATACATCTCGTAAACTTTTTTTGGCAACAATTAAAAATTTAAATGGCTTATTTTAAGTCAATATAAGTCAATAAGTTTATTATTTTCATATTTTAATTAATTTTAAAGGTTTTTTTCAATTTTTTTTCCCTAAACCACCCACCTATAAGGAAAAAAACAAAAAAAGAATGATCGAAATCTGTCAAGCCGTTTACGATTTTATAAAGGACATAGAGACAAACATTCATTTTTATATATATAGATAAGCATAAATTAATTAAATATAAAGAGGATACTCTTTCAAGCAATTCTCATTTCTACACTTATAAATTTATAAAAAATATTACAAATTAACTAATATTTATTTTGTTGTTTTGTGAAATAAAACATGACAGATATTATATTCTTTTGTGATTTAAAAAGGTAACAAATAATTATTATGCTGTATTTATTTTCTCTGATGTTGGTAGTGTACATTTTATATATTTTCACAATATTTTCGTAACGATGTTTGTGAACTTGAAGTTTGTTATTAATAAATTTTATGTGCTATTTTAGCAAATTTAATTACCTTTGATTTCAGATTATAATATACGAACTAACGTTTTCATCAAATTAATCTTACATGTTATATATTTTGTAATATAATAGAAACTATAATTTTATGCCTTTCAATTTTTACTAGCCAATGAAGCTAAATAATGCGATTTACTCTAAGGAATTACTTATTGTATTAAATTGCAGCGCAAGCTGGTGTTAAAATATATTTCAAATCTCAGTCTTAAATATAAGATATAAAATTAAGCATAAATTTGTATTAAAAAAGTATTCTGTTGTAACAGGAGGATTATTTCTTGCTTTGTTTGAAAATAAAATATCTTTAATAGGAACTATAACAGCTAGAAAATACACAGAATCGTTTTTATATAAATATTGAAAAGAATTGCAGATAAAAGTATGTTAACAATAATATTTATAAGAATATTTTTTAAATTTATTGAATAAGAACTGTCTGGAGATAACAATTTCAATAATAATAAGAAGAAGAAGTAATCAGTGTTATAATAATAATAATAATAATAACAATAACTAAGGCTAAAAATCTTCAAATATATTAAATGGAAACAATTTCCATCTACTGGAAACATTTTACTTGTAAAGTACATTCTTAAAGAAATGTAAAACTTATATACTCAAAAAGGTGTAAACAATTTATAATATATGTCTTTATTTTGGAGAAGTTGCCTTAACCGACATTCAAAATTCCCTGTTGACTTAATGTCATCAAGAATCTTTATTTGAACAGATACTGCTATAATCCTTATAGGAGAATTTTATCTAAACTTAGTGTTGTTATAACTATTCTATTACACTTTATTTATGGTTAAAAATTTTATCAGGAAAATGCATATAAATCCTTTATACATTGATTAACATATTTAGAATCAGATTATATTCGCTTGAATTTAAGCAGAGAAACTAATTTCTATAGCAACAAATGTTTACTACTTAAAAAAATTCTATAAATAGATTTATAATCGGATGACATATTTAAACCATAAACAATCTTAATCTATAATACTAAATATATAAACAAGCGTAAAATTTTTATCACGGATATTAAAAGAAAAATTATTGTTAAAATAGTTTAAACCTTTCATATCTATAGAATTTGTTTCTTTTATAAACCTATAAAAACGTTTCGGCTGTGATTACACAAGCCTGCAAAATAGAAGTTTTTGAAAAATACAAGCGAAATTTTAGCTGATTTATTTATTTATTTTTTTTTTTTTTGTTATTTGGCGTGCTGATTTCGAAAATGGTCTCCATTTGTTCCCCATCACGACCGGATTTTTAGTAAAATCGGTATCGGCAATTTTTTTCCCTCGAAAATTTTGCATGTGTAATCTGGCAACTTTTTATCAATTTAAATATATGTAAAATGATTTTTAAACAACTGGTTTATTTTTTATAAGTTTAAATGGATGAAATCCGCTATTACTAGATCGCACGAGTCGCCTCTGGTCGAGAGAAAAACGAAAAGTTCCCTTGGGTATTTTCCTTACATCAAATCCTGGTGCAGTGTCTAAAAGAAAAACTCGAACATACTACAACCCAGATTCAAAATAATAGAATAACAGTATTTTCTTAACAAAATTTGGCAATGCGTCGTGTAAAACGAACGTATGTAAATTAAAAAAGCGACCTATGTTATTCAAGAATTGGCAAAACAATTTTCAACAACTATACAGATATTATTCTAATAATTTAAGGGTCTTTAACACATTTAAAAAATATGTTGACTTTTTATATGTGTCATAAAATTAGAATAATCAACTAATTCAATAGATAAATTTAAAAAGCAGAGGAAAATTTGCATATCTGTAGGCCGATAGGTTGCGACAAGTATAAAGCTTGGCGTTCGGGAGGTCTTAAGTTAGTCTTTCGCTTAAAATGGGTCGTCAACGTGATATTTCGGAAACAACGAAAACGTGTATTGTATTATTGTTTAAAGCAGGAAAAAAGCAATAGTTTATCTCGGATCAAGTGAAGGTTTCAGAGTCTACGGTTTCGAAGGTTTTAAAAGAATATAGAAGAACCGGCCAACTAAAAAATAAACGGAGTAATTGTGGTAGAAAGCTTGAAAAGATTGCCAGAGATGAACGCAAATTAAAACGAATCGTCCAAAACAATCGCTTTAAAAGTGTTTCTTATTACAATAATT
This sequence comes from Salticus scenicus, assembly GCA_963930645.1. Classification (NCBI taxonomy): domain Eukaryota; kingdom Metazoa; phylum Arthropoda; class Arachnida; order Araneae; family Salticidae; genus Salticus; species Salticus scenicus. The sequence goes on along the minus strand of OZ005650.1, from coordinate 297,911,046 downwards.
GTTGGAAAGAATCTAGAGTTGCCGTGTCAAAGTCAACCACACTTAGGCAATTACATAAATTGGAGTTTCAATCGCGGGTCTTCAAAGTAAAGTCAAAGCTGAGCATAAAACAGAGACGTTCACGACCCTCTGGTGCAAAGAGAAGGTCTTCTGGGGGCAACAAGACTGAGAAAGTATTTTATTCAGCGGGGAATCATTATTTCAAATATCTGTTGATGAAGGAGGTGTTCGGGTTTGACGTTTAAAAGGTGAAACTTTTGAAAAATATTGTATAAGGCGTTCCGTTAAATTTGCAACATCCGTCACGGTATGGGGATGTATGAGTGCTTCTGGAAAAATACAATTATGTATTTTAAAACAACGTGTAAATTCCGCAGTGTATCAAGATATACTGGAGCACTACATGATACCCTCCTCTGAGGATTCGTACAAAGACGCGTTAATCTTTCAACAAGATTCCGCTTCGTGTCATACTTCAAAATCGACACGTAAATGGCTAACAGAAAGAGGGATTTCGGTATTAAACTGGCCAAGTAACTCTCAGGATCTAAATCTGATCGAGAATTTGTGGCATCATCTTAAGAAAAAGTTCAGGACCTAATTCCCACCAACAAAATTGAACTCATTGCTGCACTAAAGAGTGCATGGAACAGTATCAGTAACGATGAATGTAAATAGCTGGTGGAATCCATGCCTGAAAGGATCAGAGCTGTGATTCTAGCAAAAGGTGACGCGACAAAGTATTAAAATATATTTTTTTGAAATTTTATTTATTTTATTTTATTTATTTATTTTTGTTTTAATATTCTAATGTTTTGACTCTATATAAACCATCATCACTGTAAGCATTTTGATAATTCAGTTTAGTATTAATTTGAATTAAGTGTATATCAAATGCTATGTATACTTTAAAGCCTAAGAAAGGTTACACGTTCATTTAAATTTCTACTTTGTACTTATTTTTTGCTAGATTAAACTTAATTTTGAAAAGTGACAAGTATTCTATTTTTTTTTAATTCGGGTTGTATTTAATTTGTTGTCATGTAGAATAAATTAAAATTTTGCATTCTTGAATATTATAAACTTAAAGGGTATAAATTTTTATAAAAAAAGAAAGTGTTTGAAAATTATAAATTCGTTTACTAAAATTAAGATTTGAATTACATTATATTTTTATTCATAAAAGTTGATTAACAATTATATTTATGTAAATTTTATGGGTCAAATTAGAATGCCAGTGCGGCACACAGTTAGAGTCAAAGTTACTTTTCTTATCATATAAATCAGAGTAAAAATTTAATATAAATCGCCTATTTTATAAAAATTTAATTTTTCATCTTTTTCAAAATTTATATAAGGTCATTGTGCCTAAATGCGACGTGATTTTTGGTAAGTTTATCGCATTTAGGAGACTTATGACATTTTAGTAAACAAATAAGTATGAAAAGAAAGAGAAAATGGTTGAACATGACACTCGTAGTTCTAAACTTGTGTTTTATGTAATTTCTTTTTAAGAAATTAAAAAAATGTCTGTAATTTATGAAAAAATACACCAGCGTCGCATTTAGGAAATTTTTGTCGCATTTAAGGTACTATATCCTAAATGCGATGTTCAAACTCCCTAATTGCGATAATGCATTTAATGTACGGGGGTTGCTTGAATGTTATTAACACTTTCCAAAAAAGGTTGAAAAATGTTATTGACTTCGGTTTGGGTCTGTCCGTCTGTCTATCCGTCTGTCCATCCCTACGTTTGTCCGTCTGTCTGTCCGTGCACTAACTCCCGTAAATATTCATGGAACTTGTTGAAACTGATATATATTATTTAAGTTCCTCATAACATGTTCCCTATTGAAAATGGAATGTGTACCTCTACTGGTTTGTATACAGGAACACCCGAAAGTATTCCAAAGCATTATGTTCTATGGAAGGTATTTTAATAAACCATATTTTATTACCGTTACTTTACACATATCTTGATGAAATTGAAATATGTTATTCAACATTACTATCGGATGTTTCCCATTGAAAATGGAGTAAATACCATCACTAGTTTGAATACAGGGAAACTCGAAAGTATTCTCTAAAGCATTGCGTTCTAATAGAGGTACTTCTATAAACCAAACTTTAAAAACTTTAATTTGCACAAATCTTAATAAAATTAAAATATGTTAGTCATATGCACTAAAGAATGCTTTCTATAGAATAAAGTATGATTAGCGTTAGTTATTAGTTAGTTATTAGTTTATTCAGTTATACTAAGGGCTATTGCAACTTCGAAGTTGAAAGGTTTTAATAACTTCGGTTTGTCTGTCTGTCCGTTTATCGGCTGTCGGTGCGTTTCTCTGACCGCGCTTTAATTAGCGTTATTACTTATGGAATTTCTTGAAACTGATTCATATTATTAAAGTTTAGTATAGGATGTTCCCTATTGAAAATGAAGTGTGTACCTCTACTCGTTAGTTCACAGGGGCACCCGAAAATATTCCAAAGCATTGTGTTCTGTGAGAGGTATTTTTATAAACCATATTTCATTACCGTTACTTTACACATACCTTAATAAAATTGAAATGTTATTAAAGTTCACTATCGGATGTTTCCCATTGAAAATAGGGTAAATACCTTCACTGGTTTGTATACAGGGACACCCGAACGTACTTCAAAGCACTGCGTTCGATCAGAGGTATTACTATGAACTAAATTTTGATTCCTTTATTTTACCCAAATTTTAATGAAATTGAAATATGTTATTCTTATGCATAAAAGAATGCTTTCTACAGAATGTAGTATGATTAGCATTAGATTTACAGGGCCACACAAAGATATTCAGCTACATTGAGGGCTTTTATTGAAAATTTGCTGGAATTGTATTTTCGTTTACATTAAGCGATTTAACAGTTTTTAACATTTTTTTAAGTCTGAACGTGTTTTCAATTTTTGCTTCTATCTGCCCGACTCTCCATTTGTCTATCTGTTCGTCTACCGCACTCATCGTCCGTAAATATTTTCTGAATTTTTAAAATATTATATATGTTGTTCATATTCACTATTGAATGTTCCTAAATCAAAAGGGCATTAATAGGTCCTATACAACTTTTTTATGTACACAGACACGCAAAAAAAATGCCAATGCATCGCATTTTAGTAGATACATTTTTATAATTTACATTTAAGGAACTTTCTACTGTAAAATCGTAAAGAAATTGATATTTATTGTTAATTTGCTAAAATAACGTTTTGTATAAAATATGATTTTGTTAACGTTAAGATTTACAGGGCTACACTGAAATTTTCAGATAGATTAAGGGCTGGAATTACAATCTAAGGGCTATGTTTCCTTTTCTGTTAAGCATTTTTAACACTTTAAAACAATGCTTAAGAATGATTAGGAATTCAATTAGTCTCTCTGTATGCCTTTCAGAACTACTGTCTGTTTGTTGTGTGATAACGTAGGTACAGAACTTTGAAAGTTATAAGATACAACAATTTCGTGCAGTTGGAAAGTGTTAATAATCATTGCGTAATGCATGATTTTTCGCCTTTTTTTATAGTTTATAAAACATTTAATATCACCTAACTATTTGAAGATAAAGTGTTGTGTGATTTGAAGATAAAGTTGCTACGTGTAACTCTGCCTTTAATAGTGTGTGAAACTCTTCCTTTTTATTAACAGTGTGTGGAACTTTGTGTGGAACTCTGCTGTTTGTTAACAGTGTGTAACTCTTCTTTTTTTTAACAGTGTGAGTGTGTTATTCTGTGTGTATTGCTGAACTTTTCTAACAGTGTACGTAACGCTATGTGAAACTGACACTGCGTGTGTAACCCTGTATGCAATTAACAGTGTGTGTGTGTGTATCTCTTCTTTCTTATTAACAGTGTGTGTAACACTGCTTTTTATTAACAGTGTGTGTAACTTCTCTTTTTTGAACATTGTGTGTGTAACACTGTGTTTATCGCTGATTTTTTGCAAACAGCGTGTGTAATTATACTTATGTGTAACTAACAGTGTGTGTGTAACCGTGTATGTAATTAAAAGTTTTTGTGTAACTCTGCCTTCTTATTAACTCTGTGTGTGCAACTCTGTGTATAATTCTGCCTTTTTATTAACAGCGAGTGTAATTCAATGCTTAATTCTTCTTCTTTTTTTTTTTTTGAACAATGTGTGTAACTCACTGTATCACTCATTTTTGCTAACAGTGTGTGTAATTATATGTGTAACCAACAGTGTGTGTGTAACTCTGTATATAATCAACAGTACGTGTGTAACTCTCTGTGTAACTCTGCCTTCTTTTTAACTGTGTGTGTGTGTAACCCTGCCTTTTTATTAACTGAGTATGTAACTCTGTATAATTCCGCCTTTTTATTAACAGTGTGTGTAACTCCGTATGTAAATCTCTTTTTTTTTTACCAATGTGTGTAAAGCTGTGTGTACCGCTAATTTTTTGCTAACAGTGTGTATGTAACTCTGTGTGTAACTCTGCCAGTCTGTGTGTAATTGTTTGTGTAACTTTGCCTTTTTCTAACAGAGTGTGTAACTCCGTGTTTAACTCTTCTTTTCTGAACAGTGTATGTGTATCTCTGTTTGATTCCATGAATATTTACGGGAGATAGAGCACAGACAGACAGACAAACCTAAGTCATTAACACTTTTCAGGTTTGTTGAAAAGTGTTAAAAACATATAGACGAAAACATGTAAACGAAAATGCAATTCCAGCAAATTTCCAATTAATACCCCTTAATGTAGCTGAATATTTTTGTGTGGCCCTGTAAATATAATGCTAATAATATTGTATTTTATGTAAGACAGTCTTTTGTGCATATGAATAATATATTTTAATTTTTTTAAGACTTGTGCAAAGTAAGGTCATTAAAATTTGGTGTTTAGAAATACCTTCCATAGAACGCAATTCTTTTAAATACATTCGGATGTCCCTGTATACAAACCAGTGAGGGTATTTACTTCAATTTACATGGGGAACATCGACAGTGGACTTAAATGATATATTTCAATTTCATTAAGATTTGTGTAAAGTAAACGTATCAAAATACGGTTTATAGAAATATCTCTCATGGAACACAATGCTTTGGAAAATTTTGGGTGTCCCTGTAGACAAACCATGAGAGGAATTCGCTCCATTTTCAATAGGGAACATCCGATAGTGAATTTGAATACGATTTATCAATTTCAAGAAATTCCATAAATATTTACGGGAGTTAGAGCGCGGACAGACGGACAAACCGAAGTCATTAACACTTTTCAACCTTTTTGGAAAGAGCTAAAACAAGAAAGAAAAATCATGCACTATGCACTGGTTATTAACACTCTCCAACTGTACGTGCTTGTTGTATCGTATAACTTTTAATATTCTTTACCTGCATTATCAAACAAAAGACAGAAGAACAGAAAAATATACAGACTGACTAATTGAATTTAAAAACCGCTCTTAGACATCGTTGAAGAACGTTAAAAAGGCTTAATGCAAAAGAAAATCCAGCCATTAGATTATAATTGCTGCCCTTAATGTATTTGAATATTTTAGTGTTGTCCTGTAAATCTGAAGTTTGATCATATCATATTCTATGCAAAACATTATTTTAGAATATTAAAATATATTTCAATTTATTTATAATATTTACGGTAGAAAGTTATTTAAATGTGATTTATAAAAATATCTGTCCTAAAACGCAAAGCATTGGAAGTTTCCTGTACACTTGTTCAGGACATGTTAATTGCATTTTAAATAGGAAAAATTTCATAGTGAACTTGAATAATATATATCAATTTTTAAAAATTCTGAAAATATTTAAGAACACTCGAGACGAGAGACAACCAGATAGAAAGATAGAAAGATAGACAATCGCACAGAAAGATAAACAAATAAAAATCATATTCACGCTTAAAAAATGTTAGAAAGTGTTAAAAACGCCTATTGTAAAAGAAAATGCAATTACAGCAAGTTTTTATTAATAGCTCTTAATGTAACTTAATATTTTTATGTGGCCCTGTAAGACTAATACTAATCATACTGTATTTTATAAAAAGCATTCTTTTGTGGAAATGAATAACATACTTATATTTCATTAAGCTTTGTGCAAAGTAAATTCATTAAAATTTGGTTTCTCGAAATACCTCTCATAAAATGCAATACTTCCGTGTCTCCCTGTACTTAAACCAGTGAAAATATTGTATCTATTTTACATCGGAAACATCCGATAGTGAAACTGAATAACATATTTCAATTTCATGAGGATTTGTTTAAAGTAACGGTATTAAAATATGGTTTATAGAAACACCTCTCATAGAAAACAATAGTTTGCAGTAATTTCCGATGCCAATGTACACAAACTAGTAGAGGTATTCACTCCATTTTCAATAGGGGACATCCGATAGTGAACTTGAAAAACATATATTAGTTTCAAGATATTCCATAAATATTTACCGGAGTTAGGGTGCCGAAACACAGACAGATGGACAGATACACAGATACACAAATTGAAATTATATTCACACTTAAAAATTGTTAGAAAATGCTAAAAAGGCTTAATGTAAACGCAAGTGCAATTCCAGCAAACTTTTATTAATAGCTTTAAATGTATCTGAATATTTTTGTGTTGCTCTGTAAATCTAATACTAAACATATTATATTCTATAGAAAGTAGTCTTTTGTGCATATGAATAATATATTTCAATTTCATTAAGCTTTGTGGAAAGTAAAGTTATTAAAATTTGGTTTATAGAAATACTTCTCATATAACGCAATGCTTTGGTATGCTTTCAAGTGTCTCTGTGCCCACACCAGTGGTGGTATTTACTCCATTTAACATACAAAACATCCGATAGTGAGCTGGAATAACATATTTCAATTGCATTAAGATTTGTGTACAGTTAAGGTATTAAAATGTGGTTTATAGAAATATCTCTCATAGAACACATTGCTTTGGAAAAGGTTTGAGTGTCCCTGTACACAAACCAGTAGAGATATTAACTCCTTTTGCAATAGGGAACATCCGATAGTGAACGTAAATAACATATATCAGTTTCAAGAAATTACATAAATATTTACGTGAGTTAGAGCGCGGACAGACGAACAGACGGATGGACAGACGAACAGACAGATGGACAGACGAACAGACAGATACTTAAATTGAAATCATATTCACACATAAAAATTATTAGACAGCGTTAAAAGCGCTTAATGTAAACGAAATTGCAATTCTAGCAAATTTTTTTTAGCAGCTCATAATGTAACTGAATATTTTTGTGTGGCCCTGTAAATCTAATGCTGATCATACTATATTCTATAGAAAGCACTCTTTTGTGCTTATGAATAACATATTTCAATTTCATTAAGCTTTGTGGAAAGTAAAGTTATTAAAATTTGGTTTATAGAAATACCTCTCATAGAACGCAATACTTTGGAATACTTTCGAGTGTCCCTGTACACAAACTAGTGTTGATATTTGTTCCATTTTATATATGAAACATCAGATAGTGAACTTGAATAACATGATTCAATTTCACTAAGATTATACAGTTAACGTATTAAATAGGGCTTACAGAAATACCACTCACAGAACACAATGCTTTGGAATACTTTCGGGTGTCCCTACAGGAGTTAGAGCGCGGACAGACAGACGGACAGACAGGCAGACAGACGGACAGACAGACAGACAAACCGAAGTCACTTGTAAACCTTGTTGGAAAGTGTTAAAAAGGAAAAAAATGCTTAAAGTTACCTTCATATATCAACTGTAAAACTCTCCGCATTTAAGGGATAAAATTTGTCGCATTTAGGAATATGCTGTAAACAGACCCTTAAATGCGATAAAAAAATTTAAACCCCTCTTTTTAAAAATTTGTTGTATTTTCTTTAATTTTCTTCTGATAGGTGTAAAGGGTATTCAAGCACATGACGTAACAGTGGTTATTTGACCTTGAAAAATAAAAGGATAAAATTACAGTTACTATTTGAAAATATTTCATCACAATTAGGAAAAGACGGCGGAAAGCCATAATGAACAATGTTTACTACAAAAGAAAATTCTACTAGAAAAAACCTTTAAAATTTAATGAAAAGTTTCGCGAACCATTCTTGAAATGTTGTATGTTCCATTATGTTTCATAAGTATGCTATTTATGCATTTAGATTTTCAGTAGAAGCACTTTGTCGCATTTATGGGTTATCGCATTTAGGCACAATGACCTTATATGTATTTTTCAGCTTTATTAATTTCTTATTTTTAAACTCTAACCTTTTTTATTGTAATCTTCAATAGGTTTGAAAAGAAAATTTTTGGAAATCTATGTACATTATGATAAAAATGTATTCATAAGCAAAATTTTATTACAGACATTTGACGGACAAAGCAAATGTAAATAAAGATTCAGTAATTTCAAACAATAAAATTAATGTTCAAATTATTTTTAAGAAAAAATTAGGCAATATAAAAGTGGAATTTTGATGATTATTTTAGCATTTGATACAAATTCTCTAAATAATGTATAATAATTGTGAATTTTAAATAATTTTCCTGAGTGTAGAGTAAAATATATCATATAATATTAATATATGTAGAAAGAATTCTTGGACATACACTGAAGATTCAAATCACTAGATAAAGAAATTGTGACTGTTGTTTAATTTGTTTCATATCATGTGTTTTTTATATCATGATATTAGCATTTATATCATATCGTGAGTGTTTTAGAATTCAACATTATGCATTTTCAATCTAAATAATTTTGTCAAATATTTTCCAGTGGTTCTTTGAATATTTAATTCTAACCCAATTTGTCTTTGTGTATTTTTAAACAGTTTTCTGGTTTAACGTAATAATATTAATATTCATTATTGTAAAATAACATGATATATATATATATATATATATATATATATATATATATATATATATATATATATATATTATAGAGAAAATATCAGTTATAGTATACTAAAGCATATATATATATATATAATGGATTGCGCAAGGTAGAATATTTAATCTGCCTGATTAGTTCATAAATGTATTACATCAACAGATTTAAAAATATATTTAAAATGTGTAAATCAGTAACAGAGATATAAAATATGTTGTTTAAAATTAATAAAACAAATTTATAAATATATCATGGATTTAAAATCTAAAACTGAATATAATGCTGTAAAAATATTTCTAAAATATTATAAATAAAATTTACAAAATGAAAAAAAAAAAAAAAAATCATTAAACATTTTTACGTTGTTAAAGAAACAAACAGCTTACATTTTTTGAAACAGTATAATTCTTCCCATAATGAAACCACAATACCGCACTGAATGTATAATCTTTCACTTAAAAATTATCACTTTGTTGCTATAATTTTAAAAGCATTTTAGACAAAACAATGGCATGTTTTGATGCCTATTTAATTCTTTGCGCATGAAGAATTCTTCAATGGTTGTATTATTTTTTCGTTAGGATAATCTATTTTAATACGTTTTAAGTTATGCATATGTAGCTGTTTGAGGTTTATGTTTTAAACTCTTGAGTAATACAGATAAGTTTTTTTTTTTTGTTTTGTTTTGTTTTGTTTTGTGTTTTGTGTTTTAGATGTGTACTAAAGATAAAATTTATCTCATATAAAGCTATTTTTCTAAATTAAATCATGTTAAATAGTGGTTATAAATGAAGATAAATTTTAAAATGAATTATGAATAGTATATTGTCTTTTAAAATATTATACAAATATATTAAAGAAAAAAAAATAATGTGTGTAATCTTTGTCAAATTGATTAAGTATATATATATATATATATATATATCTGTGTGTGTGTATGTATATGACATTATCAGCATCAACAATTTCAGCCTTAATCAATCCACTTCAGAATGAAGGACTCTGCTAAGTGATTCCAAACTGCCATGTTTTCTGAAATTCTTCACCATTCTGCTCTTCCAAACTTCTCAAATTTATCTCCCCAACGATATAGTTGTCTCTTCCTCCATCATATCTTATCTCTTGGTATCTAAAATAGGACTTTTATGGTCCATCTGTCATCATTTCTTCTCACAAGGTGCCCAGCCCAGCTCCATTTTAACATCTTTACCCTAGAAATAGCATGAGTAACTTTGGTTTGCTTGCTAATTTCGCTTTCTGTCTCTTCGGGTAAATCATAACATGCATCTCTCCACGCGACTTCGGATAGTTTGAAGTTTTTTGTATAGCTTTACATGTTAATGTCCAAGTTTCTGAAGCATAAGTTAAAACAGGCAAAATGCACTGATCAAAAATTTTTCTTTTCAAACAAATTAGGAGGTCGCTTTTCAATATAGTGCTATTTTTTACAAATGCTCTCCATGCAAGTTTAACTCGGTTGTTAATTTGTTCCATGATATTCCCGTTCATCGTAAGGACTTATCCCGCATAAGTATAACCTCATACTGTTTCTAATTCATCCATATCACCAGTGATCTTCAATGGAGAAACAAAGGAATTTGACCTAATTTTTGAGGCTCATTTTCAATTCAACGAGCTTGCTTTATTTGTTTAATTTCTGAAGCATTTCTTCCGAATCCTCAAATAAGGAGGCAAGCAGTACAATATCATCCGCAAATCTCAAATGATTTATAAACTCTCGATCAAATTTTATAAGTTTCTGTTCCCAATCTAATTTTTTAAAAAGTACTTTATTGAAAAGTTTGGGTGAAATTGCGTTCCCTTGTCTTTCACCCTATCCAATGTTATTCGTTTAATGGAATGAATTATTCGTTTAGTGGAGCTTTAATTCGGCTGTTGCTTCTTTTAAATGTAAAGTGAATACATCCTGTGGGGAATATATCAATAAGGTTAATATATCCTGAAATAATGTTAGTATTCCTTAATTCATCATAACTGCTAGTGATGATACGGAGTCAAAAACTTTTCGTAGTCCACAAAAGCTACACGCAGAGGGAGGTTTTACTCATTACTTTTTTCAAAAATTTTTTATAATTGTATGAATATGGTCGATGGTACTGAAACCAATTCAAAATTTTGCCTCTTATTAAGGTTGTGCTGTATCTAATTGTTTCTGTAAGCGGTTTATCAGAACTTTCATCAGAATTTTATACGAAATTGAGAGCAGACTGATTTCACGAGAGTTTTTAATATCTTCGTTTTATTCAATTTTTAAAGAGTAACATTAAGATGATATACATTTGTTGTACTTCAGTAAGAAGTTCAATGGCTTCATTTTATGCTTCTTTTAAAATAGCCACAGTGATTTTGTCTTCTTCTGAAGAATTTCCATTTTTTGTTACTTTTGTTTTCATTATATATATATCTGTGTGTGTGTGTGTAAATAACATATTGCCTTAGCTTATTTAGATATAGCATACCTATTTTACTTACTTGTGTATGGTTGTAGGACATAGATTACCAACCATAGCAAAAATCAAAATATTAATTTGATATAATATTTGATTTACCATATTTAAGTGTAATATGTAGAATAAATTTAGCATGTATATTTAGCACTATATAAAATTAGAGGTTATCCAACTTATTCATCTATTTCATAATACCTCGTAATTTCATTTATAAAATGTCAGCAGTATCTTTAAATCTGTAAAAAATTATAATTATTTATAAATAATTAAGAAATAGAAAGTGGGCAATAATTTTAAGTTCATTATTATTTTACAAATACTTTTTAATACCTGTAAAATAATGCTTGAATATTTATAAAAAAAAAAAAAAAAAAATAGGAGCAAAAAGTTTTAATATTTTGTCATAATTTCATTAAAATAATTTTAAATTATTAAAAAGCATATTTTAATAAAAAAAAAATAGTCTCCAGTTATTTTATTAAATGCTTAATTTTCTGCTTTAACGTGTGTTCACTAGCCGAACTATGCAATTTAAAATAGTTATATGTTAAAAAAAAAAAGAAAACCACAAAGCAATGCTCGCAGTATGCACAGTTTTTAATGTATGTTAATAAAATCAGAATTTTTGCTGTAAATATCTCAAAATAAAAAAAAAATGTTGCGATATTTTCACGTTTCCCACATCGTCAAAGCAAAAGGTGACTTCAGAAAATTTTCTCTGTGTATGTGTGACTGTCTGTGTTTGTATGGGTCGCTGTCGTTGTGCTTATATGTCTGTAACGGTATATCTGTCCGGGTATCACGTGAGAACAGCGGGACAAAATTAAACTATACTTGAAAGGAATTTAGGTGTATACCCAACCTAAAATTATATGTATCAACTTTATTGAAATTTTCCCTCCCAATGTTCCCGAACTCGAAGAGCAGGAAGCAAAAAAAAAAAAAAAAATTCCAAGCATAACTCGACTCCAAATTACTTAAAGGTGAAGAAATTGCACATTGGGAGACAAGACTGAAAAAAAATCTAAAAAAAAAAAAAACATATTGTCGGAGCTTTTGGAATAATTGATTTTTAAAGGGGGGGGGATGATTTTCAGGGGAGGGGATTTCGCAAATTCTGGATTTTTAAGTAGAACTCTACCAAAAATGGTGCAAAGATACCGAAAACAATTCTGCGTCCTCTTTTGGATACTTTCGAAAACTCATTTTTGGGTTTTGCGATTTCTGATTTTGTGTGTGTCTGTGTGGGAGAGGAGAATACGAAGGGGCAAATTCGAGACCCCCCCCCCTTTCGACTCTAAATTCGTTCTCTTCAATCTATGGGAGCTGTGGTCGCAAATATTAGTTCGTGGACTGTTTATATGTATCCGACACCTATGGTAACGGGATTTTACAAAATTCCCCCTCCCCTCCCCTCTCCTTACGTCTTGGAGGCAATATACACGTTTGTAAGCATAATTCGACTCGAAATTACTTCACGGTGAAGTGCATATGAGGAAACTGGACTTGAGTACAAAAAAAACTATTTTCTGTGATTTTCGAATATTCAAATTTAAAGAGAGGGGGCGGAAAGAAGAACATGGTTTTTCGAGAGGAAATTTCACAAATTCCGGATTTTTTAAGAGAATTCTACTAAAAATAGTACAGAGATGTTAAAAACAGCTATACGTCTTGTTTAGGATAATTCCCAAACCCCATTTTTTTTTCTTTTCTTTCCTTTTTTTTTTTTTTTTAAGTTCGCCCTTTTAGCGCTAAATTTGACATGGGGAATCTATGCGAGTTGAGGTCATGAATTTTAGCGTGTAAATTGTTTATATGTGTCCGAGAACTATTGTAATGGTATTTTACGGAATTCCCCCCCCCCCCCTCACTCCTTGGAGTTAGAGGGAGGGGTAACAAATACATTTCCTGACGTAAACTGTAAACTTAAAACTACGCAATTACAATTAAATTAGCTCATTCGTGCGTTACCAGATATTAATCAGACCAGCCTTACCAATTGATCGGTTTTTGTAGCTCGTCGTGGTTTTCAAAAGCATATAACACAGAGAATCAGATCGTCCTTAAAATGAATTTGTGTTTCCAGATGGTGAAAACGTAAACTTAAAATAAATAAATAAATAAATAAAAGATTTTAAAGAGTTGTAAGGTTTTGCAATTAGACGACACATATGTATTTTATTATATATTAAGATTCAAATATTTTTTTTTTTGCCTTTTTTTTTAATTTCCTTTTTAATTTAACTATTATCTAAATACATATATATTTTGCTAAAAAATTCTCATACAACCAAATTTAAAAATTAATAAGAGTAAAATATTTTTATGAAAAGAGTGTTTTTATTTATAGTAATATTTTGAAATTAAAAATAATATTCCATTTTTTTCAACATCTTTATAGGTCTTACGAAAAGTCTCTATATATTTTTTGGAACAATGTTTCTATATAAAATATCAGACTTATATTCTAACATATGTTTTTTGATATTTTATATTTGAGACATCCTCTACTACTACGAACTAAGTGGAGAAAGAAGATCTCTCAAAAGAGTCACTCGAACAGGAAACCAGAATGTACATATCTTGATTGAAATAGACTTTCAAAACTCTTAGGCCAATTCAGTCAACAGAAATCTCTTCTTTATTCAAGCTATGCATTTAGAATATTTAAGTTTTGACTTGAGTTTTAGATCTTCGAAAATATTAAATTATGTAACTTTGAAAAAACGTTTAAGTACTTGCATTTTAGTTATCATTTTAATTCTAATATTATTATTATTAGAAGGTTTTTAATTGAAATTGACTTGGTCATCGTGTCTTCGTGTCACGTTAGTAAACAAGGCGCCTTAATTTTAAAGTAAATATGAGCTAATCCGTTTGTCGTTCTGTGGCTCAGTTGGTAAGAGCGTCCCGTTAGTATCGCGGTGGTCGTGAGTTCGGTCCCCGGAAGGTTCACCGTGTTAATTTTTGCAGATAATTAGTAGAAAAAGTGTCAATTGATACAAGATAATTTTTCGTTGCTTACACTAAGAATTTTTTAAAGAGTTTTTTTTTTTTTAAGAAGCATTTTTTTGTTTTTTTGTTTATTTAGATATTGGAAAACGCAAAACATTTTAGACATAAAAAACCCCACAAAATAAAATGTTTTAAGTAAAAAATACATTAAAAAAATATTTTTAAAAGCTTTATATATATGTATATATTACTATTATATGAAATTCGATTTGTCATCGGCTTTTTGTCACGTTAAAAAACCAAGACGCTTCCATTATACATATCTTAAAAAAAAAAAAAAAAAAAAAAAAAAAAATAAGCAGCTACATTGTACTTGTTAATGGATCAGCTGGTTACAGCGTCATGTTGATAACGCGAGAGTCGTGTGTTCGATCCACCCCGGGCCAAGGTGTTATTTTTTGCAAATAATTAATAGAAAAAGTGTCAATTGATAAAATAAAATATCTGGTTGTGTACACAGTATTCTAATGATTTTTCAAGAGTTTTTTAAACGGCTTTTTATCTAGTTACAAAAAGCACAAAATAAAAATGTAAGTAAAAATAAATAAATAATTTTTTTAGAAGCTTTTTATTGAAATTGGAATTTCTCATCTTGTCTTCGTGACACGCCGAAAAACAAGGTGCCTCCCCTTTAAAGTAAATATAAGCAACGCATTGCATTCCTCGTTAGTTCCGTTGGTTAGAGCATCATGTTGTTAAGGGTTGGTTATGAGTTCAATTCTCGAAAGGCCGATATTGTAATTTTTGGAGATATTTAATAGAAAAGGTGTTAATTATTAAAAGAAAGTATTTAAAAAAAAAAAAAAAAAAAAAAAAAAAAAAAAAAAAAAAAAAACCTCAGTCCAGCAGGAGATATGCACTTGAAATAGTTTAGACCTGAAAGTGTTAAATTCCATTTTTCAGGTAAGATATTTTCATCCATTTTAACTGATTTTTATTACATGAAGTTGAATTTGTCATCTCGTTTTCTGTCACGCTAAAAAGTAAGACACTTCCACTTAAAAAAAAAAAAAAAAAGTAAGCAATTCATTGTATCTCTATCTCTTAATGGCTCAGTTGGTTAGAGCATCATGTTAATTTTTCAAATAATTAATAGAAAAGCTGTCAGTTGATAAAAGGAAATATATCGTTGTGTACACAGTATCCTAATAATTTTTGAAGAGTTTTTTAAATAGCTTTTTATCTAGTTAATAAAAAGCACAAAATAAAAATTTAAATAAAAATAAATATATAAATAAATATTTTTTTAGAAGCTTTTTTTGAAATTGGATTTTGCTATCGTGTCTTCATGTCACGCTAATAAATAAGGCACCTCAACTTTAAAGTACAATATCAGCAGTCCTTATTGTCGCTTGTTGGCGCAGTTAGTTAGAGCGTCAAGTTGCCAATGCGATGGTGCTGAGTTCCATCCCCGAAGGATCGATGTGTTAAATTTTGCAGATAATTAATAGAAAGTATGTCAATTGATAAAAGGAAATTTTTCATTGTCTACACACAATTCTAAGAATTTTTGAAGAGTTTTTTTTTTTGAAGAAGCTTTATAGAGAAGACTATATAAGAAGAATATATATATATATTATTCTTTTAGAAGCTTTTTATTGAAATTGGATTGTTATCATCGTGTCTTTGTTTCATTCTTAAAAAGAAGACGCCTCCACTTTAAAGTATATTTAAACATCCTTTTTCGTCGCTGGTTAGCGCATTTGATTAGAGCGCCATGGTGATAACGCGATGCTTGTGGGTTCGATCCTCGCAAGCCGATGTGTTACTTTTTTGCCGATAATTAATAGAAACGATGCCAATTGATAAAAGAAAATCTTTCATTGTCTACACAGTGTCCTAAGGAATTTTGATAGTTTTTTAAAGAAGCTTTTTCTTGAGTTACTAAATGCACAAAATAAAAAATTTAGTAAAAATAAAAATAAATAAATAAAAATAACACTGAAAGTTTTTTATTATTGTGGAGCCCTAAAAAGACTAAAATAAAAATTTATTCCGGCTAAAAAATCATAAAAGTTTCAACAACAAGAAAATTTTAAAGAAAAATATAGACATTTCACTTTTGCAAAAGATGAAAAATTTTAAATATTCCAAATATTTTAAAAAGCATTCGAGAACAATATTCTTTTTGTATAAGTATTTGTTAGATTTTTCTATAATATTGTATGATTTTTTTTTTTTTTTTTTTTTTTTTTTTACAGTTCTTAGACTTTTGGATAGAGCGACATGCTGATAACGGGATGGTCCCAGATTCGGTCCTCGAAAGAAGATATAGTACTTTTTTGCAGATAATTAATAGAAAAAATTGTCAATTGGTAACAGAAAATCTTCCGTTGTCTACAAAATATCCCACGAAATTTTAATTAGTATTTTTAAGAAGCTTTTTCTTTTTTGGTAACTAAAAATCACAAAATAAAATTTAAGTAAAAAATCATTTTTTAAAGTTAGAAGCTTTTTATTGTGAAGCCCTAAAAACATAAAATAAAAATTATTCTGGCAAAGACATGCTACAAAGAAATGAAAGTTTCAACACTGAGAAAATTTTAGAGAAAAATATAGGTACTTTCCTTTTGCAAGAGATGAAAATTTTTTAATGTTCAAAATATTTTAAAAAGCTTTCGAGACATTTGAAATTTCTCGCTTAACGAATGATTATAGAAAAACTAATAACTAAGAATATTGGTCTCGAAAGCTTTTTAAAATATTTTGAACATTAAAAAATTTTCATCTCTTGCAAAAGAAAAGTACCTATATTTTTCTCTAAAATTTTCTCAGTGTTGAAACTTTCATTTCTTTGTAGCATGTCTTTGCCAGAATAATTTTTATTTTATGCTTTTTAGGGCTTCACAATAAAAAGCTTCTAACTTTAAAAAATGATTTTTTACTTAAATTTTATTTTTAATTTAATTGTATATTATGTGACATCTTAATTTATCATATAAATATTTATATGCAAATTTGAAATATCTGTTTACAAGATATCACACTTTTAAAAGAGTATTACAAGCTATAATATTATCGGAATGTTATATCAAAACTAAATTTAATTTAAGTTATATCTGATCACCTCTGACGGATATATCCATTTATTAAACTGATTTATTTCCCCACAATACTCTATGAATGTCTTACTTAATAGTCATATATTTATCTTCAAGTGCATAGATACATTTTAAATTTTAAATTAAAATTATTATTTTATAGCATAATTAGAGATATACAGTTAGAACGACATTACAGTTTTGCCTTTTTTAAGGACAGTTATTTATATTTATAGCACGTTTAAAGCTATTTATATTCAATGTAATCTTTTATTATATATATATATATATATATATATATATATATATATATTATATGCTCTGATACACGAAAAATTTATTAAGTATTAGTACTGAGGGTTTATAAGATTTATTCTCATAATAACTATCCAATCCGTACTTTTCTCACGGAAAACAATAATAAAAGGAAAACTGAAAGCAGAGCCAATTCATTTTAGCCGTTGACAAGAGATAATTTATTCTGAGTTCTGACGAAAACCAAGCTTTGTCAAATCTAATACAAAATGGGGTTTTGTAGAAAAATAACCTAGAGTGTCCCTTTAACTCCTTTAAAATTTTAATTAAGAAAATCTTCATCTTTTACCTTAATTAGAGCCTTTTGGAAAAATGTTTTTACATTTCAAGCTTGTTCTTAAAACCACTGCAGGGATTCGGTGAAAATATTTAAAGAAGTATACACCCATTCTCACACTTTTAAAGGTAATTTCCTGATCCTTAACTTCAATTATGGCTAATGAAGACAGATTTTGCTAAATTTCTAGCTTCTAATGGTAAACACTGGAATGATACGGGATAATTGTTAAAAAAATTTCAACACTTACTTTCAACGATTTAAGACTTAAATTTCGTTCAATTTCTTTTTCATGAGTTTTTACCTCAAGAAAACCAAAACTGTACAAATTACAAGTCTGATTATTTAATTGGGATGTTAGAAAACATTTTTTCTTAGTTCAAATGGAAACCACTGCAGAGATACTGTGATAAGTGAGGACGTGTGGTAGATAAATTCATAAACATTGACGCCTCACTTCCCAGCAAAAAAAAAAAAAAAAAAAAAAAAAAAAGAAAAAGAAAAAACTAAACTGATAAAAATGGCGTCAATTGAAGGTATTTGGAATAAGAATCATAAAATCTACGGAATAACTGCAGTTTGGAAGCAAAAAAATTGCAGATAATTTTTTCCTCCATAAACTTATTATTGTTCCAAGTACTTTCAGGATTATCTGCAGTATTCTGCAGTTTTTCTTCTTTTTTTATAGGTTTTTTGAAGATTTATTTTAGCTGGGTTTCACTCATATAATGATAGCTGTCATAAAATTCTTATCTTTTGTCATCTTAATTAGTACCTAAATGAAGACATTTTACTAAATTATTAGATTCTAGATGAAACTAGAAGATATTTGTAATGATAAGGCCAAAATATCCGGCATTATTTTTCATCCTCGAAAGGGAAACATTTCAGAAAGCTCTCATCCATTTTGTTATTTGAGGCATACGAAGAGACATTTTGTTCTTTAGTAAACCACTGCAGAGATTCTGGAGAAAAAAAAAAAAAAAAAAAAAAATCTAAAATTTTGACACCCCGTTTTAATCCATTTTGGGTTCAATTCGTTAAATAATTCCTTAGCGAGACTCTACTTCATGAAAATAATGTAATGTCTAAATGTCATATATTTAGCTTTCGTGATTTGGACTCGGCAAAGATAGAATTATCAATCAATGAATCAGTGATATTTCGCATACATATGTGTACGTAAGCGAAAAGTTAACAGATTGATATCAATATTTGTTTTATTCAGTTAAGTAGGAATACATATGTATGGAAATAGGTATGACGAATACCTATATTTTTCTCATTTTTCTCTAGGAATATTTCAAATACCTTTATAGATAGGGGAAGGTGGGGTAACTCGGACCTATTTTGACTTTTACAATTTTAATTTTGTAATTATTCACCAAAATTAAATACAAATAGGTTTTTTAAATACTGTATGGTGTTATATACAACATACTATATTTATTTCAAAATTGTATTAAATTATATCGATTATAATTAAAAAAAAAAAAAAAGTGCAATTAGGTCCAAGGTATACCACTGGTAGTGTACCTTGGACCATTTATTAAAATATACAGAAAAACTCAATTTTAAATAAGATAATCTACTTATAAATCAAGTACACGCATATGAAAAAAAAAAAAAAAAAAAAAAAAAAAAAAAACATTTTTTTTTTTTTTTTTTTTTTTAATTTCAAAATCATTAATCTGCCACATTCGTATTGTTTTTGAGTCTAAAAGAGATCGCGATTAGGATTAGTTCCATGTTTGGTAAAGAAGAAATTCTACTATATCTTTTGTAGGATTTAACTTAAAGTGAAAAAAAAATATGATTACTTACAGAATTATAGGCTCTCATGGGAATGGATAGGAAGTTTTTACAATTTGAAGTGAATAAACGTACCGCAGACGTGGAAAGGTGCATTATCATCTTGAAATGCTGTTTGTGGAGATGTCCAAGATATCCCAAAATAGTCGGTCAGGCACCACTTTTATAAAAACTGTGTTTTATTTCGAGTTAATTGATCCCTTGAGCATAAAAGTTTGCCCGACTGTTTGAAAAGTTATGCATCTGCGTACCATAATGAACGGAGAATGTGTTACTTTTTTAAAAGTGTGATTTTCATTAAGTCGGTCATATTTTCGTTGTCAGAGCTGCTTGTTTTTTTTAGCTCGAAATAAGTTAAACTTGACTTATCAGAGAGAACCAGTTCAGCCCAATAATTAACTAATCATTTTTTAATTTTTTATAGCCATCTGAGGTCTTGCTTTCCTAATTCTCTTCACTAAGAATGGAATTTTTTCAAATTTTCTGTCATTTTAACCTGCTTTGTTTAATAGTTGCTGCACTGTAGTTAAATAAATTATGCTTCTAAACACTTTTTCTGAATCTCTTTTATGTTCTAAATGTAATACAAACCGATTTTATAAGCAATGGGTTTTGAATTTAAGATCATCTCGCTTGGATGAGCCACATGGCCGCCTAAAGACAAATTTCCAGTTTAAACGGCCAAAAAATTTTAAATCTTGCTAAAATCCATTTTGCCAATATTTCATTAACATTTAATTATTTTTCCATCTCACGTATTAATTTTTATGTGTCATTTAAAAATTAATACTTTTTGTGACATCGTTAACTGCCTTATTCTTACCATTTTTGAAATAATCTCTAAAATTACAATTTTCCTGACAGTTGCATTTTGTTTTTAACACTGGACTTAATGCTAAAGTGTATGTGGAGGTCAACATAATAAAATCAGTTCGAAAATTTGCTTTTTAAACAATAAATTTGAAGAAGCGTGAAAAGGAAAATATCCAAGTGCGGCTTTTTTTTTTTTTTTTTTTTTTTTGTCGCTTAGTGCATGTGTGGGTATAGAAATACATACGGGTATCTGAGAAAAATTTACTTTTGCAAGTTGAATTTACTTTTTTAAGAAATCTTCAAAAAGTTGAGCTGCTAAGCCAGCATAGATTACTTCACTGAGACCCCTAACAATAAATGTTTTAACTGCATATGATATTGTTTATATATCTAAATAAATAGAGCTAGAAATGGCATTGGTCCGAGGTACACTTATGTCCAAGGTGTGCTTTCCCTTATATGTATATATATATATACACATAAATATTGTGTAACAACGTTTCCTACGCCTAGCAGTGAGGACGAGTCGAAAATCTTTGAGGGTTTCCAAGTTGACCAACAGGTTTGAATTTAGTAAGCATCCAGTCATTCGGTATTCCCTTATCGCTTATTTTCTCTCAACGAAAAGCTTGTCTCCCCTATTTTACTAGTGGACTCGTTGAATGCGCACTTGCGCAGAGGCTTCCATGGTCGCATGAAATGTAGTTAAAGAGTATATGTGTCTGTGTGTGCGTAACATTTTGAAATTTTCAATAAATTTTAACATAATCCACTATGTTTTAAAGCTGCATATATTATAATGCATGTATATATGCTACATATATAGATTAAAAAAATATCAATTATTTATAACTAAACATCCTCAAATAGGAATTCTGAAAACATTCTGAAATAGATATTCTTTTTTAATACGAATTTTCTAGATACAAAGTGAATGGAAAGAAAACAACTTTGCGTAGTTCTACTACTATAGAAATGGTTATATTATTCTGGTTGTTTAACGAAAAGCATATAGTATTTTTTTTTTTTTTTTTTTTTTTTTTATGTAACCAACTGATAAAAATGTTCAAATTAATTTTTTTTAGTCCTTTTGGTTAAAATAATAACGATACATATAAAGAATAAATCTAGTAAAATAACACTATTTATTTTTTGTGAGTAGTCAACTTTCGATGGATTGATAGAGTACATCAATCATTGAAATAATCCACAGACCTATTTTCTTTAATGTTTTTTTAATGCGTATTTCTCACTTTAAACAAAATGCATATAAAAAATCTTTGCATTTTACATAAGGCTTTATATGAGTATTTTTCTACTATTAAAATATATTCAATAATAGTAAAATTTTTTTTAAAAATTATAACCTTTATATTACATTTGAATTTTTTAAAACTTATATTTCTTTATTTTACAAAAAAAAAAAAAAAAAAAAAACTTTTATGAGAACAAATAATCATAGATTAACTGAAAAATGATTTATATATGAAGATATTTTTTAAAAAAGATTGTATTCAATGAAGTTGATTTTTTTAAATATTTTAGATAATATTGATATGTATTGATTAGAAATTCTGCAAAAAATATTCTTGTAAACTTTTCTTTATTAAACAAGCTGGAATAGAGCCAGTGTCTTTTACCATTAATCACATATTCTATTTCTGAATAAAAGTTTGATTCATTCATGTTGCTTTATTAATTTTAATTAAAATTTCCAAAGTTAATATTTTTTTAAATGATATACATGCAGTCTTAAAAGTTAAATCAACTAAAAGATATGATACGCCTTATTTTTCCTTAAGTCATATTACTGAATATTAATTGACAAAATACATTTTTAATTTATCTATGTATGTTTCTAAAATATTTTTTTTTAAGAATTTAAATTAGTTCTTAAACTGGAATTTTAATAAGGCTTCAATGAATAACAGAATATACGAAAATATGCCCCTAAAATATAAACTTAATGAACTCCTAACGAGTATATTAAAAATATTTGTACTGATTAAAAGAAAATGAAACACTATGTAATCAAACTGCATTTAAAAATGAAAAAAAAAAAAAAAAAAAAAAAAAAAAAAACTTCACAATAAACTTATCTTAAGTATTAGCGAAATTCTTTTACAAATTTACTCTTTTTTTTAATTTATATTTTAATTAAATCAGTGACTTATGAGAAATGGAAAAATGCATCTTGCAGAGATATATAGGCTTACTACACTTAATATATATATATATATATATATATATATATATATACATATATATATAATATATAAATGTATTTTTTTTCTGCGTTCATTTGTATTTAAATTATATTTATTTTCTAATTGCAAATAATATCTTTTTCTTTTGTACGCGCTGAAATATTTATTGAAAAATTCTGATTTTTAGTCCTTTTGGTTAAAATAATAACGATACATATAAAGAATAAATCTAGTAAAATAACACTATTTATTTTTTGTGAGTAGTCAACTTTCGATGGATTGATAGAGTACATCAATCATTGAAATAATCCACAGACCTATTTTCTTTAATGTTTTTTAATGCGTATTTCTCACTTTAAACAAAATGCATATAAAAAATCTTTGCATTTTACATAAGGCTTTATATGAGTATTTTTCTACTATTAAAATATATTCAATAATAGTAAAATTTTTTTTTTAAATTATAACCTTTATATTACATTTGAATTTTTTAAAACTTATATTTCTTTATTTTACAAAAAAAAAAAAAAAAAAAAAAAAAAAACTTTTATGAGAACAAATAATCATAGATTAACTGAAAAATGATTTATATATGAAGATATTTTTTAAAAAAGATTGTATTCAATGAAGTTGATTTTTTTAAATATTTTAGATAATATTGATATGTATTGATTAGAAATTCTGCAAAAAATATTCTTGTAAACTTTTCTTTATTAAACAAGCTGGAATAGAGCCAGTGTCTTTTACCATTAATCACATATTCTATTTCTGAATAAAAGTTTGATTCATTCATGTTGCTTTATTAATTTTAATTAAAATTTCCAAAGTTAATATTTTTTTAAATGATATACATGCAGTCTTAAAAGTTAAATCAACTAAAAGATATGATACGCCTTATTTTTCCTTAAGTCATATTACTAAATATTCATTGACAAAATACATTTTTAATTTATCTATGTATGTTTCTAAAATATTCTTTTTTTAAGAATTTAAATTAGTTCATAACTGGAATTTTAATAAGGCTTCAATGAATAACAGAATATACGAAAATATGCCCCTAAAATATAAACTTAATGAACTCCTAACGAGTATATTAAAAATATTTGTACTGATTAAAAGAAAATGAAACACTATGTAATCAAACTGCATTTAAAAATGAAAAAAAAAAAACTTTACAATAAACTTATCTTAAGTATTAGCGAAATTCTTTTACAAATTTACTCTTTTTTTTAATTTATATTTTAATTAAATCAGTGACTTATGAGAAATGGAAAAATGCATCTTGCAGAGATATATAGGCTTACTTCACTTAATATATATATATATATATATATATATATATATATATATATATATACATATATATATAATATATAAATGTATTTTTTTTTCTACGTTCATTTGTATTTAAATTATATTTATTTTCTAATTGCAAATAATATCTTTTTCTTTTGTACGCGCTGAAATATTTATTGAAAAATTCTGATTACGTTTAGTTAACTTGAAAACATTTGGTCTCAACATTTTGAATAAATTCATTTTTCTTATTTTCTTAATTATTAAAAAAAAGCGAATATTTTAATACTAAATTTATATTTTCTTCTAGCTCATCTATTAAATTTTCACACAAAACTTTTAATACTTGTTTATAGTTTAATATAAAAATATTAATAATGCCTCTCATTTAAGTTCAGTAATATAGAGAAAATTTAAAATTGAGTATTATTTCATTACTTTTTAATTTTAACATAACATTTTTAAAATTTAATTGAATTACAAAAGAATTCCTCAGAATACTCAGGTGGAATTTAATAATTTGAAAGTTTCTAAAGGATTTCGTTAAAGCGAAACTAAGCCAGTTTATTAAGTAAGCAAACAAAATAGCTCTTTATCATCTTTGCTATAAAATTCCATGATTATTAAACTATTACATAAATACATAAATAAATTATTTAAAAAAATATTTATGTTCAGATAATAACATTAAATAAAATAAAATAAACATTATGCAATTTATGCAGTATATACCTATACAAGGAAAATTCCTAAAATAAGTTTTGCTGTAAGTTTTCACAGAATAAATATTATAAAAATGAAAAAGAAAGATAAAAACATATGAGTTTAAAAAAAAAAAAAAACATATATATATATATATATATATATTTTAAACATAAAAATTCGAAAAAGACGCATACAAAGTGCAGAAAAATGAGATATAAGCTGTAGAGCGGAAAGCCCGAGCATAATATGGAAGAAAGATACGTGCTAATAAAAAGTATTTTAAGAAATTCGTGTGTATATTGTTATGAGCAATAAATAGTTACGTGGTACTAATTTTTTACATGTCCATTTTATAAAGAGTGTATAGAAACAATTTTATATTACCTCAAATAATTTGAAACTAGTGTTCAACAATCAGGAGAGGAAAATAGACTGTGGATGATGAAGACGATCTGGGCGTTTCTCTGTATGCATGACTGGAATGAACACCGACAAAAAGTACATGATATATTGTTAGCGAACGAGCATATAAAAATATACATATTGCAAATTTAATTTTTTTTTTTTTTCTGTGATTTTTGAATGTACCAGAATACCAATAAATACAAACATTTTTTCCGAAGTCCAAAAGTATTAAGAAGAAGTAGAAGAACAACAACAAAATTATGTTTAATGATAGGGATTTAAAAATATATATTTATTATTAAAAAAAATTCTAGAAGGTTTTAGTATGAAGAAATCATCTTCAAAAAACATTATTTCGCATTTTTAAAAATATTTGTCTTTTTTGACTTTTGCAGACAGATAAACGGAAGAAGTATACAATTTTTGAAGAAGTATACAATGTATACATAGCAACTATGTGAAAAATTTCTGAGCCGAGAATCGAACCTGGGCCCTCCGCTTAACGCACGAATGCTCTACCACTGAGCTACACTGGGTGATAACAAGCTCGGCATTTCTCACTTAACAATCCATACTCATATAATCAACCTTTACACTCCAATTTACTTAAAAATGAATATTGACGGTTGATGAATTCATGAATAAAATTTCTAAATTGAAAAAAAAAAAAAAAAAAAAGAAAAAGAAACTTAAAAAAAATTGCTTAATTTCCTTATTCGGAAAGATTCTCAAAAAATGGTTATTCGATTTTAACATATTTGAAAATATTTATCTGTTTTCTAGTTTCCGTATGATTTAAAAAGTTTTGTAAGTTTCATAATCATTAAAAAAAAAAAAAAAAAAAGATAATAGACTTCAATGATGTAACTAAAAGTGTTAGTAATATTACACCTGCCAAAGTATGGATTTTGCTGTGCAAAAACCCAGATGAATGTACCAAATATTAATTCACATATTAACGAAGCATTATTAAAACCAAATTTCATTTTTTAAGTGTTAAAATAAAGTGACCCAATCATATTCCATATACATATATCTTAATAATGAACATATTTTTAACTTTGAAAATTATTAATAAATTCCTTATCCAAAATATAGGAAATATGATCTACATTAATTTTTTACACACCAAATTATTAATTATACATTACCACTACACATTATCCGTATTAATTAAACATTTATCCACATGGAATTTGATCTACATTAAACTATTAATAAATTCATTTCCAAAAAATGAGAATCATGATCTACATTAACATATATATATATGCTTTTCTGCAATGAAACTTATATTTAAATAATTTCTTGTTTAAAATAATAATTCATTAAGTGATATATGTTTCACTCACTAATTAAATTATCTCTGACACGAAAGCGAATATAACATTCATGTACAATTTACAAATTTCAACGAAAAGGTGGAGAGGTCAGCAAAGTCGTGACATTTGATTCAGATATTCAGTGTGATGTAGTTGACAGCTCCCATTTAGTAAACACTGAAAACATTAAATCCATATTTATACGGCAGATCTAATGATATAAATGGAAAGTAATTCAAGCTGCCAGAAAATCTGTTTATTTTAGGAAGATTATTCTCACAAATTTTGGTTGAGTTTAATTTGTAAAAGGATGCCTGTGATTAAAAGATATATTTTCAATAAAATCCAAAGCAAACAAAATTTGTTCTTTATAGTATTATAATCTAGACTCTCAACTAACATGATAAAAAAAATACCCAAAAGTTAGTGTTTGGGCTTTTGTTAAACAAAACACACGCATTTATTTACATCTTGCGAAAACATTGGACAACTGATCTGGAAGTTGGTAATTTTATGGAAAATATAACTTAGATTTTATTTTATTTTATTTTATTTTATTTTTTTACATTTCTTAAGTCTTTAAGAAATATCAGAATATTACTGAAACACTTTTGAGAGTAGAATGTAAACTGTAATTTTTAATACAATTGGAAACACAATTGATCAAAATTTGTATTATTTTATGGAAACAATTTCTGAGAAAAATAAATTACTAAGGAAAACATTATAAGTGAGTACAGACACAATATAAATGCAGTTCGAGCACAAATGTTACATGCATTTGTGGCAAACTGAT
This sequence comes from Salticus scenicus, assembly GCA_963930645.1. Classification (NCBI taxonomy): domain Eukaryota; kingdom Metazoa; phylum Arthropoda; class Arachnida; order Araneae; family Salticidae; genus Salticus; species Salticus scenicus. The sequence goes on along the minus strand of OZ005650.1, from coordinate 297,883,692 downwards.
GCATGCTAATAAATGTTTTTTGATTTTTTTAAAACAAATATTGTCTGTTTGGGAAAATGTAAAGAATATTCATAAAATTTAAACTGCAATAACAAAAAAATTTAAACATGTAGAATGCTTTTTTATACAAATGTCTGTATGTACCTACAGTCAGAAAAGGAAAAGAAACAAGAACGAAAAATCATGAGATACGCACCGATCATTAAAAATTTCCAAATGCACATAATTGTGATATCGTATAACTTTCAAGGATCTTTGCCTGCGTAATCAGAGAACGGACTGACAGTAGTACTGAATCGCATACATATAGAATAATTGATTTCCTAATCATTCTTATACGTTGCTAGAAAGTGTTAAAAATGCTTAAAACAAAAGAAAACGTAGGCCTTATATTCTAATTGCAGCCCTGTAAATCTGAAGATTAACAAAATCATATTCTATACAAAATATTATTTTAGCATATTAACAATAACTATTAATTTCTTTATGATTTTTACAATAGAAAGATCTTTAAATACAATTTATGAAAATGTGTGTAATAAAATGCAATGCATTGGCATTTTTTGGGCAGTCCCTGTACACAAACCAGTTGCACAGGGCCTACTAATGCCATTTAAATTAAGGAACATTCTATAGTTAATTTGAATAACATATATAATAAATTAAAAAAATCTGAAAATATTTACGGACGCTGGGGCGGGCAGACGAACAGATAGGTGTACGAAATGAAATCATATTCATACTAAAAAATGTTAAAAAGTGTTAGATCGTTTAATGTAAACGAAAATGCAATTCCAACAAATTTCCAATGAAAGCCCTCAATGCAACGGAATATTTTCGTGTGGACTTGTAAATCTAATGCTAATCATATTACATTCTATTGAAAGTATTCTTTTGTGCATATGAATAACATGTTTCAATTTTATTAAGATTTGTTGAAAGTATAGTTATTAAAATTTGGTTTATAGAAATACTTCTCATAGAACGAATGCTTTGGAATACTTTTGAGTGTCTCTGTACACAAACCAGAGGTGGTACTTACTCTGTTTTCTATAGCAAACATCTGATAGTGAAATTGAATAACATATTTCAATTTCTTTGAAATTTGTGTAAAATAAAAGAATTAAAATATAGTTCATAAAAATACCTCTCAAAGAGCACAATGCTTTGAAATACTTTTAGTTATCCCTGTACACAAGCCAGTAGAGGTATTCACTCCATTTTCAATAGAGAACATCCGATAGTGAACTTGAATGTCATATATCAGTTTCAAGAATTTCCGTGAATATTTACGGGAGTTGGAGCGCGGATATACAGACGGACAGACAGACAAATGGAAGTCATTAACACTTTTCAACCTTATTGGAAAGTGTTAAAAACATGTAGAAAGTGATAAAAACGATTAATATAAACAAATATGCAATTCCAGCAAATTTCCAATAATACCCATTAATGTTACTGAATACTTTTGTGTGGCTCTATAAATATAATGCTAATCATACTTTATTCTATAGAAAGCATTCTTCTGTACATATGAATAAATTTTTTTAATTTTATTAAGATTTGTGTGAAGTAAAGCTCTTAAAATTTGGTTTATAGAAATACCTCTCATATAATGCGCTGCTTTGGAATACTTTCGGGTATCCCTGTATGCAAACCAGTGATGGTATTTACTCCATTTTCAATGAGGAACATCCGATAGTGGACTTGAATAACATATTTCATTTCATTAAGATTTGTGTAAAGTAACGCTATTAAAATATGGTTTATAGAAATACTTCTTATAGAACACAATGCTTTGCAACACTTTCGGGTGTCCCTGTACACAAACCAGTAGAGATATTAACTCCATTTTCAATAGGAAACATCCGATAGTGAACTTGAATAACATACATCAGTTTGAAGAAATTTCATGAATATTTACGGGAGTTATAGCGCGGAAAGACATACATACTGGTAGACAGACAGACAAACCGACGTCATTAACATTTTTCAACCTTGTTGGAAAGTGTGAAAAAGAGCCCGTCCTCACGAATGAGAAATTTTTAAGTTTATTTCCTATTTTTATAAAATAATCTGTACGCTGTAAAATAACGGCACATTACTATAGATATACCTGAAGTATTTCTGCATGATATTATTGTTAGTAAAGAAGGCGGAAATTTTTCATCTCTGAGAGTGTGCTGATGAAAGCGCAGATAATACGTCCCCTGAATTTTTTAGATCAATCTGGTTCCGAAAAAGATATAGTTTATATATTGGGTTGTTCGATAAATAATGTCGTTTTTTAAAACCTTCGCTTCTAAAAACCAAGGCTTCTTCGAACGTGGAAATTTTCAACTTACCGAAAGATGGCAAAGGGTCATCCAGCAAAATGGTCAATATATCATCGATTAATGTTTGTTGTTAATATAAATAAATTCACTTTGAAAAACATGAAAAACAAAACGAAATTATCTACCGAACAACCCAATACTTTTAATTAATACTTGATAAAGCAGGGTGGTCACAAGTCACATTTTTCCCCCGATTCTTCTCCCAATATTTCTTTTTCGAAAATTTTAGTAGTAAGATTTCACGATTAATTGAGTAAATTATTATCATACAAATATGTTGGTGTAAGTACCAGGGAAAAAAAGACGGGTCTGTAACACCCTGTAGTGTTCCGTACTAAAGTATACTAGAACTTCATCCCTATATTAAAAAATTAAATTCAGATATCACTCAGGAAAGCATTTCATTCATCCAGGTAATAACCGGAAAAGAAGTATGATAATTTTACACATAATGTAAACTAAATGCAAATTAATGAATGATTTATTAATCTAAATTTACTTGAATGACTATTTTTATTCCTGTATATTCAAGGTTATAGATAAAACAAATAATAACAAGTGACAGATGCAATAAAGCATTAAATATCACTGTAATAATAATTTTAGGAATGAGCTGTAAATTTGAAAATCGAAATTTTTGATTGCACCTGTTCTATTTATGCAAAAAATTTATATAGGTAATTCATAATTTCTTCGAATATGAATTTATAATTATTTTTTCTAATAAAAAAAAAAAAAAATGAAAATGAAAATGAAAATATGCATGAATATATTTGTGTCACTTCATTCTAACGCATAAAAATTGTAATTTTAACATAATAATTTTTCAGGAGAAATATATAAATTATACATTTTTACGAGATGATTTGATCCAAATAACATAAAAAAAAAAAAAAAAAAAAAAAAGGAGGTTGCTGTTGTTAAAAAAAAAAAAAAAAAAAAAAAAAAAACGTTGATACCAGTTTTTTATTTGCAGACGACTCCCTAATCAAAATCTAATTATACCTTTATAAACTGACGAGATCTCTAATCTATTTGCACCAGCTGCAAGACAGACAAAGTAACAAAATTAGTTGGAGGGTTTTTTTTTTTTTACTCTGACTGTACAACGAACAAACTTCATGTATATATTTTTTGCATAATTTATATTTTTTATTACCTTTAAAATTCTTTAAAGACTTTTATGTCATTTTGACGATGAATTAAATTGGCTATTGGAAATGCGTAAGTAAACACCTTGGTCAGAAGTTTCTGACCGAGCTACTTCAGCACAAAATTTCAAATTTCGCCAAAGGGTTTCTATACTAAAACTGTGGGTTTTTTAAAAATGATTAATGTATTATAAAGTTTTTCAGACCCAATTTAACAAAATGATATTATTGTAAAGCTGTTGTTATTTTTTACTTTTAATAAAGAATAATGCACACTTAAAAATGCACAGAGAGTAAACAGAATATTCAAAACAAATCAGTAATTTGAAGTCTTCCTCTTTACAGAGATGAAATTTGTTAAATTTATGAATTTGAGTGGTACTAAAATGTTTTAATCATATTTTAGTCTTTTGAATGTAAATTTGACCTGTCAGAACAAGTGCACAATTATTTCAATACCATAAAAATATGAGTATATGTAGTTAAACTTTCTTTTTCAATTAAAATTTTCGTTGCTTTATTTATAATAAACGAAAAGTGTTTCTCTCCTCTAAAGACTAAGAGTGCACTATTTAAGGGTATTTACAACTCAATTTTCCCTTAATTATACCTCTGAGACGCATACACCTTTCCCTAACAGTCATCAAACTTTGCCTAATGTTATAAAACAATTACGAAATTAATCTACGCTAAAAAAATAAATAATTTACATGATTATTATTTAAACTTAAGATATTAAATTTAAATGCAGTTAGTCAAACATTTTCTCTGGAGAATGAAGCTTCCGCCTAAAGCTATATCACATATATTATGAGACATAAAAATTTATACCTCATTCACTTTCAGTTAAATCTGATTTTCTTTAACAAGAAATAATCGATAACGGCGCGAATTTCTATTAAAATATTTAATGTAAAATGAAATGTTAAATTAGTTTAACGGTGATTTTATTGTTATAGTTTTACTATAAATTTTAAATCTTGACACTTTTTAATATTAAAAATGTCTGTATAATAACATTAAAACAGATTACAGTATGGTATTACACTATAATTAGGTGAATTACAAATACAAGGTGGCCATAATTAAACTGACAATGGTTACATTGTTCTGTAGTATAATCTTATTCCAAGAATAGCACCAAAAGATTGTGAAAACATAAAAAAAAAAAAAAAAAAAAAAAAAAAAACCAGAAAAACCAGAAAAAGGCGAAAATAAATTAGAAATATCTGTTCTATCGTTACAAATTTGGTACCAAATGAAAGGGGTGATTTTTTTTAATCCAGATGTGCAAACAGTTTTTCAACATAGCCATTACATTTTTAAAAATTAACTAAAATATGAAATTTAGGTGACAACACTTCATTCTAATTAATTTCAGTCATTTTAAAAATACGTGGCTCGTTATAAATTCGTTACCAAATGAAAAGTGGCAATTTTTCTGAATCCAGGGGTGTAAACAGTTTTTCGATACGACAGTTAGACTTTTTAAAATTAACTAAAGCATGAAATTTAGGTGACAACACTTCATTTTAATCTTTTCATACCTTCTAGTGCGAATCAAGCTAATTGAAAAAGTCTATTTTTTTTTCATTTAATTTCATTACTATTATTTATTTTTTGTAATGATCCTCTATTTTTTTAGTATGAGTATAAAGTTCCAGAACTGATTGATTGAGAGCGGACAATACCTAACTTCAGCAACACCCAATGCACATGTTATACTATGGAGAAATTTGTTTCCACAATTACTCATTACCTAATGTGTTTTCTTAAATTTCATTTGCACGTTCAGAAAATTCACAACCGTTAAAGGAGTACTCGTTTTCTAAAAATTTATTTTTCACATTTTCTTTCCGAGCTAGAAAATGCAAAAAATACACTTAATTAATTTTTCGCTTTCTTAACTTCAAAAATTAAATATTGAAAATTAAACTAAAATAATAATAGTAATAATTCTCATTGCTTGCATTTATACGAAATTTTGTCTTAGAATGCTATATTAAAGCTTTTGGGAAAAAAAAAAAAAAAAAAAAAAAAAAACTTTTTCGATACTGTCCGCTTTGATGCTGATTATTATTAATTTTCTTTTCTTCTTCTTTCATAAAAAAAAAAAAAAAAAAAAATCGATTTTGAGGAAATTCTGGCGAAAACAGAATTTAGTACAAGGACTATTAGTTTTTTTTTTTTTTTTTTTTTTTCCCCAAATTATAACATTGTTTTTAAATTATTAATGATATTTTTGATAAATGTCCAACTATCGTAAGACTGGTATCGTAAAAATCCGTAGATTGAGACTAATTCTAATAGTCCTCCATCAAAAAAAAAAAAAAGAAAAAAAAATTCCATTTTTCGATGCTATTTGTTTCGATACTGATTATTATTATTATTATTTATAAGAAAATAAAGAAACAGAAAAAACGATTTTGATGAAATTCTGGCAAAAGCAGTATTTAGTTTAGTACGGAAGACTATTAGTTATTATTAATAATTTTTAATCATAACATCGATTTCAAATTATTCAATTATATTTTCGATAATTGTCAAACTATCGGAAAATTGGTATCTTAAAAATCCGTAGATTGAGACCTACGTCCTAAAAAAAAAAAAAAGAGATGAAGAATGTTTCAAAATTTTTGGATAGGAAGGTGTGTGACGCTGTTATAAATAAGAGCTTTTATAATTTAAAGTTGATAATTGTGTACTTTCTTATGCACTTCGACTGCCCCAATTTATTATTTTAAAATTGAAGTCACCACTCTAATTTGTGCCTATTTTACTTTTCTACTTTTTGAAACTATCATTTCTATTACACAGCGCCAACCACGTATTTCTGAAATCGTAACTTTTGAAACTTTTTTTTTTTTTTTCGGAATCCTTTCCTTGTTCTACTTAAATCCTTTTACAGACTTTAGTGCTTTCTTGCAAATTCTGTTGTCATTTTTTTTTTTTTAAGTAATCTTAACATAAACAATATACTATTCAAATAAGTTATTCAATTATATATCAAATATTTTTAGTCATACTTTAATACATTAATTTATTATATATCAATTAATCAAAATAAATCATAGATATCAGTATTCAAGATTTGTGACGATTTTATTAAATAATCTTTTTGTAATATAATATAAAAGACATAAAATTCTCTGTTGTCATATTAAAATTCATATTTTGTAAAACATCCAATCGTATTAGAAAATGAATTTGAAGGATTAAACTTTGGATTATCAGTAATTTAACGTAAAAAAAATTAACGTCACTTTAAATGTCTAGTAGTATATAACATATACAGTCGTTAACAAAAGTGTCCGAAAACTAGCAAAAATTTCTATATAAAAAAAGTACACTTCATAAGGTTTTGTTAAATAAATCCTTATCGAAGCATGTTCTTACACTGACTAAGAACAGGAATCGACAAGGATTTATTTAACAAAACCGTATGAAGTGTACTTTTTTTATATAGGAATTTTTGCTAATCTTCGGATACTTTTGTTACCGACTGTATGTATATATATATACAGTCGGCAGCAAAATTATTGAAGTACTCATCTACATTTTTCTTTCTTTCTGTTTCTTTTTTTGCCTTTAATTTGATAGCTAATATTTACACCAATTTACTTTTTATAAACAGCTTTAAGACTAAGATCATGATTTGACAAATATTTACTTAAAAAATATATATATATATATACATATGAGATGCACATCTTTTAAATACAAGTTATTGCTAGCTGTTCAATAATTTTGCTGTCGACTGCATATGTGTGTGTGTGTGTTACTGTTTAGTTAATTTTCTTTTAGCGCAGTAAATGAGAACGATCAAGCTTTCAGAATGACTTAAAGAAAACAGTTAATGAAACTAATTCTGAAATAGATGAAAATTAATACAAATTTCAAAGAATTAAATAAAGTTATATTATAATGTGACATTTCTAGACACAAAGAAAGGTGGGATTAAAACATGGGCAAACAACAACGTCTAAAACGCCAAATAAAAATAATATTAGAGCAGAGAGCTGTTTCGGTAGCGTTTAGCGTACCGTTTTCAGTGCATAATGAAATGAGAGAGAAGATTTCGAAAATATAGGGAAGGGATCGGATTCTGACCAGAAAGATCAACCAACAAGATTACGCGGAATGTGGATGATTGGCCAATAGGAAATTACGAAACACTAGTTGTGAAAAATATGGAAGAAATTAAAGAAATGTGGACTGGATAAAATAAATGTGGACTTTTCTCTCATTTCATTATGCACTGAAGACGGTACGCTAAACGCTACCGAAACAGCTGTCTGCTCTACTATTATTTTTATTTGGCGTTTTAGACGTTGTTCTTTGCCCTATTTTTACAACTAAAGATGATTCACTGGACACCCATGTTATCATATATATATATATATATATATATATATATATATATATATGTATATATATTGAAAACCTTTTCAAACATTGCGGTAGATGAAACCAAGTATAGCATGAAAAACTAGAAAAACTAGTTTGACCAAAATTTTGCATGTGACACTTTGCATTTCAAAGAATAAATAACATTAAAATATACATAGAAAGAGAGAGAGGAGAGAGAGAGAGAGAGATCGTTAACAAATTAACAAATTAGTAGGATTAGGAAAACAGGTTATAAAATGCCATTGAAACCCTCATAATGCAAAAGAAATTAATAAATAATTGAACCAAATAACCAGCAAAGTCTTAAATATATATATCTATATAATATATTAAATTTACCGAAATGTATGTATGCATGGATGATGTGTTTATGTGATTGTTTGTGTAAATTAATTCTTTAAAATTTATCTTTTAGGAATTTTTTAATTTCTATTAAGTATTCAGGAAATATTATTAGTGTTTATTTCTTATATTCTTTTATATTCTGTGAGTTACGAATACTTCTACATATAGAACGATTTTTTTTTCTATAATGCCTCTTTATTTATTCATTGTGTAAAATATGTTTTAAGCAAATTTTTATTTTAAAAAAGTTGAGATAAGATCTTTAATAAAGAAAATTTTAAATGGAAATTAAAAAAAAAGTTCCACCAAGTATTTATTTTCTTTAAATTAGCAAAAAACTGCATATTCAAAAATTGCAAAGCACATGTAGCTCTACATCATTATTAAAAGGATATAGATTCGTGTATTAAAAGATTGCGTCAAATAAATTGAAATCCAGAAGACTAGAAAAAGCAAAACTTCATGTTTGGAGAAGATATTTCGGAATTAACGTATCATTTAATTTTAGAAGTAAAATTCATTTTTTAAGTTAGATCTAAATTATTATTTTATATTACAGATAAAATACGCATTCCCATAATTCATAATAATTATGTATAATTTTTTTATGGAATATATTTTTATTCAGTATTTTTGATTATTAGTAATAAGCTATAATTTCTAAAAAAAAAAAAATAAAAAATAAAAATAAAAAAAATACTCAATTCCGAGAAAGAACAAAAATAGATATTTTTTCTTTTTATAGACCGGTCAAAAGGTTTTAATTCATGATATTTTACAATAGCGTGACAGATTTTATTAGATGCTATAGCATTTATAAGTAAGATTTAACTTTAATTACTTCTATGTTATAATTAGAAACTTCAGCATTATTATGCATGACAAAACAAAATTAAAAAGTAAAAAGAGGAACATTCCTGGTATTATATAAATGTTATTAATTATGATTCAATAAAAAGAAATCTTGTATTATGCATTTTTATATGGAAGGAACTGAAAAATGTAATTAAGAAAAGGTTTTAACGTAAATTTCAATAGTGTTGTTAAAAAAAAATAATTTTATTTAAAAACTTTATCATAGACTTTATCATATTCCTTAGACTAATAAAATTATAGGATTTAAATATAAAAATATTAATTACAACAGTAATCGTTATCTATATCATACCTGGTAATATTTATAATATATTCCGGAGTATTGTTAATCTTGCCTTTTTTGCACCAGTTTGATTTTAGAAAAATTTTGTACAATATGTAATTACGATGACTCAAGAAGAAAATTGCTTTTCAAATATACTGCTGTGAAAAAAAGGCAAGATTAACAATACTCCGGAATAAATTATAAATACATTTTTTTATTAATATCACTCAATCAGCAGATTAGGAAGACATTGTAAGTCAAAGATCCGGGGCTCAACTCTTAGTCTGGGCATTATTTTCACTCAGTTGGAAAAGTAAATTTTCAAGATATATAAATTATAAATGTTACCAGGTATGTGTACATATTATGTGTTTATCTATCTATCTATCTATATATATATATATATATATATATATAATCGTTTGTCCTGAGTGAGTGAGTGAGTGAGTGATTCATCATCACCCAGCCCAAACCCCTGGACATAGAAGCATGAAATTTTGTGACAATGTTTCTTCTGTTACATAGACATTCACTAAGAAGCGATTTTACAAAATTCGCGCCCGAAGGGGGGGGGGAGGGATGGCAAAACGTGATTTCACAAAACCTTTCATATCTCAAACAAAAAAACATATATATATATATATATATCCGTAATTTTTTTGCTTTAAAACATAGCTAGCACAAGTACCAAAAAAATAAATTTCTGGGATTTTGGAAATTCGATTCACAAGAGGGTGAGAAATAATTCGCGGTTCAGTGGTATTTGAAATCTAAGAAAAAAGAACAAAATCAAAATGCCGGATTGCTTTAAGCAAGAGAATGAAAAAGGGACAACGATGCATTATTTTTCTTGAAATTTAATGATTATAATAAAATTAGAAATTCTATATACATTTTTATACATTATATACAAAAAAGAAATACTTAAAGGAACATAATTCCAAATCTAATAAACTCTCATAGTGAGAGATCGAAATTCTTCTCCAGAGTCACTATACACGTAAGTTAAGGGGCGTAAGTTGAGCACTGTTTCTACTTCTATAAAGAGAGTAGACATTTCATCATAATTCAAGAGGGCTTTGCCGATTACTTTACGCAGACAGTCCTTGACGGATCTAACTAATCGTTCATAGAACCCGCCCCACCACGGGGGCATTTTTACTATATTTTTCCATATGATTCTTTCATTTGCAAAAAACTTTAGAAGTGAATCATCAGAAAGAATTTGATACAAATTTTCTAGCTCTTGTTTCGAACGCTTGAACGTTTTGGCGCTATCCGAATATATAACTTTACAGTTTCCTCTTCTCGCTAAGAAACGTCTGAAGGCCAACAAAAAAGAATCAGTAGACATGTCGTGTACAAGTTCTAAGTGTAACGCTCTGGTTACTGCACAAGTGAACACCACTATATAAGATTTTTCAATTTCTTTAGCATATTTAATGTAGAGAGGCCCAGCAAAGTCAATGTCACATATGGAGAAAGGGAGCGACTCTGTTATTCTGTCACGGGGTAGTGGAGCAGTGATCTGATCTGTTGGTCTGGAAAGATATTTCTTACATATAATACATTTATTCAGGACACTTTTAACTAACTGACGACCTTTGGGAATCCAATATTTAGACCGTATTTTTGACAATGATCCAGATACTCCTCCATGCATTATTTTTTCATGTTCATTTCGTATAATCAAGGTAGTCAACCACGACTGTTTGGGGAGAATAATGGGATGTTTTTCTTCTAGTTGTATATCACTAAACTCTAATCTCCCGCCCAGCCGCAGCATTTTTTCATCATCTAGGTAAGGAGTTAAGTTGCTAAGGGGAGAATTTTTATCAATAATTTCTTCATTTATTAGCGAGTGAAATTGATTTTTAAAATACATCTTTTGTTCATTCGATATCAAATGTTTCTCAGCTTCTATTAGTTCTTCAGTTGTCAATGTACTGTTAAGTTCTGGAATTTTTTTTATCTTTTGAATAAATTTTTTTACCCAAGCTGTAACTCTGATTAACTTTTCTAAACTGCTGTATTTTCTGATAATAATGGGGTTTTCTAGCTGTTCTGTCATGCAATTGAAAGGAGTGTTTATTTTATCTTTTTTTGTATTCTAAACTTTCTACATCTAGCTTTTGTTTATCATCTGGCTTAGGCCAAAGTTCGGGGGGTGAAATGAGCCATTCAGGCCCATTTAACCACAATCTATCATTAATTAATTTTATGATCTTTGCACCTCTGGATACAAGGTCGGAAGGATTAGACGAACCGAGACAGTGCCTCCAGTTTGAAGGAGATGTCATTTCACGAATATCTTGTACTCTGTTCTGCACAAACGGCTTGAACTTCTCTGGAGAGCCTCTAATCCAAAAAAAAAAAAAAAAAAGCGATCATTGAGTCTGTCCAGTAAAACGTGGGTATATCTAATTTCAGAGCTCTCAAAACATTATGACCTAGTTTAGCTGCCAACAATGCAGCTGTGAGTTTAAGTTTAGGTAGCGTGAGATTTTTCAAAGGCGCTACTCTAATTTTGGAAGCGACGAATATCGTTTTACATTTTTCATTACAGATTTCTTTAATTCTAAACTAGGCAACAGTGCCAAATGCTTTGATACTAGCATCTGAGAAAATATGTAATTGCAAATCGCTGATTTTAAATTCTGGAAAAATCAGAAAAATAATATCTCGGCACAGAAAGTTTAGAAAGATGAGTTACTTCATTACACCAGTCTTTCCATATTTTTTTCAAATCTTCAGGTAATGTATCATCCCAATTAAGACCAGTCTTCCAGATCATTTGCATAATGCATATAACTCTTAAGGTATAGGGTCCTAGGAAACCGATAGGGTCATACATTTTGCCTGTACTTGTAAAATAAACCTTTTAGTATTTATCTGTTTAGAAACGAGGTTTATTAAATCCTTACAATCAAAATAGAGAGTGTCTTTCAAGTTATTCCACCCTATACCCAAAACTTTATTAGGGGGATCATTTTCTTCAAATATTTTAGAATCCTTGCTAATAACATTTTTTTTGTACCCAAAATTCATGTAATGGTGTCGAATTTGTATGAAATTTGTGAAGTTGCATACTCGTGTCTTCAACGATACTAATTGAGTCTAGACTTGTAGTTAAAGCCTTCTCTACTGATGGATGGCTTCCTATTATGTCATCTACATAAATGTTTTCATTTAAAAAACTGACAGCCTCCCTATGTGTGTCGCTAAATTTTTTTAAATGATGTTTTATCGTCGCAGCATATAAGAAAGGACTACAATTAAATCCAAACAAAACTCTAGTGAATCTAAAAATCTGAAGGGGAGAGGTGCCTTCGTGAGAACTTTATGTAAACAAATATCGTGTTACGCCCCTATCTTCCTCGTCTATCAAAATTTGTAAAAATGCTTGTTTCATGTCCGCAGTGAAGGCTACGGGATGAAATCTAAATCTAGACTTAATGTCAAAAATATCTTCATAACGATTAGGTCCAATATGTAGACAATTATTAAGAGAAAGATTATTGTAATCATGGGAAGACGCGTCAAACACGATTCGTAATTTACTTGTTGTACGATCTGTTTTTATTACCGCTCTATGTGGTAAATAAAAGGTTGTAGAATTTTCCTCAAAATCCGTGACGGGTTCTATAATCCCCTCTCTCAAATAATCCTGCAAAACATTGTTGTATTCAAAAAATAAATTTGCGTTTCTACAAAATTTGTACTTAAGTCTCGAAAATCTACTTTCAGCGATTTCAAAATTATTTTGTAATTGTGATTTACTAATTTTCCAAGGGAATTTAACTTTATATCGCTTATTTTCATACTTAATTTCCGATTCAAAATTTTTCACAATTTTATATTCGGAAAGGTCAAATATTTCTTTCGGATTAATAAGACCCGAATTTTCTAAATGCCAAAAATTTTTTAATTGTTTTGACAACAAATTTTCTTCTACTATGATACTCATGGTTAATGATTCAAGAGAATCGCTTTTAATTCCCTGTAAAACCCAACCGAACACAGTTTTTACTGCTACTAAATTTTTATTAATGCGCCTAATATTACCTAACACAATATCATAATAATAATCGACTCCTATCAAAAGTGTAATGCTTTCTTTACTATTAGGTATATCAGCTAATTCTAAATTCTGAATATTATCATTTTTCGTGATTTTTTCTAATTCAGGGGGACGATCCAGAAATTTCATCCGTAACTAACGCTTCAATTTGAATATTATGATCAAGATTATTTTTATTCACGAGCTTTAATTTAACTATGCCATAGGTTTTTTCTATCGGTGTTTTACTTCCAAATGTATATACTTTCAATTTTTCATTTCTAATCACTTTTAAATTTAGTTCATTAGCAATAGAACGACATAAAAATGCCCTACTAGAAGCTGAATCGAGAAGCAAACGGATCGTTTTCTCTTTCGTTTTCTCTTTCGTTTTATTTTTAATATTTACGAAACAAGTTTGTAACAAAATTTTATTTTCCTGATTAATAGAAGAAACAGTAGAAACTATTTCCTGTTTGGATTCTGAAACAGAAGGAACATTTATTTTTTCCTGAGGTTTATATTTAGATTTGTAACACAGAGTTGTATTATGTTTATAACCACATATTCTGCATTTAATGTCCCTATGGCATTCGGCAATACGGTGCTTTTGTTCCAAACCCAAAAAACAACGGCCTTGAGATTTCAAAATATTCTTTTCAATATCGAATGCAAAACAATTTTCTGACGCGTGATTCTTTTTACAAAAAATGCATCTCATCTGTTTATTTTCTACCACAGTAGTGATTAATTCATGTGCAGACGATAATCTACAGCTGGCGTCTCAAGTATTCAATTCATTACTTTTTATTTCTTCGTTTGTTTTATTTTTTGTAGATAATGTTCTTTCACGCGAAATTATTTCCGTTTGTATGAAATCTAATAGTTCTTGAATTTTAATTTCATGTAAATTAGATGCGTGTTTTCTATTGAATTCTAAATTTAAATCGGACGGTAGTGACTTTAGAATTACTGCGATTAACATAGCACTATAATTATTCTCATCAACTTCTAACGAGGATAATGATCTAATATTTATCTCAATTTCTTCATGTAATTTTTTTAATCTAAAAATATCTGTAGATTTATAAACGGGTGCTAAATTCAACACATTGTTCATGTGGTGGTTAATTATCATATTGTGTTGTCCGAATCTTTGTTTAAGAATTTCTACGGCTTTGTCATAATTTTGTTCTGAAATCTCTAACCCGTGTATAGAATTTAAAGCTGTAGAAGTTAGATAACTTTTTAAATAATTAAATTTCTCCACCTTTGATAAAAATTCATTGTCATGAATAGTAACTTGAAAAGTATTCCAAAAACTCATAAATTGGGACAATTCACCGCCAAATCTTTGAATAATTAATTTTGGTAATTTAACAAATTTGTTATTCTCACTTAACGGTGCACTGTTATGTTGAAACATACTTGAAACATTTGAATTTACACCACTATGTTCGACTGAATTTACTTTTATTTTCTTTTTTGCTCTAAAAATAGCGGTCGCGATTTTGTCTTGGTATTCATAACATACGTTTTTTTCATTTTCATATTCTGTTAAAGGAATTAGTTTTTCTCTTTCCCTATCGGCTTCTTGTAGAAGCCCATTTTTGATAGTTAATTGATGAAGAGTTTCTTCTAAATTTTCAACATTTAAATGTTCTTATTTTAAATTTAATTCTATACTATTCACTAATTTTGTCACACTTGATCGAATAATTTTTCTATTAATTTTATGCTTGTCTTCCATTGTAAATTTTCATAAAATTTCTTACCTTGAGAAGTCTTCGCTCTAAGAGCTAATCCAATATTATGAAAACACAAATATTAATTTTAATAATCAAATCTAACATAAGCATCGTTGCTTTCAAAAACAACATTCCTTTGCCGGCACTGATGCACCAAAATGAGAAATAATTCGCGGTTCAGTGGAATTTGAAATCTAAGAAAAAAGAACAAAATCAAAATGCCGGATTGCTTTAAACAAGATAATGAAAAAGGGACAACGATGCATTATTTTTCTTGAAATTTAATGATTATAATAAAATTAGAAATTCTATATACATTTTTATACATTATATACAAAAAATAAATACTTAAAGGAACATAATTAAAAAACTAATAAACTCTCATAGTGAGAGATCGAAATTCCGTCTTCGAACACAGCCGAAGCATCCAAAAAATCTAAAACTAAACTTATTGGCTGTTGCCAAAATCTTTTAACAAACTATAGGTTCTTCTTTTTTCTTTCACTGGCGACGCAGCGCCGTCTAAAGGGAATTGATTTTACTACAAGGGGGTGCGTGGCAAAATGCGTCTCCACAGGCGCAAAAAGTGATTTCACAAATGCCTTCATATATCAATGGAAAAAAAAATCAAATACCAGTAAAATTTTTGCTTGAAAATATAGCTAACATAAAAACATAAATACCAATTTCTGGAATTTTAGAAACTCGGCCCTTAAAGGGGGACAGGGGACAAAATGTGATTTCACAAAATCCTTTATATCTCAAAGAAAAAAAAGATATATCCGTAAAACTTTTGCTTTAAAATACAGCTAACACAAATACCTAAAAACCAATTTTTGGAATTTTAGAAATTCTATAATAAAGATTTAAAACCATTTATTTTAATTTTTAATTGTTGCCAAAGAAGTTTACGAGTTAATTTATTTTTCGACATATAAAAAAATATATTTTCACGCGAATAATAACAATAATAATAATAATAATTAAATATTAAATTTGCTCAGGCATATCACAAAATGATGCCAATATCAAAATTAAATAATAGTAAAATGAAAGCTAATTCACACCTATATTAAAGATCTTTATTTATTGATAATACTGGGTATTTTTTTAACTTTTGATGCTGAAGTAGATAGGAGATTTTTCGCCAAGGAACTTTTTTTTTTTTTTTTTTTGTGGTAGCGACCTTAAGTTAAGTAGTCCATAAAAAATGCAAACACGTTTAAAATGTTAACACGTTAAAAATGTAAACAGGTTTTCAAGTTTAAATATACTCCAGAATACCTTATAATGGTGAATTTTGATGTGTGGGTGTTGATTAAGTGTACGCAATATGCACTTTGATGGAATTTTCCAAAACTTTCAACTTTAACACCGAAAGAGGGGGAGTAAAAAGCAGGTAAGAGATAGCCGAAGGCATTGGGGCCCCAGACTCGACTGTGGCGAGCGGGAATACCGCTACAGAAAGTAGCGGGAACTTAAATTTAGATTTTGACTGATTTCAATCTTTTTTTTTTTTTTCTTTCTTTTTTAAGATTTTATTATTATTATTATTAATGATATGGTGTTTTGAGGATTCATTTCAATATAATGACCAGCGAAGCGGGCTAAGCTTGCTAGTATATAATATACATACAATTATATGCAATGACAGACAGAAAGATAGGTTATATAGAAGTATAAATTGTATTTCCGAAGATTATAAAAAATGTTTTACCTCTTAAGAACTGAAACGTTCATTTACAAAATGATGATTTTTTCTTTATATATATATAAATATTAGGGTGTCCTTAAATGAGTGGGAACTTTTGTTTTCTTTTTTGAAATACCATACGCATACACTAAATTTTTTTTTTCTATTTGACACTGAATACTTTATAGTAAAATATCATCTCTCTGGGATAATATTAACACATACCGAATAGACGGAAAATCCTAATACCTATATTATACTTGTTGCTTTTTCAAAAGAGTAGTTGACAGTGGTTGCCTGTATATATCATATCTCTTGTTTCTATTGTTTGAGATTCTGTCGTATCAGTCTTATTTTGGGAGCTAGTTGTCAGAATTAGGTATGAGGTCAGTTAGCATAGATATAATACATACATGGCATAGCTTGATTTTCTTTAATGATAGTTTAGAGGCTGAAAAACCTCATTAAGATGAATAATTTTTACCCTCGTCCTCTTCCAAAGATGATGGTGAAATATTTTCATTCAACAGTTCCTATAAACCCTGGAGAATCTCAAATAAGATGCCGAAAGATCATATAAAACAAGACCAAAAGCGAATCCTCCATATAACCAAGAGACTTCTGATTATCCTAAATACAAACTAAATTATTTTGTTTATTGGAGAAATACTAATCCCGTCAGTATTTTAGGAATAATGATGAAATCCATTATAATGAACTATGCATGTCCAACGTAGTCAAAAATATTTTAATGTAAAATTAAAGTTTATTAAATAAAATATGCAACCCATTCAAAATTACATGTTTATATATAAAAATGTGAAATATTCTCGACTGACATTTTTATTTCACTTTCTTCACCATCAGGAATAAATGTAAATTTAAACAAAGCTCACTTAAGAGCATTAGTTGTTTATTAGATAGCAGCAGTAAATTGGTTCTAGTCACGTACAAAGTGTCTAATATAAACAGATATAACAATTTTAACAATATTTTGAGAGAGCAATAAAAAAGATGCTTTTTACGACCTCTTTTCATGATTTTATTAGAACTATAGAAATTTATTGTACTCAGTTGCTTGAATTTTTCTTTAGAAAAATATAATTAATGAAATAAATTGATATTTGTACATAGCTTAAAAATTATTAATTAAGTGATAAGATAAATGTTAAAAAAAAAAATTAAAAAAAAGATTGTAAAATTAGTTCTCGTTTAGGTGCTTTACTAAAAATAATTTTATAATTAATGTTAATAAACGAGATATATGAAATAATGAAAACCAAAAAACAAATTTATTTTGAGAGTTCTCTTTTTAATGTCTAGTTTAAAATATTGTTTTTGAAATTTCAGTAAACTATAAAACTCTTGCTTTTTTATAGTCGACATTTTGAAAAACGATCTAAAAAGTTTCAAGGAACTATATGATGAAGAGGATTAGTAACTTAAATGTTGATTGACATTTTTTTCCCCTCAATATTATTTAATAATACATTTTAGGATATCATACGAATATTTGCTGTATTACATTAATGTGTATCTTTATATAATAGTAATATTATTTCTACCATTTCAATTAGGCCAATCCTATTGAATATGATTAAAAAGACATACAGGGCCCACCAGCGGCCGAGGGAATCTGTGCTCAAAGCTGCTAGATAGGAAGTGCCGGGTTCTGTCCTAGGCCATGCACATCGACCTAGCTGTTCGGAGATTTCCAACAAAATAATTAACTTTAGCATTTGGTTTTATTAGTCAAATTTTAATTTCAAATATTTACTTATATTTTGCATTGTGATGAAGGGAAGATATTACTCTCCTGGCTCTTGAAGCGAGGATTCGTTATAACCAGTATTATTTCACATATACACTTTTTATTAACAAAAACTTTTGCAAACACACATCATACAGAATCGAAACTTATTGTCACAAGCTTCATTTTACGGATGGTAATTTCTCTCATCGCATGCCCTTCATGCAATCTTTCAGTTTTGAGAACAGATAGAAATCACTGTGAGTCAAATCTGGGAAATATGGCGGATGTGTAAGAATTTTTGCTGTATGTTTAGCAAGGGCTTGCAGTACCCTTTTGAATCGGAGCACTGGACCATTGCCTTCCAGATATTATCTATACATGTTGAATTCTCGAACGCCTCGATATTTGACCTTACAGGATAGATTTGTAGTGCATGATGTCATGTCAGAAAACAGCTTCAGCTTGATTTTTACCTTCAAATGATCCATTTGAAACCTTTTCGATCATGGTCACTGGGGGCAATTTGCATGAGGAAGTCTGACACTTGGTTTGGTGATCGTACACGAAACATTATGTTTCCTTCTTATACGTTTTTGCGGTAACCGTAACATTTCTGCAGCATTATAACTGCACTGAAACAGAACGTGTTTTGACAGTCTTACACTTAACCTTTTTTTAATAAAACTGAAATTGTACGTTTTATGGATGATACAAAGCACACATTTTTAGAACGTTCTAAATAATACTTTTCTTGAACATCGAGTAGAACGCCCTTTTCCCCCGAAACACGGTGTTTGAATCCGTAACCGTTTGAAATTGTAACCGTTATTAGACATTCAGAGAAAGTTCCGGTGCTATTTGAGCAGTAAAGATATTTACTCCATTTTCAATAGGAAACATCCGATAGTGAGTTTGAATAACATACACCAGTTTCAAAACATTCCATGAATATTTACGGGTGTTAGAGCGCGGACAGACAGACATACAGAAGTCATTAACAGTTTCCAAATTTCTTGGAAAGTGTAAAAAAGAGAGTATTATAATGATTGTTACTAATATCAAAATTGCCCAGGTAGTATTATTGAGAATTGTATAAGGTTGCTTTAGTAATATGTACAGAACTTTGAATAAACGTCATAAAATGCAACAGTTGTTTCGAATTGAAAGAAAACACAATAGGATGAATGAATGTATTATTTTGGTATTAGCGGATATTCAAGCGAAATACAGGGCTGTAGATAGTAACGACTGAGACGTACAGTGCTTTTACGGTAAAAGTTGTTCAACAAGACGTACACGTTATAAATTCGTTGAATTTGCGTGCTCTAACAAGTCACAGAGTCTTTCTTAGAACGCTGTCATGCGTCTTAAAGGAATGATTCAGACACCAGATATCTGTGAAAAGTTGTTTGGCATTTGGAAGTAAATAGTCGACAATCAAGTGTACGAAATAAAACTGAGACAATCAGAATACCCAAATCTAGTGTACAGGAAATTCTTCATGGAGAATGCACCGTTTCTATTACGAGCCAGTTCTTCATTTGTTAATGAGGAAATATGTCTGCAGGTTTGTTGCACAGTTCACAAGCTTTGTCATTTCTAACATCATGTGTGTTATTTATAAATATGAAGTAGTTCAAAAATTTAAAATCTGAAATACTCTCAACTCGTTAATGCCTGAATTAATTTTGCACAAAACCATTTGATGAATATTTCAATTCTAAATTAATATAGACAATTGACAGCAAAATATTTTAAATTAAACAATTCTTCTGATAGTTTTTAATTTAAAGCCAATCCTCATTTGACGACGTTTAGTGTTGTAGCGAAAAAACTTCGAGATAGAAAAATATCGAGATAACAGATTAATTTCCTATTATACGCTGACAAAGACCTCGAAAGTAAAGTATCATACTATATATTATTATTCATCTTGACTTAAGTTGGCATATCTACGCAAAAAACAAATTTATATGCGATGAATAAATTCATAAAATAACTATCCAAATTATGTAACTATAATTAATAGCAGGCACATAAAACTTTGAGGGATCATTTAGAATGATATTATAAACTGTCATTAAAAAGTAGATATCATTCCAAGAAACTCCAAAAAATATATGTGCTATTTTATTAGCTGTCCTCAAATGAGGACGCTGGGTGTTAATGGGTTAATAGGAGGTCTGCCTTAAATTCCTCTCCGATGCACGTCGTTGGAGCTCAGAAGAAATTTATAGTTAAAATTTGGGCGTACATTTTTTTGACGATCTTGTAATTAGATTATAAATACTTCTTGAACAATTCGTAAACAGAAATTATAACGTATTTTTAGACAATGTGTCACGAAAAATTTTAAGCGATGTAGGCTCTTTTTTTACGATGCGTATTGATACTGGCACTTTGGTCTCTCACAAATTTTATTAACATTTATATGCGAAATCGCCCAACGGTGCGTCGGATATCTTAATTTTATGCGTAATCACGTTAACCTCTAGACACTGCAACGATTATATATTACTGCTCTGAGTACATCTTATAAGATTATATGAAGTCGTGTAGCATATCTTCCAGTTCCTGTACGGTTATTATTTTTGGAACCCCTCAGTTTTTAGAATGCTATACATTGCATTTAATTAAGATGCGCCTCTATCAGAACTCTTAAAAGACTGTTTGAGCCTTCACGCTCGTTTCGTATGTCTTTTGAACTTTGTTTAATTATTTATTTTTGTTTTATTAACGTAAATTTATTAATAAATAAGACATATCAATGTAATTTTATTTATCGTCTGGAATTTACGTGTACATTATCGAAGGATTATATGATTTTTTTCTATCACATTCGAGTTTGACGCATCTTGGTGGTTTATAGTCCCTGTAATTTTTAAAATCGTGTATTAGAATTATGAATAATGTGTATATTAAGAATGGAAAAAAATATTTAAATTGTCGACCAAATGATTTTTCTTTTCATTTTCTCTTTTTAATAATCGACTTACGTAAACAATTAGGCATTATTAGGTAAATACATGGTATTATTTCTACCCGAAACAATTTTTGCAAATTTATGCAATTTATCACATTTTCTTATTTTTAATTCTTTTAACGAAGGGCGAAAAAACTGAACAACTTTTAAAAGAGTACACAAAAGATTTTTTTTTTTTTGAATAGTCAGAATAAGTGAAGTGTTTCGATTATTCTTCTATAAGATTTCTTTCTAGTAAAAATTGAAAGTGAAAAATGAAAGGACTTTTGCTTGCTTTGTAATGGCAAAAAAAAGTTAAATTCCTTTATCTTTATTTATCCCATTCTTTCAGCGTAAAATCAAGATCAATTTATCACTTTATAAGTATTGTTGACATATTTCTTTGAAACGTGTGGGTAGAAATCTAAACAATTTTTGTAAAAATTTAAAGATATACTTTTTAAGGGTAAAAATAGATGTTTTGCATTTTGTTTCATATAGGAAAATCCAGTTTAATTACTAAGGATTATACTCCTCATTTTAAGTAATTTTATTACACAGCCCACAAACAAACAAACAAAAAAGATAAATAGTGTAGTATTTTGCATTTTTATGCCATGTAATTTTATATGCATAAACTACTGTAAAAAAAAAAAAAAGTAAATACTTACTTTCAACAACAGCAAGTATTATAGTTGTATTTTCTAAAGAAATAGTAACTTCACACGTAATATTTAGCAAAATTAATTATTGTTTTAAACTTTTTTTTCTTTTTTTAACACTTTCCAACAAGGTTGAAAAGTGTTTATGACTTGGGTTTGTCTGTCTGTCTGTGTGTCTGTCCGTCCGTCTGTCTGTCTGTCCGCGCTCTAACTCCCGTAATTATTTATGGAAATTTCTGAAACTGATATATGTTATTCAAGTTCACTATCGGATGTTCCCTATTGAAAATGGAGTTTATAACTCTACTGGTTTGTGTACAGGGACCCCCGAAAATATTTCAAAGCATTGTGTTCTATGAGAGGCATTTCTATAAACCACATTTTCATACCCTTACTGTACAAAAATCTTAATAAAATTGAAACATGCTATACAAGTTCACTATCGGATGTTCCCTATTGAAAATGGAGTTTATACCTGTACTGGTTTGTGTACAGGGACACCCGAAAATATTTCAAAGCATTGTGTTCTATGAAAGGCATTTCTATAAACCGTATTTCCATACCCTTACTGTACACAAATCTTAATAAAATTAAAATATGTTAGTCAAGTTCACTATCGGATGTTTCCTGTATAAAATGGAGCAAATACCACCACTGATTTGTGTACAGAGACACAAAAAAGTATTCCAAAGCATTGCGTTTTATGAGGGATATTTCTATATACTAAATTTTAATAACTTTACTTTGCACGAAGATTTATAAAATGGAAATGTGTTATTTATCAGCACAAAAGAAAATGTTTTCCATAGAACATAGCATGATTAGCATTAGATTTAAAGGGTGACACAAAAATATTCAGTTATATAAAGAGCTATTAATAAATATTTGCTAAAAGTGTACTTTTGTTTCCATTAAGCGTTTTTAACACTTTCTAACATTTTTAACATTTCCCAACAAGGGTGAAAAGTGTTAATGACATCGGTTTGTTTGTCTGTCTGCCTCTCTGCGCTCTAATTCCCGTAAATATTTGTGGAATTTCTTGAAACTGATATATGTTATTCAAGCTCACTATCGGATGATCCGTTTTAAAAATGGAGTTTATACCTTTTCTGGTTTGTATACAGGGACACCCGAAAGTAGTTCAAAGCATTGTGTTCTATGAGAAGTATTTCTATAAATCGTATTTTCATACCTTTACTTTACACATATCTTAATGAAATTGAAATATGTTATTCAAATTCACTATTGGATTTTTCCTGTATAAAATGGATTAGATACCAACTCTGTTTTATATACAATTACCCTCAAAATTATTCTAAAGCATTGCGTTCTATGAGAGATATTTCTATAAATCAAATTTTAATAACTTTGCTTTCCACGAAGTTTTAGGAAATTGAAATATGTTATTTATATGTACAAACGAATGATTTACATATAATATAGCATGATTAGCATTAGATTTACAGGGTGACACAAAAATATTCTGTTATATTAAAGGCTATTATTAAAAATTTGCTAGAATTCTACTTTCGTTTACATTAAGCTTTTTTAACACTTCCTAACATTTTTTAAGTGTGAATATGATATCAATTTGTGTATCTGTCCGTCTGTCCGTCTGTCTGCCCGCGCTCTAACTCCCGTAAATATTTATGCAATTTTTTAAAACTAATATATGTTATTCATGTTCACTATCGGATGTTTCCTATTTAAAATGGCATTTATACCTCTACTGGATTGTGTACAGGGGCACCCGAAAGCATTTCAAAGAATTGTGTTCTATGAGAGGTATTTCTATAAACCATATTTTTATACCTTCACTGTACAATATCTTCATGAAATTGAAATATGGTATTAAAGTTCACTATTGGATGTTTCCAATTTAAAATAGATTACATACCACCACTAGTTTATGTACAAGGACACTCAAAAGTACTCCAAAGCATTGCGTTCTTTCTGAGATATTTCTATAAATCAAATTTTAATAACTTTTCTTTTCACGAAGTTTTAGGAAATTGAAATATGTTATTTACATGCACAAAAGAGTGCTTTGCATAGAATATAGCATGGTTACCATTAGATTTACACGGTGACACAAAAATATTCAGTTATATTAAGAGCTATTAATAAAAAATTGCTAGAATTGTACTTTCGTTTACATTAAGTGTTTTTGACACTTTCTGTCATTTTTTTAGTGTAAATATATTTTCAATTTCTGTATATATCTGACTGTTTTTTCTGTCCGTCTGTCTGTCTCTCTGTCTATTTTTCTGTGCTCTAATTCCCGTAAATATTTATGGAATTTTTTCAGACCGATATATTTTATTGAAGTTCACTATCGGATGTTCCCTATTGAAAATGGAATGGATATCTCTTCTGGTTTGTGTACAGGGACACCCAAAAGTATTAGAAAGCTTTGTGTTCTATGAGAGGAGTTTCTATAAATTATATTTTATTACCTTTAATGTATAGAAACCTTAATGAAATTTTAATATTTTATTCAATTCCCTATCGGATGTTTCTTATGTAAAGTAGAGTACATTTCTAACTAGTTTGTGTACAGGGGCAATTGAAAGTTCTCCAAAGCATTGTGTTGTATGAGAGTTATTTTTATAAATCAAATTTTAATAATTATATCTTCCACAAAGGTTAATGCAATTGAAATATATTATTCGTATACACAAAAGAGTGTGCCTTCTATGTAATATAGTATGGTTAGCATTAAATTTACAGGGCCACACAAAAATAATCTGTTACATTAAGAGGTATTAATAAAAATTTGCTGGAATTGCACTTTTGTTTACAAGAGCGTTTTAACACTTTCTTATAATTTTAGTGGGAATATGATTTCAATTTGTGCATCTGTCTGTCCGATTGTTTACCTTTCTATCTGTTTATCTCTGGCTCCTATCACCCGTGAATATTTTTAGAATTTTTTGAAAATGATACACTCATGTTCCCTATGGAATGTTCCCTATTTAAAATGTCATTAATAGGTCCTGTACAACTAGTTTGTTTACAGGGACAACAACAACAACAACAATAAAAGAAAAGCCAATGTATTACGTTTCAGGACAGAATTTTTTAAAAGTTATATTTAAAAAACTTTCTACTATAAAAATCTTAAAAACATTGACACGTATTATTAATATTCTAAAATATTGTTTTGTATAGAATATGATATGATTAACTTTCAGATTTACAGGGCTACAGTAAAATATTCAGAGAGTTTAAAAGCTGTAATTATAATCTAACGGCTGCATTTTCTTTTTCGTTAAGCTTTTTTAACACTTTACAAAATTCCTAAGAGTAATTTTAAAATTAATTAGTGTATCTGTATGTTTTTGAGCCCTTCTGTCTGTTGTGCGATAACGTAGGCAAAGAATATTAATTGTTATCCGGTACAACAATTGCGTACAGTTGGAAAGTGTTACTAATCAATGCGTACTGCATGATTTTTCTTTCTTGTTTTTATTTAAGGCAGTTTTAATGATGAATAAATATTTTCTGTTTGAGTTAATATATGAATTTACATAATTCAAGCATTAAAAAGGAAAATATATTATAATTATTTCTAATAATATACAATTAAAGTAGTATATTTAGAGTTTCGTTGTCATTTTATAAAGTAAAATATCTAATAACAATAAAATTTAATTTACTGAATATTAAAAAAGAAAAATAAATAAATAAAATTCTGCTTAAATAATCGGACAGCTTTTTTTTTTTTTTTTTTTTTTTTTAAGAAAATTTTTAGAATACATTATAACTAATAAAGTATTTCTTTTAAGTCAGCCGTAAGTTTTATACATTTACACTCTTCTTTTATTCAATTTGATAAAAAGGTTATAGAAATAAATAATCAATTTCCTTTGGAAAAGAAATATATAAATAAAAAAAAATAATAATAAGAAGAAGTATTATTATTAGAAAGAAAGAAAAGAAATCATTTTCTAAAGAAATGTTATTATTATTATTTTTTTTAATCTATATAATGGAAAAATAAGAGAACTTTTTGATTTACAATTTTACAATAGTTCAGGTTCAATAACTCTATTTCAATTTGACATAATGAGATTTACTCCTTGATTCTTTTATGAAGAAAAAAAAAAATTAGAAAATCTCATTATACAACGAAATAAATAATGCTCTTTAATGTGATAATACAATTTCTTCGTACGATTATATTTTTGCCTGATAACATTCTTCTTTTGATTATAAATAACGTCGTTCATACATGTACAAAAATTAGTATTCTACAGAAAATCTTATTTTATTTAGTTATCAAAAAATTCTTTAATGACAAGCATTCTTTAGTATCAATGTTAAAATGTATTTTATATTTTCTTTTATTAATTAAGCCTACGTTGTATGCCTGCAAATAAAGATTTTTTTTTTTTTTTTTTTTTTTTTTAAATAAATCTAGAATTTTTATCGAATTTAATTTTTGGTTAACTCAGTCTTGATACTATCTGTTACTCAAATTACCCGCATTTTTATTTGACTTTTATAAACTAATTTTTATTTATTTATTTATTTATTTATTAATAATCAAATTAATAAAATATTGTAATCACTTGAACCATTTTTGTACAGAATTTGTAGATTTAAAAATTTTAAATTTGTATACAATTTGAATTTGTACCTTTTTAATTAAATTCATCAAACTGTATATTTTTTTCTTTCTTCTATTTATATAGGTAGAAAGCATTGGATTCCTGAAAATTTTCGAACTCCAGTTTTTGAAGGATTTACACGTTTTGAGATATCCTGAACACTATGCTTTTTTTTTTTTTACATAAAATGTCTATCTGTCTGTGTGTGTATATCATAAACTCTTTGGCCAGTCATATATTGAGGCACTATTCTCTGGGGAATTTCCATCACTGCTTTCCTTAACCCTTTAACGTTCACTACTTAATTTATTTTAAAAATTACTAAACTAATTTAAAAAATGGCTTTTAGACACATAGCTGATCATAAATATTTAAAAAATAAAAAAATAGCATTGTTCCTTTTCGAGAAATTTTAGGTTTGAAACATCTGTAAGTAAACCTTACTAAATTCAAATAATATTTAATTTAATAAATAAATCACTTTATAAGTAAACATTATCGATAACAAAAACTCGTAAAAGTTGCATAGATCCTAGCATTTCAATTTATTCCGGAGTATTTTAACCCTTTAGGGAGCAAGGTAATTCGACTCATTTAAATTAGACTGCCACCGGAATTTACGAACATAATTAAAATAGAAGAAATTTTAAATTTTCGCGTTAAAAAAAATGGGCCTTTTCTGCTATACTATAAATGTAAATTTTTGCTAAAAAATTTCCGGGATGAGTTTTTGCACTTGAGAATTAAAATTAGGTGTTCCATCAGCGGGAACACTGCGACTGAAAGGGTTAAATAATGTTTAAGTCTTTTCAAACTGAGATGTCATTTTTGGCACACCTTTGCCTTTAACACTGATAGCAATTTTTAGTCGAGTGGATGCAAATCCGGACTACAGGAAATCCAATCTATGGCTGCTATGAAGTCTAGCACATTCTCTTTCAACCATCGTTGGGTAGTCTTCGATTTATAACTAGGACCGTTGACCTGTTGAAAAGTCCAATTGTGTCCGTTGAACAAGTTTACGTTCAAGGACTTCAATATTGGTTCTAAGATAGTGTCTTGATAAATTTTTAACATGGTTTTCACTCCTTTTTTACAAAAAGGAATCTCTGTGACGCCTTCATAACTGATACTCTAACAAATCAATGTGGAAGCCGGATGATGAGTTCTCTGTACACATTTTTTCTTCGCTTTAGCTTCTTGAGTAGTCCTTCCGTATACACGATCATTCTGGCGGTTGAAAGATTCTTCAATGTCAAAAATGTTCTCGTCGGTAACCAGAATTCTTATGTGGCGTTATGAGCTTACCGTCGCTACAGTACTTTTGCTCTAAGATACCCCTGGCACTTTAATTCATTGGTTAGGAAATGACCAGTTATTCTTCGATAACCTCTTAGTCTAAGGTCTAATGTTGCAGACGATCTCCAACGATGAAATTTAAAATATTAATTTATCGTTTGTACCATAGCAGACGATCTGAAAATTTTGTATCAGAACTTATGGCACAACAGCCGCTGTTTGAAAACAAGAATATTTCAGTATAAAAATGTTCAAATATGCAGAACAATATCGTCTTTTATAGGCATTTAACGGTCAAATGTTTAATAAGAGTACTTCGAAGAAAATTTTTAGTCTTAAAAAATGTCACGAGTTTGAAAACAATTGGGATTTTTTTCTTAATTATTGATCAATTATGTTTTATTGCATATTTTGAAATGTGTTAATATTTTATGATATATATTTTTTTTTTTTTTTTTTTTTACATTGAGCATTTAATGAGTTAACCAGATATATATTATAGGATTTTTTTTATGATATAATATTTTAAAAGTTGTTATAAAATTATAATATTTAAAAGTACTTATGAAAGTTAATTATTTACTTTAACATATAAAAAACTGTTCTATGTTTTGCAAAATTCCTCTTGATTTTTTGTTTGTTTAGATATTGTATCTTTTATTTTCAAAGCTAAATCAGAAAATAATTGAATTAATAATGTAAAATATATATATATATATAGATATATATATTTGTAATTATGTCATTTTTAATAATATTTCATTTTTACAGATAAAAATGCAACGTTTTGGAGTAACATAAAGACAGATTACTTAAAAACTGTTTGAATCGCGCTAAATTTAATTTATTTACAGTAAATATTTTTTGTTTAATTACTAAGAAATATATTGTGTTAATTCGAACATGCTTCTACAATTCAGAATTTTGAACATTTATATTATTTATCTCCATCTTCTAAAGTGAAATATTATTTTGCCTCTCTCTCTTTTTTTTTTTTTTTAATGTTAAAATATACATTACAAAACAGTATGGTTTCAGGTGTAGTACCAGTTTACTGAATATCTTTAATGAAGTATTCAGATACACTAGCAATAAGCTTCATTTATCAATTAAGTAAAAAATCTTGCTCTAGTGTTAAATTTAGTCTGAACCTCGATACTTGCTAAAAATTAGTTAATTTCTATATTTCAAGTTGAGGGTGTATTTGAAGTTCCTTTAAACATTAAATCCGTTATTCAACTAAATGCACTTCTTATTTCAATATGTGATATTTGAACCACACTGTAGTTATAAAATATCTTACTGACGCAATTCCTAAAAAAAAAAAAAAAAAAAAAAAAAAAAAAAATTATAAATAAATAAATAAATAAAAATCTAAGTTTATTTTTTATTTTTCAAATAATATATACAAAATTCTCTACAAAAAGAATTTAATTTAGCGCGACAGGGGTTATTTTAATCTATTTCTCCATATAGAGGCATACAGTATTTGTGTTTCATTCCCTAACATCGGTTACTATATTCCTTTTATACAATTTCTTTGGTATATCTTTAGCAGAGGTGCCCTTTGGCGACTTTTTTTTTTTTTTTGGTGATGAATTAAAATGGCTATCGCAGCTGGTGTAAGTAAAGATCTTAGCAAGAATCGTCCCAGCTACTTTCATTCGGAATTTGAAATTTCTTCCAGGATTCCCATAATAAAACGGTTCCCTTTCTTTAGCCCGATTTTTATACTATTTCCCCCAAATTTTTATGTACTTACTGTCATTCACTACGGTATGTTTGTGAATCTCGAGCTAATAAAAATGCGCCTCCATTTTAAGGTAAATATAAGCTTTTTTATTTGTCTCTCCGTGGCTGAGGTAGTTAGAACGCCATGTTAGTAACGCGGTGGTCGAGCGTTCGATACCCCGGAGTGTTAATTTTTGCAGATAATTAGTAGAAAAGATGCAAATTGATAAAAGAAAATTTTTCGTTCACTACATAGTGTCCTAAGAATTTTTGAAGAGTTTTCTTAAGAAACCTTTTTTTTTATGTTCGAATGCTGAAATTTAAGGCAAAAATTTAATATTCAAACATAAAAATGTTTTAGAAAAATTAACTCATCGATAAATTCACAAAATAGTACACAAACATATTTAAAAAAAATTTTAAACTCAAAATTAAAAAATTGTTTGCAGGGAGCGTCATTGCATGCATATTCTTATAATTCTAAAACAATTATTCAGTTATTTACCAAAAAAAAAAAAAATGCATATTTACGTTTGTAATGACCGATAGATCTTTTCCGCTGAAATTTATCATTTCACCTTAATACAAAAAAAAAAAAAAAAAAATTGCAAAATCATAACTTCGAAAATATTTATGTGATATGATACATAAAGAATTTGGATTATAAAAGTATTTTTAAATAGATTATTCTTATATTTTTCTTTTCTTTTGTTCATTTAATCAATATATATATTTCAATTTTAAATCCAATTAATAATTAATTTTATTATCTAATTGATAATACTCTTACAATATTTAGATTTACTAACTGGATGTTATGCCAACTATATTCTTGTAAACTGAATTGTTAACTTTAAAAAATAATATTTAGAAATTCTATCAACTGTTTACTTGGATTATATATAGTAGTGAATTCAATCATTAAGCAAGTAATAAAATCACAAATAATGGGATATTTGGTGTTTTATGCTTTTATATAGTGACAATCAAAGAAAGTTAAATTTCTCGTCTTGACTATTATCGGATTGCAATGTTTTTTAATTGGTAAAAAAAAAAAAAAAAAAAAAAAAAAAAAAAAATTCGTTTTATGTTTCTTACATACTTGTGTTGTTTTCGATGGTTTCCCTATTGTTTCGTGATGATGCATGCTTAAGATTGAAAAGATTTTGTTAATATATATATATATATATAATTTATTATAATTATAACCAAGATAAATTTGTAATTTTAAAAGTGTAGAAATGTTTTAATTCATTAAATTTAATTATAAAATTTTCTTGAATATGGAATGCAATGTATTAATCAAGAATGAATTATTTTTCAAATTTTGTTATTTGATTTAATTATTGTAATATACTAAATATTAAAAAGTTGTTATGTTAGATGGTTTTGAATTTAATTTTAAAACTCATTAACATATGTTCCATAAAAATCACTCTTCATTTATGAATGTTCTAACTAAGTTTGTAGTGCCTGGCAAGAAATACTTCGTTAACCACCAGTATTATATCCGGTACAGGAATATGTATATGGGTATTCCTGGCTCTCCATCATATTACCTATATTCTCCTCCTTCCAATTTTTAATTTAGAAAATGGGACTCATCTCAATGCGAAACTTACAGTCCAAAATTATTGATGATATTAAATTGGTTCCTTTTCGTCAGTTCTATAATATAATATATAAAATAAGTTACTGTAAGTGTATAATGCAAAATATTGATGAAACGTTTTACTTTACAGAATACCATTACTTTACAGAATTAATCAACATCGACAAAACTCTAAAAAAATTATCTTCCAGTGTCCTTCCTAGTAAATCAGCAATTGAGTTGAAACATTTTAATCTACATGATTTCTGTTCACGTTCCATAGAAATTATAAAGTTTCCAAAAAATAAAATTGAACGGCTTTTCTTTGAATCCCATTATATGAAATATTTTTATACAATATATTCCCATGGTCTAAATCATAAATATTTTAATAAAACTATAAAAGTATATTCTAACATAAATCCCCTCCATGATTAATCTCCTATTTCCTCTGTACTTAATCATAATGTCAACCAGAAAACCTCTCTTATAAAACGTGGTAAAAAATTTACTGAATGCATATTATCAAAAAATGTAATTATTAAAAAGTTTTAGAATTGCAGTCAAATCATCCTGATAATTATAATTGGCTTGCAATTAGAAAGTTTATATTTCCTATCAAAATAAGTATTTGACAAATTATTTAAATGCATTTAAAAACCAAAATTATCAAAAACACTTTTCTGATATAATAATTATAATTTATAGGATAAAACAATTCATTCTAAAAATTTCTTATAAAACCCAATCTAATTATCTGCTTATTATGAATTTTTCAAATCAAATATTTAATAAGATTAATATCACATCAAATATTAATGATAAATCTTGCATGTTTCCTATAAATGATATACATATTTCT
Source organism: Salticus scenicus (assembly GCA_963930645.1). Lineage (NCBI taxonomy): Eukaryota > Metazoa > Arthropoda > Arachnida > Araneae > Salticidae > Salticus > Salticus scenicus. Next base: position 297,851,335 of record OZ005650.1, on the reverse strand, counting down.
CGCACATTTAAATATCCTATCACTCTTAGTCGATTGTTATTCAACTATAATTCAGTGTCAAAGTCTAACTTTTCTACTGATGTATCCTGTAAGTGCGATGATCCTTCCTATGTAAAATATGTTGACAGGATCCATGGACATATAATAACGGGAAATCTTAAAATTGTTAATGACAGTAAATTAAGAAACTTACGTATTCTGGCATTAAATATAGACCTCCATCAAAAACTAATATATCGCAGATTTTACAACACTTAACTTATGATATTGATTTGTTTATTTATAAAATATTCATTTCATATAACAAACATATTGAATTTTTTAAATCAATGGAAATTTTTAGTGACTTCAAAAATTAAAACTGAATTAATTAAATGTAATTCAAACATCACATATTACAATAAATTAAATCTGTTTAATTTTATTAAAGAACTGCAACAAAACATTGTGATTACTTACGTTGATAAATCTCCTAATAATTATGATATAATCTGTAAACATTATTATATATCTCTTCAAAGTAAGTCCATTCCTTATAGCACTAACTTTCATCCCACCAATAACCATATTAAAATTAATAATGGAAAGTGTCATTCATTGCTTTAATAAATTACTGAAACTTCCTTTTAATAATTTCAATTGTCCATATACTGTACTTATTCTAAAATTTCATAAAACTCCTATTAAATTTAGAACTGTCACAATTGGTTGTAATACATGCAACGATAATGCTAATAAAATTCTCCTTGACATTCTCAAACAAATTTATATTAATAAATAAATAAATTAAATTAAAATTCGCTATCAAATAAGCTAAAATCCAAACTTTCAACAATGTCACTGTCAGTGATATTATGTGTGATCTATGATTTTGCTGACCTATTTAATTAATATTATTTTAACAGATCTTCATCAAATCATCAATAACCTTTTTTTGATAGATTTAAAAGTAAAATTTCTATTCCAAAACATTTTGTGCAGCTTCATTTAAGACCCTTCTAAATCTTACTATTCATAACAATTACATTTTACATAATAACAATATTTATATGCAAAAAGTCGGTATCACACAAAGTGGCAGTACCTCGAGTCTGTTAGCTGATTTATATCTTTACATTATGAACAAGGTTTATGTAATTAAAATATAATTTTAAACAAGTACATTGATAACATTATAATTTTTTATGTTAATGATTATTCTCCTACTTCATTAAAATTAAAATACCTATCTAAATTTAACTAAAAATTTTCTTAGCAATAACTGCGTTAGTTTTTTAGATTTAAAACTTAAACTTTAAAGAAGTAAAGTTTATACTGATCTTTATGGCAAAAGACAAGATTTTTGTTTTAAAGTAAATTTAATTACACATTTTAATCCTTTTCTTCATCTATCTCCATACAGAAATAGCTTTCTCAATCACCTCTTTCGAATACATAATCTTTGTTCATCTAAGTATATATATATATATATAATACATCATTAAAACTGCTACAAAAATGAATTATCTAAAGAATTTTATTTATTCAATAATACATTAATAAGTGTCTCTGTAAAACTATCAATATATATATATATATATATATATATGTATATATGTTTAATTTATAATATTAAAAAAATTAAAAAGATAATAAACAAAATAAAAAGATGGAGATTGGGTGGGCAGATGTTTAATTAAGGAGGATGGCTGGTGTTGTTTGGCTGGTTGGTTGGGATGGTTCATGAATAATATATATATATATATATATATATATATATAAGCGTGAAGGTTGATTTTATGAAATATCAACTCTTCACACGTTGGATTTAATTCTATGCATAATTGCTTTTGGTGGTTTCCTAAGTTTAATTTGCACAAATTATCTATTTCCATTTTTTTGTAATTAAAAAAGTTAAATAAATAAATAAATAAATAAAGTAAAAATTAATAGATATAATTAATCAAAACACGTAAGAATTTCTAGATTATTGTTAGAGACTAAGAAATATAAAATCCTATAATTTATTGAAATTAGTAAAAGTAATTAAAATTAAAAATTATTATCTCAGGATTAAATTAAATGACTTAAATATAAAAAAAAAAAAAAAAAAAAAAAAAAAACCTTTCTTAAAGAATAAAATAAAATAAAAAATAAAATTAAAATAAAATAAAATAAAATAAAATAAAACAAAATAAAATAAAATAAATAATAATAATAAAATAAAATAATAAATAAATAAATAAATATAAACAAAAATAAAGTAAATCTGTTTTATCAAAATTCTCTTGATTTGAATCATAATGTTTATCTTTTTTCACGTCAGATGGCGCAAGCACACATATAATACATAGAAATTTAAAAGTAAACAGCGTGTAACCGAACGATGTAATTATACTCCAATTCTTGAAAGTTTTGTTGATTTAAAAATTATTAAAGATTATTAAATAAATTATATATATATATATATATATATATATATATATATATATATATATATATATAAATGATAGATATTTTAACCTTAATTATTTAGCAATTAATATATATATTCCAGTTTATTTATTTATGGCTTATTAAATAAATGAATAAATAAATAAAGTTAAAACAAGATTTTTATTTAATATATTTTAAACTGATTATCCAATTGAACTAAAAAATACGGGGTTAGCAAGATTTTGTTCGGATTAATAAGTGTATCTTTTTTGTAACGATTGGTTGAATGTGGAGCTTTGTATAGCAAACTAAAATTCCGGACAGGTACATTGACAACATTTAATTGTATGTATATTGTAAATTAAAAGAAATATATTCGTACGATCATTCAAGGTGATAGACCGCAAAATGGTAACGAAAATAGCTATCTGTAAGAAATAGTCCTGTCGTACTAATAAATAATAATAATAATAATGATAATGATAATAACTTTAGGTAAATAACCCGGTCAAAAATTCTTTGAGAATTTCAGCCTGTGTGCTCAGACAAACAGTAACTATGCTTCACATACAAGTGCGCAAACATATATCAGCATTTGAGAGAGACGTGTATAATTACGTTCCTAGAAACCGGTTGGTCCAATCAGCGAATCCCTCGACATTTCGTTACCTACGGTTGTCAGGTAATGGAAGTAAAAATATAGATTTAGTACTAGTTATATAAATTAATTTTATTTTTATTAAATAATTGCAAAAATATCATTAAATAAATTTAATTTACAATAAGTAGCATAATTTTAGTACATTAAAATTTTCTTTAAAATTTATATAATATATGTAAACCTGGTTTTTATTTCATTTCCATTAAAAAAAAAACATTTTATTTGCTTTCGCATATTGGAATAAAAAGAAAGTGCGTCTTTAAACCTAGATAACTAAACATTGGTCTAACTGACTACTGACCCCTGTCAGTTTTGCGAATTCGAGATGTTCCCGTTGCGCTCACACCACCTCACTCACAATACCTTCATAACTAGTAAAATAAATTATCTGAAGGTGATAAGCACGGCTGTACACTTTTTATTTTTCAAGATTTGCTGTAATCGTCGTCTAACCGTCTATTGCTTAGTGATCATCAAAATAAATGTTGAAGATATTTTTAATATTGAAAAGGCCACAGAAGACACGACCAAAAGTGGGGTGAACAAATGCAGAATTAATGCATTCTGCGTTATAACAAAGAAACGTATATAAGCATAGCTTCCTAAACTAGATGCATGTCTAGTGGCTTGAAAACATAGCAACAGCTGAAGCGGTAGACAGAGCCACCTGGTACAGTTTCTTTGACTTTTTCATTCAACTATCACTAATAATTTTAAGAAGTGATATATGATATATATAATCGATGTTTCTTCGATTCTATTCGTCTTCTATATATATCATATCCCACTTTAAAAAAATTTTTGGTGACTGGTGAATAAAAAAGTCATGCAATCTGTACCAGGTGGCGCTGTCTACCGCTTCAACTGTTGCCAAGTTTTCCAGCCAGTTCTCAGGCATCTAGTTTAGGAGGCTATGATATAAGAAACGTACCTGTATGCATCTATATCTAAGAAACGCAGAGCAACCACATACGTATACAATTACTACAACAAGGCTAAGAGTGCAAAAGATAATTTTTTTACCACTTTACCACTTTTCTACTTTTTAATTTAAATATTATAATACATTTTTTAATTTATGCTAATTTGTTTGAAATAAATGAATCAAATATAAAAATACGCATACTTGTTTTCACTTCGTAGTTGATGAATCGAATCAATAGTTACAGAGTAAAACTGCTTTAAGTTTAGTTATCGAGGATTAATAATTTTCCAGTATATATAAGGACAAGCATTTTAACGAAAAAATTTCCTTTAAGAATATAAACTTTGCTAAATAATAACTCAGTTGTGTTACAAATTAAATAGTTTTCTCTTTTAAAAGTCTTTAAAGTTGAAATAAATTATAAAGCAGAATCTAGTGAATATTTATGAAAAGAAAACAGAAAATTTTTCATGGCTGTATTAAACAATTAAGTAAGATAAACCTGCGTATTCAAAATATTTTGAATATTTTTAAATTTAAGGACTCTACAAACTTAACTCTCTCTTCAGCTTTTAAGTACAAAATGTAAACCTAACAAGAAGAGTATTTTGTTGTTTCTTTATATGCATTTTGTATGGTGTTAAATAAACTTATAAAATGATGTATGATGTTCTTGTTTGAAACACTAGCATTTTGAATAATCTACAATAAAGTCGGTTCTTAATATAAATGCATTATAAAGAACAACAAATATGTCTTGCATTCTCTAATGTTATTTTACAAATATCTTTGTATAAAAATGAATCAATAACTACTGTAAAACATTAAACAAAACAATAAAACAAAAACATAGATAAACAGAATAATTCTTAGAATTAAAAAATTGAACAAGCATTTTTCTACATTTATTTTATGGTTTGATACATTTTATCAATCAATAAAAAATGCGTAATTGTGTTTTTCAACTCACTGTTCTGATATTAACATTTTTTATCAACCAAGATAATAAATTAAAATTCAGAAGAAATTTTAAATTTTAAACTTTTGTGCACTATTGTTGATTTTTCAGACAATTCCAATTGACTATATGTATAAACCTAATTTAATTGAATTAAAGATGAATTATGAAAAATGACAGTGGATTGTAATAACAAAACAGAAATATTGTTAATTAACAAGATAAAAAATGTTGATGTAATCCGAAAGTTCAATAAATGCAGCATTATCTTATGAAACCTGTTAGGATTACATGTTTTGTTTTGAATTTGCATTTTTCCTATCTTATAAAGAAGACAATACTTCATTAATTGAACTTTTTGATTAAATTAACGATTTATATCTTTTTGATTAACATTGTTTATATTTTCTTACTGCATGCCACTGTAATTTTTCATATTTCATTCTTAATTCAATATAAATTTATCTTTTTTATAAGTGTTTCGTTATGTTTAAAGCGTTTATTTCAAGCAAATTTATTTTTCGTTGCCGTTATATATATATATAAATAAATAAATAAATAAATATATAGTGCGTTTCACTTAAGGTGTACCTCTTGTTAAATTCTAAACGGTTTATAGTTTATATTATCGGGAAAAAAAGCCAACTATCGATTTAAGTCTACTTACCTTGAAGCGAACAGAAGTAATACCTGTAATATTTTGGCATCTGAACACTGCAACTCGAATTTTTCTAATGAGGGGACATATGAAATTTTAAATTATTCCACAGTAAGTAGGATTTCGAAGACAATGATGGAAAAAAAAAAAATCCTTTCATACTATCAGAAGTTAAGAAGCAACAAATTTTTAATATTCATAAAACTTGACGAAATCGCAGTAGTGAAAAACATACCAGCCTTTCACAACAAGGAAATAAATGAATACTTAAAATGTTAACAAATAATATTATAGTTTTAAAAAATTAAAAAACACGCTTTTATAGAAATGTGAATTAAAAAGCACAAAATATCTATCTTAGCATTAAAATGCAGGGTAAGAGAAAATCGTGTGAGTGACACACTATAATATTTACATACATTTAAATCTTTAATTAAAATAATTTAGAATTAGACAAAAACCATTTTTAAAAAATCTCCCCTGACTGGAATCGAGTAGTAGTTAGTAGTTTCGTAGCGCGGAGCTATGCCGTGACGTCACGGCGTTCACGTTGGGAAAGTCTTTTTTTAACACGCTTTTATTAGCTTCACCTGTATGTATGTATGTTTGCATGTATGTTTGTAACCGCTCTGAGAGCAAACAAAAAATCTATATTGTAAAAAAAGACTTTCCCTACGTTAACGCCGTGGCGTCGAGATATAGCTCCGCGCTACGAACCTAAAGGTCTAGCGTTCAATCCCAGTCAGGGGAGATTTTTTAAAAATGGTTTTTGTTTAATTCTAAATTATTTTAAATAAAGATTTTAATGTATGTAAATATTATGGTGTGTCACTCACACGATTTTCTCTTACCCTGCATTTTAATACTAAGATAGATATTTTATGCTTTTTAGTTCACATTTCTATAAAAGCATGTTCTTTAATTTTTTAGAACTATAATATTATTTACAATATAGATTTTTTGTTTGCTCCCAGAGCGGTTACAAACATACAAACAAACATACATACAAAAATACATACATACAGGTGAAGCTAATAAAAGCGTGTTAAAAATAAGGCACTTCTTGAAAATACTAGGAATTTAACTTGCTTCAAGGAAAAAACAGATAGTTGCATTCGAATTTTAGTTACTAGAAATTTTTAAAAGATAATTTATTTGTTGAAATAGACTTTGATTTTGAAGACGAATATTTTTCTAATTATTTTGTCACACTCCCAATATGACCCCATCAATATAAATATAGTTTTGTGTATTTAGTATTTCTACTTACAATAAATGTGTCAAATTTCAATTTAATATTTTTTCTTACCTATATATGATAGAGAAAGTATAGTTTTATGGTCAAATTTTAAAAACTAAGATTTTTCTATACATACACATTTTGAGATCTCCTGAATCCAATGTCTGACTGTTAGCGGTTAGTCTGCGTGTCTGTGTATATCTGTGTTGTTATTATCAATAAAATATAACAATAGATTTTAGTAGTTAGTCCAAATTTTGTGTTTAGATATGGTTTAACAGCCAATATTATTTGAAAACGTATTTTGAAATCGGACAGTTATTTGGAAATGGTTCGTGTACTGAGACATACAAAGATATTGAAATATTTTACATACTAGCTGGAACCCGTCGAATTCGACGATCATTTTATTGACCGTAATGTTTCAAAAAACATCGCATCATTATTTAAATGTATTTCAAGTTAAAACATCTCACATAATTTACGACGTTTCACTTAAAAAAAAAAAAAAGAAAGTCAGAAAAATGCTTATAAATAGAAATACTATATATGGCATCACTTTCAACAAAGTACAGTCAATGTGACGTCAAACTAACTCCAAATAAACAGTTCCCATCTTTCATTTTTATTTCGTTTAATACTAAGACTACATGTTAGCTGACCCGTCCGGCGTTTCCCGGGCCCATGGTAATAACCTTAAATGAACCTTAAATTTGTATGGTTTTACATCTTTAACTCAATTTTGTTTGAATTTATATTTTTAAATAAAAGCATCGTGAAAAAATAATCAGCTGTAACCAAAAAAAATTACCTCGAACCGAACGAAACTTTGCCTTGTGACCTTGGTGCCTTCGGTAGCCCATACGCGGGCCGCTAATAACATAAAAATATTCCCAAAAATTAACATGGAACCCAAGGAAGCCGCTCGGTGTTGCCCGGACCCATGATACCTTAAATGAACTTTAAATTTGTATGATTTTATACCTTTAATTCGATTTAGTTTGAATTTCTATTTTTAAATGAAAGCATCACAAAAAAAAAAAAAAAAAAAAAAAATCATCTGTAACAAAAAAAAAAAAAAAAAAAAAAAAAAAAAACTCAAACAGAACGGAACTCGAGCTCGTGACCCGGTGCCTGCCGCAGCGTATATACAGGCCGCTAATAACATGAAAAATTTCTCAAAAATTAACCTTGAACCGAGCGAACCTTTGACTCGTGTTACCTCTGCCTGTGACTGCTGCACTGTATAGCAGGCATGCATGCTACACACGCTTTGCAAATTCCACTTTCCTCCACCAGGGGGTGCAGTATGTTGTATACGACCATCACCAATCGCCTTGAATTTCCAAGACTTTTCAAATAAGGTGTCACTGGTGGTGTCAACTGCAAAATCCTTTAGTTGCCCTTTCCACCGCCATGGGGCACAGCGTGTTCTATACGAACAACACCAACGGTAAGGAAATACCAAGACCTTTAAAATAAGGTGTAACATGATAGGGTCGACTGCAAAATCACCTAGTTCCATTTTTAACCACCAGGGGGTGCAGTATATTGTGTACGAACATCCCCAATCAACATGAAATTTCAAGACCTCTATCACCAATCGCCTTGGATTTCCAAGACCTTTCAAATAAGGTGTCACATGGTGGTGTCAACTGCAAAATACTTTAGTTGCACTTTCAACCGCCAGGGGGCGCAGTGTGTTCTGTACGAACATCACCAACGGTCAGGAAATACCAAGACCTTTAAAATAAGATATAACATGATAGGGTCTACTACAAAATCACCTAGTTCCATTTTTCACCACCAGGGGGCGCACTATATTGTATACAAACATCCCCAATCAACATGAAATTTCAAGACCTCTATCACCAATCGCCTTGGATTTCCAAGACCTTTCAAATAAGGTGTCACATGGTGGTGTCAACTGCAAAATACTTTAGTTGCACTTTCCATCGCCAGGGAGCGCAGTGTGTTCTGTACTAATATCACCAACGTTCAGGAAATACCAAGACCTTTAAAATAAGATGTAACATGATAGGGTCTGCAGCAAAATCACCTAGTTCCATTTTTCACCACCAGGTGTGCACTATATTGTATACAAACTTCCCCAGTCGACATGAAATTTCAAGACCTTTAAAATGAGGTGCTACATGCGTGGGTCTAGAACGGATTTCCCTCTCAAACTAATTTACCCCCCTTCCCACCCCTCCAAATCTACTTTCCCCCTTTTCCCCCCTTTAAAATCGAAAATTCCAAATTCGCATATATTGATTTTTTAGTATTCGACTCTAGTCCCCATATGTACAATTTCTTCACCGTGAAGTAATTTGAAGCTTAGTTAAGCTCGTAAACGTGATTTAACCCGAAAGGGGTGGGAAACGATTTCCCCCCGTGGGGGGAACCGTTCGACTTTTTTTTTATTTTTCTCTTCTCATAGCACATCTTCAGACCAAGACCTTTTTTTAGACACCTCAACCAAATTTTTACACCAAGTAGTTCTCTCAATATAGTGGAGACAGACAAAAACATGTTTCAAATTAATATATCTGATATTTGCGAAGTTCTTATATTTTTACAGCTTCGGACTGCGCAAAATATTAATAAATTACTGCATATTTTTTAATATGTGCAGATGCATGCTTTAAAATGCTTTCACTATTGATTTACAGAGGCACACAAAAGAAAATAGGATATATTAGAACTACAGTTAAATATTAATTTTAGTTGTGTTATGTGTTTTTCTTTGTAAGGTAAGTTTAAGTACACTGTAAAGAGCACATACAATTTTTAGTGAAAATACTGCGCTATCCAACACTATGCAAAAGTAATCGAATAAATTTCAAAGAAATTTAAGAGCTCAATGGATAAATATATCAGGTGACCATAAAAAAATAGTTTTCATGGTTAAAGAACTCATTATGGTCTTCTTTAAACATCAAATATTTATCAGCAAAGTCTTCTTACAACGCAGCTGTCGACACAAGAGATTGTCATTTTGCATGGGTTTTAGCTATTCCATTACACTTTATTGTTTATTTTCTGAAATTTACTAAACTGTGTCATACTATATTTTTCCAGCAATCTAGAAGTGTGTAAGGGAAATTTCTCCAAATATTGTAATATATAAGGTAGGCTGGTCTAAGATGGTTAAGGTTTCAACTGTTCTAGAGAGGCATACTAGTGTAACAATCACAGCTATCGTAGATCACCCAGTCTCGTCCATATTGTAAATTACGAGAGGAGTGAACTTGTAGGTATCCAACAACTTAGCCGGATTTTCAAGATAGCGATCGCATTGAGGTTTATTAAAACCTATTGCTCGAGCAGCACTTCTTGAGGTTGGCGTACGCAATAACAATTCTGGATGCATTTTCATAAATAGCCAAAGCTACTACATATCACCGTTTTTTTTTTTTTCTTTATTAAAGCGATGTTGTAATCCAATAATCTCTGAATAACTAAAACTTATCATATTTTTGTTTACTGGTTAGTCTGTACATAATGGTGTCTACTTCTTTTGATGTGCTCACACAGTTCTATTTCCCTCTCTGAAGAAAACGTTTGAGAGTATTTGCTCAAATATCTGGCTGTAGATTATCTTTTTTATCTTTTTCGCAAAGTTGCTTCATGCATTCCTGATGATTTAGATACCAATGATTTAGATACATGCATTCCTAATGATTTAGATTTAATTTCTCCTGCCTCGTTGCGTGCTTTTTCATCCAGCCATTGTTCTGGCGTACAAAAACTTCTTTGAGTGCTTCTTTGTCAACTAGACATCCTGTTAAAAGAAAAAAAAAGATTACGATGCATGTAAAAAAACTATTATAAAAAATTGCGTGTAAGAGTACGCGCGTACTCTTGTAACATACACAAATGCCAACTCTTGCACACCCTGACGATTATCTAAACAAACGAAATACAACGCAATTTATTGACATGGACCAAAATCGCTATCGCTGTGAGGCTTAGGTTAGTTTCATGCAGATCGAAACGCATATTTTTTTCTTTTTAAATACACTGCTTTTCATTAAAATTGCCTCTGATACCATTACAGCATATTCTTATGTAAAATGACCTCCTGAATCCGAATATGATCACCATTTTGCCCAATCACTCACCATTTTCTAGATGCACACCCTCCCTCATTTTTATCATTGTTTGGTAATTTATACCCGTCAGTTTGATTCGTAGAGGAATTATGATTATTTTAACCATTAAATGTCTTCTGACCTGAGGAGCTACAGACATAGAAAGTTCTAAAACACGAACATTTGTAGTAAGGATGAAATTTGAGGAGATTTGTGCCCAGAAAACAAAAGAAAATCAATAAAAACAATCAGTTTCGTTTTTTTTTTAATTTTTCCCCCAATATTTCTGTTATTTTTTAAATATTCCAGCTTCCAGTTTGACATTTTATTACCAAAACACCCCAAATAATAAATTTCTACAGTGAAAGATTTTTCAAAATGTTGGTGAGTGGAGTAGTCTCAAAGTCCTCACAAGAAAGTTTGACTGGTTCACTGTACGACGTTTGCTTTCAATAACTCCCGTGTTAAATGTTTTGGGCAGTAAAATTTCTGATTTGACACGTGTTAAAGGTCATTGCTCTTATCATTGTAGCCATCAGTTGTTATCCACCTGTAGTGCACGTTTTGCGATAAACTTTCTGGTGTTTTCGACGGGGGTGATCTTGTGTAGTGATCTTTAACAAGTGTCAAAGGAGGATATTTTACTGTTCATGTTTTACTACCCAAAACATTTAACGTGGGAGTTACTGAAAGCAACTGTCATAGAGTGAATTTGTCAAACTTTCTTGCGAGGGCTTTGAGACTTTACTCCCCTCACCAACATTTTGAAAAACGTTTCACTGTATAATTTTTATTATTTCGGATATTTTGGTAGGAAAATGGCAAACTGGAATCTGGAATATCTAAAAAATAACATAAATATTGAAAAAAAAAAAAAAAAAAAAAAAAAAAACCAGAAACTGATTGTTTTTATTGTTTTTCATTTGTTTTCTCGGCACAAATCCTCTCAAATTTCCTCCTTACTACAAACGTTCGTGTTTTAGAACTTTCTAACTCTGTAGCTCCTCAGGTCAGAAGACATTAAATGGTTAAAACAATCATTGTTCCTTTCCAAATTAAACTGATGGGTATAAAAATACCAAAGAATGATAAAAATGAGAGAGGGGGTGTATCTAGAAAGCGGTGGGTGATTGGGCAAAATGGTGGTCATATTCGGATTCAGAAGGGCATTTTACATAAGAATCTGCAAGAATAGTGTCAGATCTCGGAATTTTCTTTTTTTTTTCTGAGCACTGATATTTTTAGTTTCATCATGATAATAGTTCCAAAATGCTATAAATGTTTAAGAAAATAGGTAAAAATATTTACACTTACGTAATTTCTTAGTATTTTGTAGGTTTTTATATCTTTTTTCGAACAGCACCTTCCACTAGCTTGCACTTTAAAATAACACTGAAGTTAGACGCATGTCACAAATAACATCATGACTGTTGGGGTTGCGTACTCTTAGACCAACCTACCCTGTTGTTATGAATTTGTAAATAATTCATAGTTAATTTATGTAATTCCATTCACAGAGACTTAGTCAGGTATAAAAATGTCAAATTTCTGAATTTCTAGGTATAGGATTTGGCGCCAAATCTGGCGAATTTTTCGCTTTTGGCTATCTTGGCGAGAAAATATTTTTTATCGATATAACAAACATGGAATGTATAAATCGAATATTCTGTGAGTTAACAGAACATTCAGGGCTTTATAGAGGGGTATAAAAGGAGCTCCAATTTGGCCAAGCAGTCAGTCTCCCACCAACTGCCTTGCAACAAAGTGTTCTGATACTGTGAATTTGCTGTTGACAGCTGCTATTTAAGCTGTGTTTACTCGTGAAAGTGAAATTGATGCTTAGTTTATAGACCTGTATTCTTCTAGAATTATCTTGTAATATTATTACCATGTAAATAAACTGTTGAGCTTCTGCAAGTTTTGCCTTTCATTCAGAGACAACTCACGAACCCGCATGTACGACACATTTCTTGCCATCTTTAGTTATTTTATGAATGTAGCTAAAATATTTAAACGGCAGAAGATCGGTCACACAGCATTTGAGTCAAATAACAAACACTGTTTTTAAATCACTTTTCAATGAAAATTAATGTTTTTGGAAATGTCCAAATAAAGTACCTCCGATCCCTCACTTTAAGTTGTAACAATATTTTTATATAGATGCCGGTTAATAGAAAGTAGATTGAGTGCTACGTTGTGCCACATTTTGCAATAAAATACACTTCACTATTTTAAATAATCTCTAAAAAAAGAGTTATGAGCACTTTAGAATGTAGAAAAAGAGTGGAAAAAAAAGCTAAAAACTCCATAGAAATAGCATGGGACGAAAACAAAAAAAACTCACTATGTCACGTGTGTTAAAAAAAGAAAAAAAAAGCAGCTCACACCGGAAGTAATAAAAGGACAAAATTGACTAGAAAAAGACATCGAGGGGTGGGCGGGGAGGGATGGGGCATTAGACCTGTCGTCCAGGATTAATACGTGTTTATAATTATAAATAACTTCACCATTTATTTGCGTGATTATAATATATACCACATAATTTTATCATAACCACGTATAATAAATTTTTAAATTTCTATTTTATATTCCTGCTGTTGAGAATTAATTACAGAATACTTTTATCTTTTATCTTTTATCTAGAAATAAAATTAATATTGTAATAAGCTTAAATAAATATAAAAAAGGTATATAATATGAAAATATTCTGTATGATAACTATAAAAAACAATTTTTAAACAACGTCACTTTATACATAAAATATTATCTTTTTAAACCTCTCTCCTTTTCCAAACTCAAGTAAATTACACAAAGAATTTCATACGAGCAACATACAGAAAATGTGTACACAAAGAACTTGAAACTCTATTAAAATATTATCCTTCCTAAAATATTTAATTACAAGCTTAAAAAAATTTCATTGCATAAAATTTTAAACAAAAATTTTAAGAATATTTTGACAAAAAGTCTTTAGTACATACGTAAGCTTAACTTAGTTTTTTTCTTGAATTCGTTGAATAATATGTTACAATAAAAGGATTATGGGAAATGCTAAGGCAAGAAAGGCGTCATTCTAATGCATCTTAGGGTTTGCTATGGAATGCTCTTTAATTTTTACAAAGAAAATTAGATTTGTTTTCTTACTAATTTTAAAAATCATATACATTTCCTAAAAGAAAAAAAAAAAAAAAACTATTTCATTACTTAGGGAAGTTTATTTAAGAATTCCATATATTTTATCAGATTAAAAAAAATCATTATATATATATATATATAATAATAATAATAATAATAATAAATACTTTTTATATTTAATGAATTTTTACAGTTTCATAATATATAACTTAAATAATCTGCACATAGAAATTTATCTATATTTTTCGAATATACAGAGGTCATTGTAGTAATAATTTTTAAAACATAGTTCATCTTCCTCTTATTAGCCAAAATCATTCTAAACAGGATAATTAAATATTTTCACTTAGAAAACTTATTCTAAGAAAAGGATTCCGCCAACTGTAAAGTTTTTGTTACAATTTAAATTTTTACTTTCTTCTATATTCAACTGAAGAAAGTATTTTATTCGTAAAGATTTTCGACTTTCGGTTTTCAATGGATTTACACGTGTTGAAAGATACAGAACACGATTTAATCATTTTAAGAAAATATCTGTCTGTGTGTCTACGAGCCTGCGTGTGAGGACAAAAACTTTTCCAATCGTTTCTCAGGAACTACAGCATAGAATCACATATAAATTTATATGTAGTTGCACCAAGACATAAATTAATACGTATCAAATTTTGGTGCAAATCGCACATAGGCTGTTGCTCTACTGCGATTTCTTCCATTTAAGGGAGTATCTCAAGTTTTATTGTGTATAATTGAACAAAAATTGATACATCAGATGGATATTATGAAACATTGTACTGATTCAATTTGGATGCATATCGTTCGATAGGTAGTGCTGTCATAATACAATTTCCCGTGAATGGGAAGGCCATATCTTAGATTTTATTTTATATAATTGCACAAAACTTAGAATATGAAAGAGCAATTATTTACTTTATAATTCCAAAGGTTTTTCTTCAGATTTCATAAAACTTTCTGAAAACATGACAACATATACCTAAATCATTATACTATAGTTTAAAACAAATACATTTAATATTTAAATGGATAGGGACAGTTGTAGTAAATAATTTATTGCTGCGCATGCGCGAACTGTAGCAAAAAACTTTGACACAGTTTAACAGTCAACTATATAGAGCATATTATAAAAAAATCCAGTTGAATATCACAAAAATTGATGAAAATATCGGCGATTGTGTAACATAGTTTCATTTGTGAATGACCCCTTATCGTAAAGACTTTTTTAGAAAGCAACTGAAAAACAGCCGATTTAATCCCCGATATCGCTATGATTTTTTGTGATACTGAACTGGTTGTTTTTTAAAGGCCATGGTTAGAGAACCGGCAGCCGGGTAAGTATTATGGACCCGGCAGTCTTCTGCGCTTGCGTATTAGAACTTCCGGGCATGGAATACTTGATCTGTAACTGAAGTGCCGGGTGACACAGTGAATGAATACTTTTTGAATGATTCTTATTCCTTACAGATAAATACATAAAAATAAGCAATAATTAGCGTCAGTCAAGCATATAAGTCTGATGTGTATTTTAACAATTAACAAACGAAGAAATAGCGCCGGTAGCCGTTTTTCAACCAGTCAACAATCAATTTTGTAATCAATCCAGCTGGTGCTGCCATCTTTTGAAATGATTTGAAACCAAAGATTCTATTTCTCCAAACTTAATCCTTGGAGAAAACATGCAAATTTGTAAAATGAAATTTCTTATACTATACTGATTAAATTAAAATTTAGATTTTTTTTTTTTTTTTTTTTTTTTTTTAGTAATTTAGTTTTTAAAAAATCTAATATAATAATAGAAACTACGTTGGAGAAACCATGCAAAGTTTAAAAATTAAAATTCTTGTACTAACTGATTCAAATAAAATTTATTAGAATAATTATCAGAGAAAGACAAATAATTATCAGAGAAATAATTATCATGCAAAGTTAAAACAAAAAGAAGAAAAAAAAATTGAAAATTTATTTATTTATTTATTTATTACTGTACAAATAAAATAAAATTTATAAAAATATATTTAGTTATTAAAAATAAAAAAATAATAATGTATTAAAATAACCTTGCAAAAATTTTGCAAAGTTAAAAATAAATTTTCTTGTACCATACTGATTAAACTAGAACTTTAAAAAATATATTTAGTTTTTAATAATCTAAATATAATATGTTAGAAAAATCTTTGGAGAAATCATGCGAAGTTTAAAAGTTTAGCTTTATGTACTATTTATTGCATTAAAGATTTAAAAAATATATTTAATTTTTAAAAATCCAAATATAATAAATTAGAATGATTTTTGGAGAAACCACGAAAAGTTGAAAAATTAAACATTTTTGTACTATACTGATTTTTTTTTGTAAATATATTTAATTTTTAAAAATAAGAATATAATTTCTTTTACTATACTAATTAATTTAAAAATTTTAAAAATAAATTTAATTTTTAAAATCCAAATATAACAATACGTTAGAAATGTGATGGTTTTTGTGTATTGTAAAATCTCCCCCCCCCCCCCCCCATTTTATAGACGTATATTTCAATCATGTTCATTATCAGTTTTCTTTAACTTTTATTTTTATTTTGCATTGTGGAGTAATATAAGATCTCAAAAATATCTATACTCCGTTTCACCTTAAGTTGGCAGCATTGAGGAAGGTAGGGAATGTAATATTGCGCGCTAAGAAGTAGTTCTAAAGTTATTTTGCGTTTTTAAGTTGATAAATTTGATAAATATATGCTATGAAATAAGGAAATTCAGCTCACGCAAGAAATGTTTGATTTTTTTCTTATTTTAAAAGTATTTAAACAGGGCCCGATTACCCAAAAGGCTCGGGAAGCACAAGCTTCCCCTCAAAAATTTATGAGGAGCCCTAAAAAGACCAAAAACAGGGTTTTGAATTTTTTCTGAAAAAATTCGCCTAAAACAAGGTAAAATATTCACTATTTTGGGAAAATTCTATTATATAACCTCAAAAATCTGAATGTTCTTAATTAATAAGTTATAGGATTTTAAAGTTCTGTATAGAAACCACCCAGATATATGAATAGGGGAAAAAAACTATAAACACACTAATCTTTGGTCTATAGCATTTTTATATTACAATATGTAACAGAAAAACACGATTTCCAGAAATGGAAGGGGGCCCCGAAAAGATACCGAGCTTCTCCTAGCTTCCAAACTTAATCAGGCCCTGTATTTAAATAATAAACATCTTTTTAGCAAAGCGAACGCGTAGTGACGAAACAACGGCATTTCTGAGTTTCATTTTGGCTCGAATCGGTTTCAAGGTTAAACATCTGGCGCGCTATTTAAAATTTCTTCGCCAGTTCCCTCTGAGCCTCTCCCTACTTTTATTATAGTTTTCTTTCTCTTGGTTACAATAAAAAAAGAATTTATCAGTTTTATAAGAAAATTTGCGATTCCTGTCATACTTCCTTTGAAAATATATATGGGATGTATAAATTTATATCTGCATATGGGAATTCATATATATTCTATACTTTTAATAAAAAATAACCTTGTTTAATAAACCTATTTAAGTTAGCAAATAAATATAGTAAGTGTGATTTATTCAACTATGTTGGAAAAACATTTTCTAACTGGAAGTTTAAAACTGAAAAATTATATTTAAAGAAAGTTTCAAAATACCACTAGTAGCTTGATTCTATTCCGCTAATTAATAATTTAATAGCTTCATATTTTATTATTTATTTATTCGTTTAAATCTTCGTTTAATAAATAACTTCTAAAAAAAAAAAAAAAAAAAAAAAAAAAAAAAAAACGTAAAATGGAAAATACTCGTAACAATTGTTTAGGATCGAAATAAAACGCACTTTCTTTGTAGCACTCGTACCTACTTTGTTCGCCTGACGAAGGACCGTGTTTTATTTCAACCCGAAGCAATTGTTTCAAGTTTTTAGCATTGTATGGCTTTTTTTTTTTTTTTTTTTTTTTAAGATTTTGACTTAATATTTTCCCACGCCAATCAATATAAAATATCCGTGCACCATACGAACAAAATTGTTAAGTGGCTGAAAAATAAAATGGCTCTTAAAAACACAGCTAAATATAAATATGTAAAAAGAAGAAAATAGCACTTTTTAGTTTTTGAGAAATTTTTGGTTTTAATTATATATATGTTAAATAACCTGATTAAATTCAAATAGTAATTAATTTAAAACATAAGTAAGTTTGCATATTAACACTATAAATTTCAAAAACTCGCAGCAGTTGTTTCAGGTCAAAATTCTCCTCACCAGGTGAACAGCAGGCACGAGTGCATTCTCAAAGCAGCAAGGTACACTCATACCTGTTAAGAAATTTAAAATGACTTCTGCATATTTCTGCCTTCGAAATATCATGTATTAAATTTCAGAATAATGCAGTTAGTTAAAGAACAGAAAAGGAACAAAAGTTTAAAAATCCATTAAAACAAGGTGAAAAAAAAAGAAAAATTGTTGCATAAAAAATAAATAAATAAATAAATAAATACGTTTCGTTCCTGTGTGGAAAAAAAAAAAGAGTATTAAAGGGTTAAATAATTCAACTGCAATTTCATAAATTATCTTATGCTTTAAAATATTATATCTGAAACTCTTTTATGAAATGTAAAGTGTAATATTTATTATTTTTATTTTATTTTTGCAATAAAAAACGACCGCTGCGTTTTATTCGTCCTCATTGTAACCAAATTAAATAGTATTTCAAATAAAACATCAAACTAATTAATTAATAATATTTAAATTGAGAAGGAAAAACACTTTTTTCAATAAACTATTGTATAGTCTTATGAAATAAAAAGTACTCATGAACACCAACAGGAAATGTAAAATAGGATAGAGAAAATGACTCTTCCAGGATTTTAAAATTTTAACCTTTTATCTAAATATTTTCTTATTTTTATTTATTTATTTATTTATTCATGAACGAAACAAAAAATTATATATATACTTTTTTTCATGTAACTTTACATAGTTAAAAATTAATAATATATAAATATATATAAAAAATACTTTTTTTTTTATCATTAAAAATATT
This sequence comes from Salticus scenicus, assembly GCA_963930645.1. NCBI lineage: Eukaryota > Metazoa > Arthropoda > Arachnida > Araneae > Salticidae > Salticus > Salticus scenicus. Next base: position 297,832,203 of record OZ005650.1, on the reverse strand, counting down.
AATTATTGCAAAATTTCACTCAAAATTTCTTTCCCTTTCTGAGTTTCGCTAAAACTCATAATATGTAAGAAATATTACAAAGCAGATTTTCTTTTTTCTTTTTTTTCGCCAAAATTACAGCTTTCATTGTTTGCCAACAACCTCACCTGCTTTAATAGTAACCCTGTTACTATGACAACAGGTGTGATTAGGTCACTGTAGCCTTTTCTCTACTGCCAACTTAATGTGAAACGGAGTATAGCAATTTCTGAGATTTATTTAGCTTAATTATATTAGGTTATTTAACGGAAGACAACGTAGCAGATAAAGCAAAAAATATAAGAGAAAATAAAACTGAATAATGAAACAAATATTTAACGAGAAAAATCAAGAGAGAGAGAGTTAAAATACCGAACATGGTCAATACAAATAAATTCTAATTAAAGCGGCAATATGAATTATCAAAAGCATGAGTAAGAGTCGTTCGCTTTACTTCCAGATGAATAATAAATCACCCGGCAGTTATCATGCGCAAGCGTGAGAACGGACGGGAATATAATAGATACACGGCTGCCGGTTCTCTAACCACTGCGTTTTTTAAAAGGTGCTCTATAAAATTAGGTATCAAACTATGCTAAAGTTTTTTTTTTTTTTTTTTTTGCTATAGTCTTCACATGCGCTGTAATAAATTATTTAGTACAGTTGTTCATATCTCTTTGAATATTAAATATGTTTGCTTTAAACTATAATATAATGATTTAGACATGTGTTGTCATATTTTTCGAAAGTTTCATGAAATTAAAAAAAAAAAAAAAAAAGTCCTTTGAGTTACAAAGGAAAAACTTACAAAAAACTTTTGCATTTTCTAATAAACAATTTTAATAACTCCTTAAATATTCAAGATATCCTCACACAACTCTAAACATGCATACAATATAACATTTATAACTATATCGAAATTTTTCCGATCAATCGAAGCTTTTCTATGTACAGGTTATCACAAATACTTTTTATTATATCAGGTTTCTTGTTTGTCCCCTAAAGTTACGTGACAAAATATTTGCTGAAAAATATGAGGAAAGACATGTTTTCCTAATTTCTTTTTAAACTGGACTGAAGCAATGCTTCAGTCATTTTAAACAGCACGCAATGATTCAAATATTTCTTGTGTTAGGATTAACCCTTTGCCGGCACTAATGCTTTTAAGCGCTCTAAACAGTTGCCAAATTTAGGGTCTCTTTTACACAACTATCGCCAATAATTTAGAGGAATGATATTTGAGATGGACGAATAACCTTTGAAGTAATTAGTCAACCGTTACAATTAATTGTTGGTTACAACCGTTACAATTTATTGTTGGATACTGAATAAACTATGGAGCTTTGCCCCCTGCTCGCTCCGCTCACCAACCCCCGATTCACTTTACTTATTAACACATGCAGAGGTCTGCCTGCCTATTCGCTGTTTTCTTTCACTGAAAAAGAACATTAATAGTGCATATTGCAAGACAAAAGCAGAAAATTATTATGGAAATACTCATATTTTGTGTAAAATTGAAATATGTAATATTTATATATTTTTAATAGAAAGAAATTCAAAATATCTATACCATTTTGCATTACAGCTTTAGTATATGACCCTTTTTATTTCTTTTTTACGACCGTAGTCTGTAAAGCGCCGAGCACGTAATTGGAAGATTGCCGATTCGATGCTTGAGCCGGCCAAAGACCGTCGTGTACACTAATCGTGGCTGGTGCACATAAAATCTGTCGTGACCGCAAAGTCCTCCATGTTCCCACCCACACTATACCTCTGGGGATCAACAACGAGAGGGGGATCCCTTCCGCGAAGGATCAAAATTGTGATTGCATGTGACCGGAACATCTCTAGGGGAGCGTCCCAGACCGTCGCCAATTACCCATAGCGCAGTACTGGTGCGACGTTAAATCGAACCTACCTACCTACCTACGTACAACCATGGATCATTTTTAATTTTCCTGTGTAAAATGACTTCATGACAGAAGAACAACGTCACTGGGAGAAACTTTCTTCAAAATGGATAATTGAGTACCTTCATAAACTTGTCGTTTTTAGCTAATAACTTCCTTAATTAAAATGATAGAAATTTTTAAACAGCTGAAATGTCTTCATTGGAGTATTTGGAACACATTGATACCTCTCATGACGCGAAGGACCCTGCCCTCCGCTAGAAGATGCTGTCGCAGACAAAAAAATTTGATGCCAGTGACAGTAACTTCTTTTTAATATATAGAGATAAGTCTCTAAATTCGGCAACACTCACCAGAAACGTGAAACTAAATTGGACCAGCAAAAGATTAAAAGTAAGTTAGGCCGTTTACTTTGTAGTCTTATTAAAATTATGTTTCTATAAACAACTTTATATATGATATGAACAACATATATGTTATAAATGACAACAAAAGTAAATACTATGTGCAGATATAATACAATACTATCATATGTCATGTATTGTATCAGGTAATGAAATTTGTTCAAAGAATACGAAATAAAAATAACAGCTAAGTTATAACTCATAAAATTTTACGTATTAAATTTCAATTATATTTAAATTTGCATTGAGTATCATAATATTTAACGTTTTTAAGAAATTATTTTCATTGGATAGAGGGAAAAAATCCCTGTATAATAATAGTAATAATAATAATAATAATAATAAACACTTGATATTTCATTTTTTAAATGAGATAATCAATGGAAAAAACGAATAAAAAATTTAATATACATATTGATTAAAAATATTCACAGATTCTGCAGAGACTTTGAATGTATATAAATAATTATTTGAAGATCGTACGTAAATTTTCACTAAGTTTCAGCGCATTTTTGCAAATTATGATTGATGGTTTGCTTGAGGTAATTTGCTCTTCGATACTTAACATCCCCTTAGGGATGTGTAACCATTTATATTCAAAAAGTAGTTTCCAATATTAACGTCCATTATGTGAAAATTTAAAAAAAAAAGATAGGAAGTGTAACTTCAGTTGCAGGTTGATATATATGTGTAAGACCTTCAAAATGTAAGTTTAAAAAATTAGCTAAATTTAATGATTATGAAATATTAGATTGATTGTAGTGCATTATTTTACAAAAATAATTTAAAAGTAGATAATGTTAATACATTGATAATAATGGCGATTCGCTCAGTTTTTACTTTACACACTTTCTAATTTTTTAAACAGTATTTTAACAATATGCCCTTTTTATCTCAGGAATTACTCATATAATATATATTTTTGAAATCTTTATATTTTATTACTTCTATTTTAATATCAATTTCTTTATATTTTTTGTCTGTATTTTACTAGACATATATAATAACCAAAGTTTCAATTTTTTTAAATTCATATTTGTATATGACGAAGTTTTCCATTGCATTTTATCAAACTTTTTACTTTCTCTTACGCATAAGGTAGAGAAAGTGTTGTTTTTGGGTCAAATTTTCGAACGCGAGATTTTGTTATATTTACACGTTTTGAGGTCCCCTGAATACGAAAATCATGTTTTTAGCAAATGGTCTGTGTGTCTGTCTGTGTGTCTGTCTGTTATCAGCATATCTCAAAAACAAATTATGGCAGAAAGTTCAAACTTGGTATTCTAAATGTGTATCATATAGGGATGCTACAGTAAGCTTTTCGTTAAGATCAAGCTAATGGTTCGTGTACAGGGACAATCAAGAGAATTCTAATACATTACGTCTATGGGGGAAATTGCAGGAAAGTAGAGTTTAACGTCTATAGACTGCACTAAACCAAATGAAACGAATATATATATTTTGTAATAGAGAGAGTTAACTGGGAAAATTTTTTTGTCTATGTAGGAGCCTCGTCTTCCCCCCTGGGGGAGTAAATTTTATGATGGGTATCTTTCCAAAGAGCTCGCCAATACCTTTAAAACAAATGGTTGAACCATCGATCTGCGATAATTTAAAACAAAGTTATCGATTTTTTTTACTTTTAACGAAAAAAACTTAGAATTTTTTTTTTTTTTTTTTTTTTTTTTAATATTGAGAATAAAATGGACTTTTTTTGGATATTTAGTGTTATACTACTTCTCTAATATGGAAATCGTCTGCCTTATCATAAAAGATAATTTTTTTGATAATAATTTTAATAAATTATTTTTTAAAAAGAGAATTATTTTTTAATAACCGAATTAAATTCTATATAAATGTAGGAGTATTAATGAAACGGGGGGTTGAGGGGGGCGGCAGCCCCCCTCATTCAGAACTAATTTTCATATAAAACTCTTCAAAAGCCTAATATGACTTGTTTAACATAGGTTTACATAACAGTACTCGTTATCTTAGCTATTAATCTGCAAACTGTATTTATAGTATTAAATTTCAGGGTAAGAGAAAGTCGTGTGAGTGACACACCAGATTATTTACTTTCTCTTACCCATAAGGTAGAGAAAGTATTGTTTTTGGTTCAAATTTTCGAACGCGAGATTTTGTTATATTTACACGTTTTGAGGTCCCCTGAATACTAAAATCATGTTTTTAGCAAATGGTCTGTAGCATGGTTTAGCATGGTAGAATGGTTTTAGCATGTCTGTATGTCTGTGTGTCGGTCTGTATGTCTGTGTGTCGGTCTGTATGTCTGTGTGTCTGTCTGTGTGTCTGTCGGTATGTCTGTGTGTCTGTCTGTGTGTCTGTGTGTCTGTGGTTGAACCATCGATCTGCGATAATTTAAAAGAAAGTTATCGATTTTTTTTACTTTTAACGAAAAAAAAACTTAGAAAAAAAATCGTATTTTTTTTTTTTTTAATTGCTTTCTTTTATCCATAAGGGTAAAGAAAGTATTGCTTTTGGGTCAAATTTTCGAAAGCGAGATTTTGTTATATTTACATGTTCTGAGGTCCCCTGAATACGAAAATAATGTTTTTAGCAAATGGTCTGTGTGTGTGTGTGTGTGTGTGTGTGTGTGTCTACGTGTGTGTCTGTCTGTTATCAGCATATCTGAAAAACAAATTATGGCAGAAATTTCAAACTTGGTATTCTAAATGTGTATCATATAAGGATGCTGCACTAAACTTTTGTTAAGATCGAGCAAATGTTTCGTGTACAGGGACAATCAAGAGAATTCTAATACATTACGTTTATGGGGGAAACTGCAGATAAGTATAGTTTAACGTCTATAGACTGCACTAAAACAAATGAAACGACTATATATTTTTTATATGCGTAAATACATTTTTCATGTACCATATGGTATAGAAATCATTCACAGTTCGTTTACAGGAATACACAAAAGAACTAGATTATAATACGACAGTTCTTGAAATTTGATGGAAGTATACTTTAGGTTGTGGCATGTGTTATTAATATAGGATTATATTTATAAGCACCGTGATGTGTACATAACATTCGAAATATATACTGGGTTGCTAAAATTTAAGCCATTACTTAGTTGTAAGTGGAAGTGCTTTACTATAATATCTTACCATGGCCAGGAAAGCTCTTCAAGAATTTAAATTTATTCCTTACAGACATAGGATAATTAATGTATTTTTTTTAAGCTAAATATTATCACTTAAAATTTTAATGTAGATTGTCAAGTTTAAAGGCAAATTATTAACAGATTGGATTTTATTTTTTAAAATATATTTCGGCACTATAATTAAATGGGTGCATTGAGGGGGGCGGTAGCCCCCTTAACGTTCTGTACCTATTTTAGAACATTGAATTTTATATTTCATTATTGATCTATATGTTTTTCATTTTTATAAAAGCTACAATTATTTTAATTTAATTTCAATATTGAAACTGTGAATGACGAAAAAAGTAATACCAAAAATGTGGTAAATAAATCTGTTTCTGAAACCAGTTTCGATTTTTAAAATGTTTTAAATTTAAAAATACAATACATTTTTAAGTAATATTTTTTTTACTTTCTCTTACCCATAAGGTAGAGAAAGTATTGTTTTACGGTCAAATTTTCGAGCGCGAGATTTTGTTACATTTACACGTTTTGAGGTCCCCTGAATACGAAAATCATGCTTTTAGCAAATGGTCTGTGTGTATGTCTGTGTGTCTGTCTGTATGTCTGTGTGTCTGTCTGTTATCAGCATATCTCAAAAACAAATTATGGCAGAAAGTTCAAACTTGGTATTCTAAATGTGTATCATATAGGGATGCTACAGTAAGCTTTTCGTTAAGATCAAGCAAATGGTTCGTGTACTTTGACAATCAAGAGAATTCTAATACATTACGTCTATGGGGGAAATTGCAGGTAAGTAGAGTTTAACGTCTATAGACTGCACTAAACGAAATGAAACGAATATATATTTTTTGTAATAAAGATAGTTAACTGGGAAAAAATTTTGTGACTGTAGGAGCCTCGCCTCCCCCCTGGGGGGGGGGGGAAGTCACCCCTCGAGGGGAGTAAATTTTCATGATGGGTATCTTTCAAAAGAGCTCGCCAATACCTTTAAAACGAATGGTTGAACCATCGATATGCGATAATTTAAAACAAAGTTATCGGTTTTTTTACTTTTAACGAAAAAATGTAGGTTCATTAATGAAGGTGCATAAATGTAGGTGCATTAATGAAACGGGGGGTTAAGGGGGGCGGGAGCCCCCTCACACAGAACTAATTATCATATAAAACTCTTCAGAAGCCTAATATGAATTGTTTAACGCAGGTTTACATTACAGTACTCGTTATCTTACCTTTTAATCTGCAACCTGTATTTATAGTATTAAATTTCAGGGTAAGAGAAAGTCGTGTGGGTGACACACCAGATTATTTTTCTTGTAGTTGTTAATATCTAACGCATTTTTTTGGGTAGTTTCTTTTTCTTCCTGCGTGCATTTTTTTAGGTATCAATGGCGATGAAAAATCAGATTTCATTTTTCATTATTAACTTTGTGTAGTGTTACTTTTTAATATAAAGTGTTAAAAACGCTTAAGTTGATACATTTTTCTGCTTACCTGCCTTAATTGTTTACATAAGAGCTATATTCCTCTTGATCTCTTTTTATCTGCTTCCAGCTAAATAATTTTTAAATAAATAAAATGAATTTTATATCATATTAAAATAATAGTTTGATTTTAAAAATAATTTTAATAATCATTACTAAACATTCAATTCATGTTTCAAGATCGACAAAAAGAAAATTTCTAACATTAAGTAGATAATTAACTAAACCCTTTTAACTTCAGATTTATCTTTTCTTGGATCAAAAAATTGAAATTTAGAAATTATAAGACAATATTTTCAAAATCTTATTAATTTTTGTATTTAGCGTATTTAGTTTATTTGAAAACTTGTTACATAGCGCAGGCAAAATGTGAACTTAGAATTAATATCTGTGAATATATAATTGTCTTTTAAAGCAAAGCCTTAAATATACATAGTTACCAACATATACGGTTTTTTTAACACTGCCATTTCTTATTAAAAAATTTCATCAAGCGTAATTGCAGAAAACTGGTAATAATAATATTAAAAATTTTCGATAGGAAAAAACAACAACAACAACAACAAAAAAAAAAAAAAAAAAAAAAAAAGAACGTACACACACATACATACATATATATATATATATATACAGAGTGATCAGTTTAAAAGAGTACCCGTGTTTTGTTTTTTTTTTTTTATAACTCTTAAATCTGACGGATGTGGCAACTATTTTAACATTGAAGAATGATTCTTTGAACCTTGTTTAATTTTGGGAGACAATTTCTAATGCTGTTGGACTGTTACAACTTTATTTGTGAAGTAAAACCGAAATGGAGACGCACAATATTTTTAATCCTGTAATAATTTTATTTTTGAAAAACATAATTTAATTCAATTTTGTTACATTATCATTCCTCACAGAAAATGTTAAAAATATTCGCCAGCACTTTGAATGCAAACATGAACACGTCGAACCAGGTTTTTGACACACTTTGCAGCATTGTTGGTGTTATTGACGAGATTTCTTTAGATCTGTTTTAATTCATCGATGTTTGCAGGACTTCTATGGAAAAGCCCATGAAATGATAATGTAAGAATGATAATGATAATGTAAATGTAATGTAGGAATAATAATGTAAAAAAAAAAAAAAAAAAAAAAAAAAACTAAATTTTGTTTTTCATAAATAAAATTATTACAGGATTAAAAACATTGTGCGTCACCATTTCTGTTTTACCTCACAAATAAAGTTGTAACAGTCCAACTGTGTTTGAAATTGTCTCCCACACTTAAACAAGGTTAAAAAAATTATAGTTCAGTGTTAGAATGGTTGCCACATCCGTCATATTTAAGGATTATAAGAAAAACCAACGGGTACTTTTTTAAATTGATCAAACTCTCTCTCTCTCTCTCTCTCTATATATATATATGCATATGTGTCTTTCTAGAAATTTACATTTTTGGTGCAAGTACCACAATTTAATTTTTATCCTCCTAGTATATTATTGAATAGTTTATTCTCTTTTAGATTCGAAATTGAGGGATTTTTACCACGTCATAAAAATATTTAAAATTTGGTAAGGGATTTCACCAGAACGTTTATTTGAATGGCCGTTATCTTTAAACAGTTGGGCTACGTCTACTTGATTTTTTACACATGTACTTCTAAAAAACACATGTACTTCCAATTAAAAATCATTGTTTAAATCATATAATTTTTTAAACGGCATAGTCCTCTTTATCATAATATTTACATGTTTTAAAGTTTAAACGGTCCCAAGAAATTAAAAATGACCCCATAATATTTTTAATACAATGTTTTAAACTACATGTCTACTGCGGAAACGTCAGTGGAGGCTTCCATGTGGAGACTTAAAACGAATTTGTCTTTTTGTATGTATGTCTCGCGATACCGGTCGTAAAAATCACATTATTCTATTGCAAACTGGTACATTTGTTCATGAACCACACATAATCAGCTGTATAGATTTGGGTGTGTATTACACTTTTAATTCTTGTACAGGGAATCACAAAAGTTTTCTTATTATTTCGGCTATGGACAGAATTTTTATATCTGGAATAGCGTGCCGAAAAATCCCCCTATTGACTTGCAAATTGGCACAAATGTTCATGAGCCCCACAGAATTGGCTGTGCAGTTTTCAGCGTGTATTCTGTTTGTAGTTCGTGTACAGAGACAAACTAAAAATTTTCTTATCATTACGGCTTTTGGGCAGAATGATGTTTAAATGCATTTTAAAATGGTTACACTGCATTCAAAAGAATGATCTTTTTCTAGAAAAATATGGGCTCAGCTATAATAATTACTATAGAGGACCTTAGAAATGTGTTTCGAAAATGTCACATAATCATCCAAATTATATCAAATTTCTAAAAGTTTTTCATGAGCTACAAAGAATAAGTTGTATTCTTTTTACTACTGTAAGTGGTGTTTATAGCTCTTTTACAAGGACATACAAAATAATTCCGCGATAATAGAGCCCATAGACAGATTTTTGTTTAACAGCATTTTAACGCATGTATGCTGCATTTATTATTATAGAATTAAAATACAGGATTAAGATTCTTATAAGCGTGTTTTCTCTAAAAAAAAAAAAAAGTGTATAGGCAAAATAATTTATTTACAGGACCACACAAAAGAAATCCGATGACATTCTGTAATCATCAATGTGATGTCAAATTTGGTTTAAATATTAATGAGTTATAATGAATTAGCTGTATACGTTTTATTAGAGTATATAATCACTGTGGCTTGTATACATGGATATAAAAAACTATTTCGCACCATATAGGCGGTATTTTTTAAAATAAATTTAACGTTGTTACAATTTTTATTAAAATCACACAATCAACTGTGGAAGAAAACCATATTTATGGAAATTTTATTTTTCCGACTGAGTGATATTAATGCCTGGACCGGGAGTCGAATCCCGGATCTTTGTCATAGATCCGGGGTTCGACTCCTGGTCCAGGCATTATTTTCATTCAGTCGGAAAAATAAAATTTCAATAAATATTATTTTCTTTCACAGTTGATTGTGTGATTTTAATAAAAATTGTATTCCTTTCTCCCATTGTTTAATGGTGTTTTCCATTTCCTGCGGCTTATTTCTGTTGAGCTATCTACATGATAGACCAGAGATGTTTCTGCCTAAAGGTTGTCTGAGTGAGGAATGCTGACCGGTTGTCGGCCTGGAAAGCTCAATTGGTAGAGTCCAAGATCCGGGGTTCGACTGCCGGTACAGGCATTATTTTCACTCAGTCGGAAAAATAAAATTTCAATTAACGTTGTTAGCCTCCATTAAACACAATGAAATAACCACATGTCATTAAAATGTTTATTAAGTTAAAAATTAGTAATAAGTTTACAGGGCCACACAAAATTACGCTAGTTAATCCTTTCGCATCAAATTTTCTGCAAGTATTTATGAGTTACAAGGAATAGGCTAAGAGTAACAAAGATATACATATATATATATATATATATATATATATGTACATATGGAGAGATACAGAGATAATATAGGCAGATAGATACAACGGGGGTTGAGGGGGCAGCAGCGTCCCTTAGAAACGTATACGTTTGTGTAGCGAGTTGATAATAATCACATTTATTACTAATTATATATATATAATTTTAAATAATATGAAATAAATAAAAATATTCTCCTGAGTAATGAATGTTGCAAAAAGGACGTTGACACAAAGAGACTTTCAGCCATTTTTTTTTTTTTTTTTTTTTTTTTTTTTGCAAAGTAGTTCAGCATTTTTTAACTGGGATTCACTGACTTGTTTCGGTTCTCTTCCAAGGAATGTGACTTAAAATTGCCTTACTCTATTTTGATTTGTTTCATACATATTTGGCTATGTATACAAGATAAGTTTAATAATGGGTGATACGTGATCTACATAATTCAAAATTCTATATAACGCACAGCCTTGTGTTTTTAGGTTTGCAATTTAAAGATTCTGTACTCTCTCTCTCTCTCTATATATATATATATATATATACTAGACCATATATATAGGAATATATCAGCTATTTTTATGATTTTATTGACTAAATTAATTAAGGTTTATGTATTAAATTATTTTCCGGATATATCTGAATCTTGAGAAGAGTTTTGGTTTCATTTCTCTGCCAGAAAACGTCCTACTCACAAGGGAGGGTCACCAACTGTTCAAAAGGTATTTATACATATTATATATCATCTGAAAGGTCTTACTGAACTGACAACAAAAATATCCATCTTATCGGCAAATGCGCCCCTTAGCGCGAGTTATTGTGAATTAAAGTTTTTAAATTACAGATTCTTTAACAATGTACTTTCGTATAGTTTCTATCATTATAATCAGTTTTGTAAAATATTCTGATTTTAAAACCATTGTATGAATTATTAGTAAAGGTCGCCCATGGTTAGCACCCCTAACTGCCTCACAGTAGGGCCGGGTTCGAATCTTGGACAAAGCATGGATTTGTTATCCATGTAAGTGGTGGCGATGGTAGTCCATTGGGTACTCCTTCAGAAATGGTTATCAGTTCAGCAATCGCACAGTCAATGCTCATTTTCAAATACCGCGCCATTGAAAAATATATAAATACATATACATGTTATTATATATATATATTATTACATTTGAAGTATTTTACTGTTTAATAATTACTTTGTATAAACAATAAATTTATAGATGCTAAACTGTATTAAAAAAAAAAAAAAAAGCAATCAAAGTAAAAAAAGAAGCTATACTGTAATTTTTATAGTATCAAAGAAAACTATTACTTTATATTTTCATTTTCATTAAAATATTATATTGTAGGTAGTAATATAAATTTTAATTTTGCGCCGACTTCAAAAGTTATGATTAATTGTAGTGTTATAGGTTGTTTGGCGAAGGAAATTATTTTATACTTTTATGCGCAATTTACAATTTAATTTCATACCATATTTTTTTTTTTTTTTTTTTTTTTTAGTTGTTTGAATAGTAGTTACTTTTTGGAGTCGGTTCTATTTTTTTTACAAAAAAAGATTTTATTTTCTTTATCTAATGTGCAGAACTTTTCACAAAAATAAAAAGTATTTGTATCTTATTTCTTTCCATACTAAAAAAAAAAAAAAAAAAAAACCAAGAAAAGAAAAGGAAGAAAAGACTTTTATTTTCAAAGTACGTGGGAAATTATGATCCGAACTTATATTTCGAATATTTTCCAAAGAAAAAAATCACGAAATGCTTAGACACAAAATGTTTTGAATGAAAAAAATCTTTAGAAACGCATTTTTATTTCTCATGTTTCAGAACTTCCATCAATGTGAGCTTTTTCAGGGAACTATTTTATCTGTGAGTCGTTAAAAATGGATTTTCTATCCACATGTCATTTCTTACATTTACTATTCAAAATGCACAAATGAAATTGCTCATCTTTAACTTTTTTTTTTTATTATTCTATACTGTGAAAAGTGAATACAGTAAATAATATTTTTATTTATTCTAATATTCTATTTTTTACTTCCTTTTCAAATTTGTTTTAATGTATTTGACTTACGTATTCGTTTATAAAATTAATTGCTTAAGTAAAAAAGCTGATCTAATTACTCTATCAATTTACTGTGCATTGAATACCATTTAAGTGTAATTTATTATTCTTCATCGAAAAAAAAAAAATCTTTTTAATTAATATTTTTCTAACGATAAAATTTAGAAAAAAAAAAAAAAAAAAAAAAAAAAACACGTTAGTTTTATTAAATTAACTTTAGTTATTATTTTACTTATTAAACTAATTCTCTCCGCTGAATAACAATTTTTTGAAACTATCATTATTTCTCACTCCCACTATGAAGCTAATACCTATCTACCAATAAGTATTTGGACATTTTCGAATTTAGTTGTTTTGTCAAATATTTGTAGAAATTCTTTACTAATCATCTTGAAACTTTACAAGTATAAAGAAGAAAAGTATTGCTGAAATCAAAAGTTTTGTCCTAAATATGAAAGGGCGACCAGTAAATAATTAATAAAAAATCAAAATGTTTTGAATCGCCCTGTAGAAAGTAATGCATGAAATGCATTTTCGCTATAGAATGTGATTATGAGGGTTGTTCTAATTAGGAAGCTATCCCATATATTCATGGAGATTTAACGGTATGAAGGTAAGCGGAAGTTGTTTTGAAATTAAAGTAGAGTAGTAGACTCAGTGCAATGCCATTTTTAGGAAACTTGGCATAATACATTAGACAGAGCATACTGCAATCAGAATTAAAAAATGTTAAACATCTTACTTGACATTTGCATTTGTACTCAATAATTTTTAACTACGCATGCCCAAGTTAATATATATATATATATATATATATATATATATATATATATATTTGCATATTTTAATAGCCAAAAAGTATTGAGCTACTTATATGAAAACCCTAAATAAATATCGTGTAAATTAAAAAAGTTATGAGTGATAGAATGAATAGAATTTCAGTTCCTCTCAAAAAATGGAGGATAATAGAGGATTTTATCCATATTTATTTACAATCAGCGAACACTGTATTAGAGGTCTGCACGGGCCAAAATTTTGAGGCCCACGCCCGGCTCGGCCCGTACGAGAACTGAGAACTTTGCTTACCCGGCCCGGTAGGAAATCGAAAAATTCGGCCCGGATTTTTGATGGTGTACGGCCCGGCCCCGCCCGGGCAAAAAAACGATAAAATCAAGCCCGACCTGGCTCGACCCGATTAAAAATGTGTAAAATAACAACAACAACAACAAAAATGCATGCCTTTCTATGAAAAAGATTTTTAGTATGTGTTTTGCAGAGGTTTTATATAGCAAAGCAATAGAATGTTCTTTAACAAACTGCTGAACTTTTACAAAATAATTATATATAAACAGAAATTCATTATTGCAGACGTACAGAAGGCACAAAAACAGAGAGAAAGCCAAATCGTAAATATTAGCATTCATCAAACAATACAGGAAGGTATTTAAAATGGTTAATACTACTAAAAATGCATTTTCAACCATTTCCTTTTAAATACCGTAATGTATCCGAATCTTTTATGTGATCCGGTAAACAAAATGTTAATGCTAATCCAACCATATTCAATAGAAAAGATGCTTTTGCACATGCTAAAATTGATGCTGGTTTCAACCAGTGCACTGGAGGAAAGAAAAAGGAACCTCAGAACACAAGTTACAACGGAAGGATTTTTATAGCCTTCATACCACTTAAGCTCAACAGAACAGACCACAGGACACAAAGCCTTATACACTGTAACATATCTAATTTCTTTTGTTTGTACATGTGCGCAAACTAGTAGTGACATGCATACTATTTTGAATAGAAAAAAAACTAATGTTACTTTAAATAAAATATATTAATTCTGAGACATGCTAAAAATATTCGCGAAAAATCAGATAGTGAACAGACAGACCGATAGGCAATTAAATTAAAGTTATAGACATTTTTACAAAATAAAATTTTATGTGACCTACCAGCCTGTAAAATTATGTAAACTAAATAATTGAAGAAATATGTTATCATTTTCCTTTTTCGTTGATTAACGCGGAAACTAGAAAAAGGTTCGGGCCGACACGGCCCGAAAAAAAAAAAAAAAAAAAAAAAAAAAAAATGAAAATGAAAAAAATTCATCATGGCCCGGCCCGGGCCGAGTACACATAAAACAATTGAGACCGAGCTCTGCCCGGCCCGGTCCCAACCTGCAAAAAAATTTTAGCCGGAGCCCGGCCCAGCCCGAGTGCAAATTGAAAATTTCGGCCCGAGGGCGGACCGGGCTCGGGCTCGGGCCGTAAGACCGGACCGTGCAGACCTCTACACTGTATTATCTTTCATTGAATCGGAATGAATCTGTGAGTAAAACTACTTTATAGTTTAACTTTTATTTTGAGAAAACCGTAATTCTGTTCATTTTATCTCTCATAACTTTTGTAATTTACACGATATTTATGTCGGATTCTCAGATAAGTAGCTGAATACCTCTGGCTATTAAATTATGTTAGTGATTTTTTTTTAAAGCTTGCGTTAGTTAAAAATTATTTAGCAAAAGGCTCATATTTTATAAGATATTTAACATTTTCATTCTGATTGTGCTCTACTGTGTCTAATATAGGATGTTA
Organism: Salticus scenicus; assembly: GCA_963930645.1. Taxonomy (NCBI): domain Eukaryota; kingdom Metazoa; phylum Arthropoda; class Arachnida; order Araneae; family Salticidae; genus Salticus; species Salticus scenicus. The sequence goes on along the minus strand of OZ005650.1, from coordinate 297,817,133 downwards.
AGTTTCCTAAAAATTGCGTTGTGCTTAGTTTAATATACTACGTGTTATAATTTAAATAATCTGGTGTGTCACTCACACGACTTTCTCTTATCCTGAAATTTAATACTATACAGGTTAGAGATACAGGTTAGAGATTAAGAGGTAAGATAACGAGTACTGTTATGTAAATCTATGTTAAAACAATTCAAATTAGGCTTTGGAAGAATTTTATATGATAATTAGTTATGTATGAGTGGGGGCCCGTTTCAGTACACATTAACAAAAACCCTACAGAGAGACACCATACAAATTTTGTCATTTTCGGATTCATCGCACCTGAAAACGTGTAAAAAAGTCAAAAAACCGAGGTCGAAAATTTTCACGATTACCTAAGTTCCCCATACCTATAGTATGATGGGGAACTAAAAAAACAAACGATGAATATTTAGCTTAAAAACATACATTATTTACCATATATCTATGAGGACTTCATTTCAGTTCATAAGCAGCTTTACTGGACATGATAAAATAATATAGTAAAGCATTTCCACTAACATCAATAAAGAATATTATCGTTTAAGTATTTACAGCCATGTATATCTTTTAAAGATTATGTACATACCACATGGTACACCTAAATACAATCCTATAGTAATAATACACGGCACAACCTGAAATACACTTCCTTTAATATTTAGCTATTGTAGCACTATAATCTAGTACTTTCGAGTAGTCCTATAAATGAACAGTGAACGATTTTCCTACCATATTCTACATGAGACATGATTTTATGCATATAAATATATATATTCATTTCATTTGGTTTAGTGCAGTCAATAGCTGTCAAACTCTAGTTATCTGCAATTTCCCCCATAGACGTAATGTATTTGAATTCTCCTGGATGTCTCTGTACACAAACCATTTGCGTCATCCCAACGAAAAGCTTAGTGTAGCATCCCTGTATCATACACATTTAGAATATCAAGTTTAGACTTTCTGCTGCTATTTGTTCTTGAGATTTGCTGATAACAGACAGACACACAGACACACACACACACACACACACAGATAGAAACACAAACCAACCACTGAAAACATAATTTCGGGAATCTCGGGAAATATTTGATCTCCCCCCCTCCTAAAAAAAAAAAAAAAAAAAAAAAAATCAAATAATTTTATTTAAATTTTTTTAAAGAAACCGTTATATTTACATGGGTGTATATGGTAGCCTTATAAAACTTTACACAGATAATTAGAGAAATCATCATAATCACATGCTGTAGCCAAAACACATTTCAAGCATTACCAACGCACTTTAAAGTGCAAAAATCGAGGGAAAAGGCTAAAAATCCATAGAAAAATAGCATGGAACGAGAAGAAAAATACTCGTAATCACAAGTGTGTAGAAAAAAAAAAAACCCTGCTAATTCCGGTAGGAATAAAAGTTTAAAATTGACTAGAAATGCCATCGGAGCACGGATAGGAATCGGGCGCCGAGGTTTTGTTACGTCTCGCCTGTTATGTGACTCGGCGGTAGCAGTTGAGTAGAAGCCACCGCACTTTGGAATTTAAAAACGAAGAAAAAAAGACTAATATTCCATAAAAAAAAAAGCACGCGATGAGAAGGAAAAGAATCACAATGTTAAGTTGTAAGGTAAGAGGTTGAGTGAATTGGAGGTCACCGCAGGTAAGCGGTATGGAGAGTAAAATCGTAGCGTAGCGCCGGAGTTGAGGCAAAAGGATGCAGCCACGTGTGAAGGAATGATGATCGGAGATTGAAAACACGAAGTCTGATCCCAGACAGCACATCGCCTCCCCAGGATATCTTCAAGATGTCTTCTGGATGAAAAGACATCCCAGAAACGTCCTTAAGATGTACTGTGGATAAGTTAAGCCTAACTGTGCTGTTAGGGATACCAGCACAGAGTAACGTAGTAGAATTGAGTCCGGATGAGTTTACTCCGGCATAGAACCACTAAAAGGAGGCAAAATTTGCGCAGTTTGCGTAAGATGTATGAATATGATCGGTTATTGAAGTAATGGGAATTGAAATGATGAAGGTTATCGGTTTTCAAGGTAGATAAATAAGTGAAGTGTGGTAAGGGGTTGTGTTTGTTTCGTAGATTCTACGAGATAGTGTTGGGTGGTGGTGGTGGTTATTGACGGAGGAGTAAGTCGCAGATATTATGATATAGTGTGTTGTTGGTGGAGTGTAAAGTAAGAGGTACTGCGCTATATTGTGCTTTTGGTAGATATTTTTTGCAGATAGTGGATCGTGCGAATCCAGTGGTTTCGGAAGAGGATAATTGTGAGTCATCTGCGTGTCTTGAGAGTGGTGTGCCTGCGTTTCCACAAGTAACTCACGAGTGGTGAGAAATCCTTTTTATTTTCATATTTACTTATTTATTTAATTATCCAACTGAGTTTCTCGGCGATAAATCTCCCCCTTACATTTCAAGTAAGAAATAAACTTTAAGTTTTATCTTCATTTAAGAGTCTCGAATTACTTATTTCTTAAATTATGTTTAAGATGGGGTCTGCTGCGAGTGATGCCAGGGAGCAAACCTCACAAGTTTACTTGATATCCCCCCCCCCCTCCCGCCGCTAGGGTTTGTTTCACTGGCTCAGGAAATATTAATCAATTTCTTGAAGATTTAGAAGAAAATTTTAATTTATCTAAATTTGAGGATGCTGACAAATTTAATCTCCCAAAGTACTATCCAATGGGACATGCTAAACTATGGTTTGAGAATGTTGCTGCTATTTCTTTGGGCCAAAATCCCACATATGCTGCTTTAAAGCTCAAAATAAAAAGTAAATTTGCTTCTGTGGCCGATCTCGAGGAAAATGTTGTTCTACGACAAACCCACCACGTTTCTGTTTCATAAGCTAGATATCATTAAACAATTAGAACTTATTTCAGAAAATTTTGGAGTGGAAGGCTGATATTTTATACCAACTATGTGAAAAATACCAGAGCTGGGAATCGAACCCGGGTCTTCCGCTTTACGCGCGGATTCTCAAACCATCGAGCTACCCTGGCTGATTACCAGCTAGGCATTTCTCACATAACATTCGTTGGCAAAGTCACCGAGTCTGTAAACACAGCTGTATCAAGTGACATTAATATTCATGGCACAACTCCAATAGACCACGAAATTTTATTTTAATTTAGAAATTTATTCATCAACCATGAAAATTCATTTCAGAAAATTTTGGAGTGGAAGGCTGATATTTTATACCAACTATGTGAAAAATACCAGAGCTGGGAATCGAACCCGGGTCTTCCGCTTTACGCGCGGATGCTCAAACCATCGAGCTACCCTGGCTGACTACCAGCTAGGCATTTCTCACATAACATTCGTTGGCAAAGTCACCGAGTCTGTAAACACAGCTGTATCAAGTGACATTAATATTCATGGCACAACTCCAATAGACCACGAAATTTTATTTTAATTTAGAAATTTATTCATCAACCATGAAAATGGTTGATGAATAAATTTCTAAAAGCGCGTAAAGCGGAAGACCCGGGTTCGATTCCCAGCTCTGGTATTTTTCACATAGTTGGTATAAAATATCAGTTTTCCACTCCAAAATTTTCTGAAATGAATTTTCATGGTTGATGAATAAATTTCTAAATTAAAATTAGAACTTATTTTATCTTTTGCAGCAGTGATGGATATCATCACCCCTCTTTTCACCATCCCCATTCAATATTATTTAGACGTAAAACCTGTTACAACTTATGAGGACCTTTTACAAATCTTGGCTAAGTACCAAGAAAGGCATACTACAAAATCTGAAAATAACTTTATTTGCCGGCGGGAAAATGCACCAGCAGAAAATAAGCTTTCCAGGCGTGAAACTGTTGCCACCCCAACCTCCAAATCGAAATTTTAACGGACCACAGCAAAGTCGTTCAACGCCACAGCCAATGTGTAATGCTAACTTTCAGCACCCACGAAATGGCCGTTTTCGTCAATGGTAAGGAAAGGAATCTTGCTATGTATGACTAAATATGTATTATGTGAATAGAGACGAAATGTCTCGCACTATAATCTAATTCTTTTGTGTAGCCCTATAAAGGAACAGTGAATGAATTCCATACCATATTCCACATGAAACATGTTTTTATGCATATAAAAAATATATATTCTTTTCATTTGGTTTACTGCAGTCTGTAGATGTTAAACTCTACGTACCTGCAATTTTTCTCATTGACGTATTGTATCTGAATTCTCTGGGTGTCCTTGTACACGAAATATTCTCTTGATCTCAACTAAAAGTTTAATGTAGCATCTATATATGATACACATTTAGAATACTAAGTTTGGACTTTCTGCTATTATTTGTTCTTGAGATTTGCTGGTAACAGACAGACACACGCACACAGACACACACAGACCAACTGTTAAAAGTATGATTTTTGGATTCAGGGAACTCAAATGGTATAAATATAACAAAATTCAATTTCAAAAAATTTTATCCAAAATCAATACTTTTCTTAGTAATAAAATAGTAACTTTTAAATTACATCAAGCACGCCTGCTTTAACAGAGTTATAAAGAAACTATCCATAAATTACATTCGTGCATTACACACAGTAAGAAATTTCCTAAAATTAGGAGAGTTGACCATTAAATTATATGGCGAGCTCACTTCTATGACAAAATAGTCCAGTACGCGTACCTGTAATAAATTCCTGTGAAATTCAAAGTATTTACCTTTTGTTAACGGCCCTCTTCCCTTACCGTCGCCGGAAGCCCAAGCCAATGTTATGCTATGCGAAAATTTTCTTTACAAATAACTTATTAACTAGTACATATTTTTAAATTCTGTTTTCACATTCAGAAAATTCCCAACTGTTAAATTGACGGACCTTTTTCAAAAATGTATTTTTTAAATTTTTAATATTTTATTTTGAAATTTCAAAATGAAAAAAATCACATATTGAAAATTCGTATTTTGCAGCTTCAAAATAAAATATAAAAAATTAAAAAAATAATTTTTAGAAAAAGTTCCGTCAATTTAACAGCTGAGAATCTTCAGAATGTGAAAACAGAATTTAAAAATATGTATTAGTTAATAAGTTATTTGTAAAGGAAAATTTCCCATAGAATAACATTAGCTTTGGCTTCCGGCGGCGGTGAGTGAAGCGGGCCTTTAAATGCCATATCCATTTTTCAGGAAAATAGATAATTACTGATATGCGGACACAATTTTATTTTTACTGTTGGTGATTCGAACAGTTTTTTCAGGTCATTGTAATCCAGTGTACACAATTTTTAAAATGCATTGTAAGGATTTTGAAGAGAAAATAGAATCCTCTCTATTCTAGTTAAATCATATCGGCAGTTTTTTTTTTTTTTTTTTAATTTTTATAGTTTCTAAAAGTTAACATTTACTATAAATCTTACTTTTAAGATTCCATATATCTCCATTATACAGATATTTATGTAGTTCTATACAATGTTATTTGACAGGATATTACACAGGGAAATTCGTGCTACTAAATTTGAAGGTAATAGGGTGACTTTCACCTCTCTAATTTGAATGTATCTCATTAACACATTAATTTTTTTTTTTCAACACAAAGAGGTTCTATTAAAATATTATATACTAGCAGACTTTACCTGCTAGTGTATCACTATATTTAATGTAATTCTAATCATTATATTAAATTGAAGTTTCAAAGAAAGTGTTAATCTCTTTATTTTCAACCCCCTTTTCTAAATAGAAACTAAAAATAATATCATTGAATTCGCTTAAAAACTCGTTTTGGTCCCAGCTGCCTTAGGCAAAGTTTTTCCTGCCTTACGCTAAATCTGTTCTGGGGCCCCACTGCTTGCATTTGCGCTTTAACCGGACGTTTCAATTCAGGTGCTAACTGCACGATCAGTGGCGCTGCTATTATTCAAGAATTGTGTTTTGCGGACAGATTATCAACTTCTATCTATGAGAACAGGTGACACACTAGACAATGTTCCGAGCTGAAAAAAAAATAATAATAATAAATTAAAATAAATTAATAAATCAAAAATTCGAAAATCAAAAATCGAAAATCGGGCTTCAAGGTCCTTTAAGAGATGTGAAGACAGACCTCCATGCAATTTTTCGTAATTCCTCTATCAGCCGTTTGTCTAAAAAACGACCAAAACACCTGTAAGTTTAACTTTGTTTTTTTGTCACGGTGACGACACTGAAATATTTTCTTTTATCATCTGGAATCTTTTCTATCAATTTTTTGGAAAAAGGAACACATTGTCCCTTGAGGATAGAACTTTCACGTTATTAACCTGATGCTCTAAACAACAAAGTCGATGAGTCTCGGAAGGCCTTTTTACTTTTACGTTTTTATCACTAGATACGATCATTTCAGAAATGTATATAATTTAATTAGTTAAAAAAAAAAAAAAAAAAAAAAAAAAAAAACCTAATAAATTTCATAAGTTAGGCTTCGAAGTGAATCAGGAGAGGTAAATACATATTTCCACTCAAAATTTCTGTAACTCAGTGAGCAGCAGTTTGCCTACAAATCGACGAACGTCACATACATGCACACACCTTCTTTTATTATACGTAGCTATGAACATTTTAAAATTACCATTATAACATAAGATGTTATATTAGAAATTGCAGCATTGAACTACATGTTTTTGATTTTTTGTTTTCTAATTAGCGAAGTTTATTCTATTAAGTGTGAAATTATGCAATTATATGAAAAATACAGATTAAATATTCATTTTCTTCGTAATTAGTTATTTTTAGTTATAGTGCATGTTATTCATAACTTTAATATTGAATAATGTTATTATATTGTTGTTGATAACTATTTGTTGATAAAGGTCTTTTGTAATTTCTAAGATTGTTTCGCACGTTACAGTGTAGGAAACTGCAATCAAACAAATGGATGTTTTAAACATCCTGGTTCTAACATACCCATACGTGTCTATAAAGCTTATTTTGTTCTATCTCGATGATGCTCTACAACTTTGCAATTCACATTTACCCCCCCCCCCCCTCTTGAAAAGTTTTCAAGATAGAAATGCTGACTCCATTGTGTTCCACTGGGTGGCGCTGTAAGCGGTTGCATTTCGTAGCACACGGTCACTCTATTGTTCCTACATTCCACTTTTATGACTATAGCTGCAGCCGTTCAGCAGTTAAAAGAGTTGAGACTGACTTTTGTGGAAACCCTGTATTTTATTAAGATCGTAAAGATGTTGCAATGGGACTTATTTCAGACTAAGACTTTTGAAACAAAAAAAGAAGTATCAAAATCAAAGCATCCGTTAAGAAGTTATGAACTAAAAAACAAACAAACAAATAAAAAAATAACGTACGGTTTCAATTGAGAACCTCTTAATTTTTGAAGTCGGTCGAAAACAAATCTAGAGGTTTTAACTAAACATGCAGAAAAATAGCAAAAATGAAATTTAAATGTAATATTGAATATTTTATATCTAAAAACAATTCTTTCTATTGGAAAAAAGGAAATTATTTTTAATGGTTCAAGTATAACATTACACGTAAGTATACATAAATTTCATTAAAAAAAAAAAAAAAAAATTACAATGTATATTACTTTGTCTTACATAAACAAAATTTAAATATGTATGCTTTGCTCAAATATATTTCTTTATGAGGAAAAAATAGGTTTTTACCGAATGCTTTATATATTGATTTATTTTAAAAGGTCTATGCATAAATATTCTGTAACGGTAGCTTCGTTTTCAAGGAAGAAAAAATGTTTTTAGAGTATTAAAGTGAACAAAAAAAAAAAAAAAAAAAAAATAACTAAGAAAACATCTTTTAAATCTTTGGGCTAGCATGTAAGCTATCTTTATAGCTAAACTTCGTGATAAACTCATTATAAATTGCAAAATATTTTGCATTGAAAATTTTAAAGATATATTGTTGTTTGAAAAATATAAACATTTAATTTTCAATTGATTTCGAGTAAAGAAATTAAACGTATTTATCTTTTTCTTTTATTATTAAAAAAAAAAAAAAAAAAAAAAAAGCTATTGAAAAAATCAGAATAATTTATTTAACAGTGGTTTTACGTTTAATTAAATAAATACACAGTTCACTTATTAAATTAAAAGAAATATATTTTTTCCTGTTAAAGAAATATGTTTTATCAATTGATTTTAGTGTGTAACATATTTATATTTCATGCTTGTTTTTGAAAAATTATTGTTCATAAATATGTTATTCAAGGGGCAAAAAAAAAAAAAAAAAAAAACTTCGTAACACTTTATACTGCACGATACTCCAACAGTTGTCTTGGGTCAAAAAAATAGTCAACATAATTTTTTTTTTTTCGAAACAATTGTAAATTGCATTTTATCGTTAATGTTGACAAACATTTGCATTTTATTCATAATTTTTTTTATATATGTGATGACTATGATAACTCTTATTTTGCATCAGATTTCTCTTTTATCGAACCAGCAGTTCCACATCGAATCACATTTTCATTCAGAGTTTTAGATCCTCAAATTGCAATAGATGTACAGCGAATTCAAATTATCCTTCGACTTAAAAAAAGACATATATCCTTTCACTTTATGAACATTATTTTTTCCATAGAATTATTGGTCATGTCCGTTCGAGAAAAAAAAAATAATGCTTGTATATGAATCAGTCTAGTCAAGCAGTTAACAAATTCGCGTATCAACTGTAGTTTATTCGCTTGTAAGTAAAATGAAATGAAAAAAATCTTGATTGTTCATATATTTTTGAACATCTAAAAACGTGGGGGGAAAAGTTTTTCTTAATAATTTTATATTACAGAAACAATAACAGTTTTGATTTGTAAAATAGATAGATTATTTTTACATTAGTTATTTTAAACATATCATGTGTTTTTATAAATATGACAAGAGGTGTATTGAAAACATGCAAACATTTCAAAATTTTAAATCTGATTTATCACTAGTAATATGATAAATATATTTCATATTAATTTTCCGAGATAAAATAAAGTGAAAATTGTTATAACAAGTTTCTGGTATAAAGTCTCCCTGGTATAAATCGCTTCTCCTTGGTATAATAATGTATCCCTGGTATAATCTCTGCAATAAATCTGGAGACTTGGCAACTATGTATTGCAATTAGACATCTTATGTGTTGAATGCTATAATGTCACTACACGCGTTGAAAAACTATTTTTTTCTTTTTTGTGATACATATTTTTTTAATTTTTGTGATATATTTATATTTATATTTATATTTATTTTATCTATTTATTTTTGCTTTGTGATAATTATTTTTTTTTTTAAATATATCTTTTGTATTTTAAAAGAATATATATATTATAAAAATACATTTTTCCTTGTTTAATTCCTTGATAAAATATATTGAGTGAAATATAAAAATTTATTTTAGATACATTATATAATAAAAAAAATAAAATCTGAAATTTGATCAGTAATGAAATTATTTAGAATAAATCTTTAAGAAAAATGTTACAGTTTATTGGTTTACTAGGCACTAATTTTTCCCCTTCATTGTGCACACTGAACATCATTTCTCTTCCGTGAACTTAATAAGTTTTCCGTCTATTCGAGTATAAGTAAACTAGAAAGTACTTTATTAAACAGTTTCTGATACGGCGAAAAATTTTCTAAGTGAACTTATTTATATATTTTTTGTTAAGGTACATGCTATTCTTTTTTAACTTGGTACATGGTATTGAGTGGCATAACGGATTGTGCAAGATTTCCATTAACATTTTTTATTTATAAAATAAATTCATTTTTTTTTTTTTAACTTTCACTTGCTCTTATATATAAAAGAGAAAATAACTTATAAAAAAGAAAAAGCTTTTACATTTTACATTTTTGGATCAACATTTCGAAATTGATATTTTGGTATTTATATGTGTTCTAGAATTCTTTGATTATGAAGATAAGATTTTTAGACGTTAGTCTGCATGTCTGTCAATCTGTTATTAACATGTCTCAAGAACAAATATTAACAAAAATTCCAAACTGTGTATTGTTTATACACAACACGAGAATGCTATTTGAAAAAAAAAAAAAAAAAAAAAAAAAAAAAAAAAAATTACTTTTACGGGTGAAATTTCTGATAGGTATTGCTTAATATATTTAAAGTAAACTAACGGATATGAAATTGTTAAAATATTTTACATTCACAAAAAAATGTTTCCCATTATGAAAATCATTCATTCTTTATTTACAGGACCATACAATATAATTTCGATATAATTGTAATATGTTTGGAAATATCTCAAAATTCATTTCAAGTTGTGACATGTATTTGTTGTTCTAAGTTTAAGTACTTTGTCTGGTACATATTTGTTTATAGATACAGTGATACTCAAATTTAGCCAAATAAATTTTAGAAAGTGGTTTAAACAGTAATTATTTAATTATATTCGAAGTATTTTAATTTCTTAAAATTCATAAATGTTTTAAAAATAATTCTTAAAACATTTAAAAATAATAATTCTTAAAACATTTAAAAATTTCTGTCTAGAGGAATTTTTTAAATGATTTCCAAAAGGGACAAACTGTTGCATATGAAATGATGGTAAATGTATTAGACAGATTGTCCGTATACTGCACGTCAATCCCAATACAGTTTCTTTATCAGAAAGCTTTTATTAGAAAGCCAGGCAGAAATAGGAAAAGAAAGAAGACTTGCAGGCCTCAAAATTTAACGCCCCGCGATGAGAGAAACTTACTCATGGGCTTAAAAAGTGTAGTGGAAGTATTGCAACAGCTAAAAATGTGGGAAGACTTATTCATGTCTCAAGGAAAACAGTTTACAACTACATAACAAGATCCAAATTATTTATTTTCAAAAAGATGAAGCATTATCCAAAGTAAGGGAAAAAAAAAATATTTGTAATCGTTTATTATGGACTAAGGAACACAAGTCATTGACCTCCGGTGGGAACTCTGTAATATTTCGAGGCGAGAAGAAAGTTAACGTAGACGATCCAGTTGTTACAATTACTACCACTATTATCTGAAGAATGCAGAAGAATTTTATTCAGCTCGACAAATATGGGGAAGGGGTCTGATATGCAACTGGATATAGAAAAAGAAAAGTCTGGTTTTATTCAGTGGCAGGCAAAAGCGTACAGGTTATATTGAAGTGTTGATTTCTGAGCTTTTTCCTTATGCCACCGAATTAGGAGGAGATAAGTAGATGTTTCAACAAGAGGAAGCTTTCATTTTTACCACCTATAGCGTTAAAAATTGTTCGCAGCAAATATTGTGAAAGTTTTACCGAGGTCACTTAAAAGCCCCTATCTTAACATAGCAGAAAACCTCTGGGTAATGCTTGTTCGTCGAGTATATGCTGGTGGAAAACAGTTTGAATCGCTTATTGAGTTCAGAGAAGTTTTTAATAGCACATGGGATAATTTTTGTCGAACAGAAATCCAATCTTTGTATGATTCAATACCAAATAGAATATTCCAAGTCTTAAAAGTTAATGTGAAGAGTATTCCTTACTAATATAGCTAGTATATGTTATAGATTGTTTCACTGTCCTTCTACATATTTTCAAAATTTTTTTTTCTTTTCTTTTTCTTTTATTACTTTCTTTTACCTATATATATGGTAGAAAAAGTATTGTTTTTGGGTCAAATTTTCAAAATCAATATTTTGTTATATTTACACGTTTTAAGGTACACTGAATCCAAAAAATCATGTTTTTAGCTACTGGTCTCTCTGTGTGTGTATGTTTGTTATCAGCATATATTAAGAACAAATAACAACAGAAAGTTAAAACTCAGTGTCCTAAATTTGTATAATTTAGGGATGCTACACTACACTTTTGGTTGAGATCATGCAAATGGTTCGTGTAAAGGGACACTAAAAAGAATTCAAATACATAACATCTGTGGGAGAATTTGTAATTAAGTTGAGTATAACGTCTATAGGCTGCACTAAACCAAATGAAACGCATATATATGTATATATATATATATGTGTGTGTGTGTGTGTATACATATATTTATAGGAGTAAAAGCATGTTCCATGTAGAACCTGGTAAGAAAGTCATTCAAAATTCGTTTACAGGGCTACACAAAAGAACTAGAATATAGTGGGACAGTACTTGAAAATTGATGGAAGTGTATTTCAGATAGTGCTGTGTGTTATTAATATAGGATTATATTTATATATGCCGTGTGGTATGTACATAATTTTTGTAGGTATACAGGGCTGCGAATAATTAAGTGAAAGCATTGTTTTGCATTGAATGTAATAAGTGAAATTGCTATACTAGAATATTTTTCCATGGCCAGGAAAAATGCTTATGAATTGTAATTAATGCCTCATACACATACTACATTTAAATATAAAATTGATTAATTTATTTTATTTTATTTAATATTTCTATAAATGCAATATTTGAAATGTTACGGTAAAATTAAAATTAAAATATGTAATTCTCTAATTAAAAATATTTTCTTAAACCCTAAAAAGTTTTTCCTTAAATTATGATTAACTCATAATATTATAAGCTTGCTATGTCATTAATTAAATTATAGGTAATTTAATAGAACTGCTTATTATAAAACCTATCACAATCATATCAAAGTCTATATTAATTACTTCGCTAATAGAGATGCTAACGACAGAAATCACTTATATGGTTCACTAATATCAGTCTTAGGATGTCTATTAATCCCTACTTATCGAAGAAATAAAATTTATAGCGATCGCTATTCTTTTATTAGATTCAAGCTTGTTAGAACATTTCCTTAGGTAACTATCACATAAAACCATTTTATTGTGCCTGAAAAATCTGAAAATAAATTAATTTTGTAAAATTTAGAAAATGAGTTCCAATGATTTTTTTAAAGTTATTATTATTACTGCAAAGTTATATTATTAAAGCCGAAAATCGGAACTTAGGTGATATTCTCTTATATTTCCTGGTTGGGTTGTATTGTCAGAAGAGTTAAAAATGTATATTTATTTTTTTACTAGCTGCCTTCGACAACCAGATGGTTAGCGATCCTTGAAAACCTGGGTTAAACTTAGCCTCAGGGAAACCAGTGGCTTCCTCAGCTGACGGCTTCCCTTGAAACAGTCTATTCACTCACCATTAAAACGACCTTTGAAAATTCTGACTGTAGCAAACTCCCACTCGGTGGCACCTTTCCTTAATAAAGTTACACTTTCAATGTATCATAGTAGATTATTCACATCCAAAAAATTAATAATATTAATTTTCAATTCTATATCTTTGTTTTAAAATATTTGACCTCTCATCTACATTCTAATTATTTAACCCTTAAATGTCTAATTATTTTAAAATCAATTTTAAAATGTTTTATTTCTTTCCTCTAATAAATAAACCACAGGAAAATTCCTTTAAAAAAACACACTTCTTTTAAATATGGTTTAAAGCTAAAAAGCAATTTATTGTCAATCGGCAAATATGAGGCATTAGAGCTTCAATATTAGTCTAATAATACTTTAGTAGACAAAACTGTATATATTGCCGAAAGGCAACACTCGGCATTTAAGGTTAATACTTTGAATCACACACAATCATGTCCTAAGACTGACTAAGAACATGACTCGACAAGGCTTTATTTAACAAAACAGTATCTACTTTTTTTATATAGGAATTTTTGCTAGTGCTCGGATACTTTTGTTGCCCACTTTATACACAATCAATTTTTCGCACCAGATAAACAAACTAGTTGGCATAGGTGGACTCTGCTCAGTTCCCCACCATATTTATGGTCTCATAAATTTCTAGTGCGAGACATATTATAATCATGTTAAAAAAAATGAATTTGACCAAAGCTTGATACAGTGACAGAAAGAAATCCCCGCCTAATAGGCTATCCATCGTTTACTTCGTTATATTTATCTTATTCTAATCTATTAATTTATTTTATCAGGGTCAATTCCGTTGTTTATGTTTCATGTTACTATTTCCAATGCAATAATCCTCAAAATTCATATTTATATGAAAAATTGCAATTTCGCTACGTTGATAAAATCGTAAATTACGAATAATTTACGAAATTTTCCTATTAGAATATTTGTATTCAATCATGTTCAAAAAAATATCATAAATGTAATTTTGAAGTTGTCTAATGTATTTATGATCCTCAAAATGGAAGTTTATGCTCAATTTTGCCTTATTCTGACATGTTAAGTAAATCGTAAATTCCAAATAACTTACCAATTTTTTAAATTGGAAAAATCATAGTCTATGATATTCATGCCAGTAACCTAAATAATATTTCGAAAGTGGTTTGACATCTTTACGATGAAAATATCGCTCAAAATTGACGTTTATGTGAAATTTTGCCCTATACTGCCATGTTAAGAAATTCGTAAATTTCCAATAACTTGCGAAATTTTCAAAGTAGCATATTTATAGTTACTGATGTTCATTCCTGCATCATAACGGATATTTTAAAACTGGTCTGACATTTTTACAGTAAAAAGTTTCCATTTAATGCATGATTAAGTGAATTTTTGTCCTAATCACCCATGTTAAGAAAATCGTAAATTTCTAATCACTTACGAAGTTTTTGAAATCGAATGTTGCAAATGAATAGGGTTCTTGCCAGTGTCGAAAGTAATATTTTAAAACTGATCTGACCTCTCTGCGACAAATTGTTCTTGAGATATCGTGTACACAGACTAACAAACTAACGAACTAACACACTAACAGACTAACAGACACCCTACAGACAAACACCATACAAATTTTGTCATTTTCGGATTCCTCACACCTGGAAACGTGTAAAAAAGTCAAAAAACCGAGGTCGAAAACTTTCACGATTACCTAAGTTCCCCATACCTATAGTATGATGGGGAACTAATAATACTAGTTTAATTTTTAAAGTTGTAGCTCTATTTTTTTAAAATTTGTTTTACCAGCCCGAATTTTCAGATCCAGATGACATAATATTTTTTGAAAAAAATTCATTCATTTTTACAGGATTGGAATTTGAAAATTAAACTTTTTATGAATTAGCTGAAAATCTGAAGTTTGCTAAATTCACGCATTCGAATCACAAAAATGAATAAATAAATAAATAAATAAATTTATAACTTGCTAAAATTTGACAATTGATTTACATTTATTTAAGAGTGTAATCATCTCACATAGATCTTAAAGGGAAAAAAATGCTTTTATCTCAAAAACTTTTTATGATACAAATTGTTTTATGTGAAAATTGATGCAGCGAAGCGAAATCCTTCTCCCTCCGCCTCTTTCTTCCATGAAAGATTGCAGTGCTTGCTTTGAATGGGGGGGGGGGGGGGATGCAATCGAACTCGTTTTTCAAGCGATATTAATTACAATTCCGTTGACATTTTAATTAATATCTTTGCAACTAATTTATTTATTTATTTTTTCTCTCCCACATTCCTTGCACTTTATTCTGGCTATATGCCAATTTCAGTAAAACTGCGACACGTATTCGCTGATTCCGCAATTGCACAGATACAAACAACATCTTTTATTAATACAGATTAATCATCTACGTCGATGAGGTGGTTCGTGTTCTTTGAAAAAAACTGAAAATATTAAACTCTAGTTTACAGGTAATTGGGACGCATTTTCCACGTTTCAGAATCTACAACAGCTTGTTCGCTCATAGTGAAACATCTTCAAAATTCTAATTGTAGCAAGTTTCCGCTCAGTGGTGCTATCTCTATGTCTCATAAAAGGAAAAAAAAACCTGTTTGTTCACAGTGAAAATGAACAATAAAAATTCTGATTGTGGAAAACTCACGCCTGGTGGCGTTTGCAGTCCCCTAATCTCCCCCCTCCCGATAACAATACGAATTTTTAAAGATCTATTTTTAAAGTTTTACCCCCACCCCCAAGTAATGCACCCAAAATAATTCTGAGCATTCAAAAATAACTGAAATCGATTTTTCATCGCTTAAATCCTTATAATACTAAATTTCAAGGCTCTATCTATTTTCTATTTAAAAAAATTTGTCCCCCCCCCCCCCCCCAATCTGCTCCCAAACATCTTTACACATTCGAAAACATACGAAATCGATTCCTCATTCCCCAGTACCTAATTGTGCCATTTTTCTATTCTTTAAATCTCTTTGTACATTTTTGCGCCTTTACCCCCTTTAATAATTTAACATTTTTGAAAGTATTTCCAATTGATTCCCTACCCCTGAAAATCTCACAAGCAGAAGTCACGACATGGAAAATTCAGATCGGGATGAAATCGCGCAGAATCATAGTATACTATGAAGGTAACAACATATTAAAGCAGTAGCGCGCACTAGCTAAACAGTCTTGAGAAAAAAATATTTAAAGTTTCAGTAATTGTTCAAGTACAAATTATTTCAAGAAAGAGTCAACGCTCTAGTGGTGTACTTGGTAGCGTAAACTGCTGCAGTGGAAAGGTCCTTGGTGCAATGTTACCTAGGGGAAACTTAAGGAAAAATTTATTTATCTAAACAATTTACTTTCATTTTCTTTTATTATTTAATTCAAATAAATAATGACTATTTTATTTAACGGTAAATATAAAAACAGTAAATAAATATAACGGATTAAAAAAAAAATAATAATTATAACACATAGGGTATTAAACCCAGTGAAAGTGTCGGATGCATGTTATCAATGAAATCATTACTAAGTTTTTTTTTTTACCTTTATTGTAAGAAATTACCTTTAATATTTCCTTTTAAGTAAGTACCGTAAAATCCCGAAAGTACCCCCTCCATCGAATATAACCTTCCCTACCTTTTCTTCATTTTTTTAAAAGAATCCTGATTATAACCCCCCCCCCACTTGAAATTTATCCGTTTTGCTTTTCAAAAAGTGGGGGGGGGGTTACTTTCGGGATTTTACGGTATATATATATACAGTAACCGCCGCTTAATAAAATCACTGGTTAATAAAATCAGCCATTTAATCTGATCAAATCGCGAGGATCGGAATAAAATCAATACAAACTACTTTTAAAGCCGCCGCTTAATGAAATCAGCATCGCCGGTTAATAAACTCAAAAATATTTCCTCAGCAGCCAAAAATCTCGTTTATGCACACTATTTTTTTTTTTTAATTTACATTGTGATATTTTGTTTTTTTTAATGGAAAAAGAAACTCAAGCACAACAAATCCTCCGTTATCGCTCATTGTTGAAATTTTTACACTTGCAGCACAGTTACAAATTAAACACGCCCCGTAACTTATCTCCGTAACAATTTCAAGGAACGTATTCTTCAAAGCGCTGTAAAAAAATATAAATTTCATTTGAAATGATTTTTTTTTTTAATTTCTAATTATTAGAAGGCAATTTCTAGGTTTTATTTTGAAATTACTATAATTCATGAGGTTTAAACGGAAAGATTTTAAATTTATAAGAACAGGGTGAACTTTTGTTAAAGTAATGATGATTTTCCACTAACGAAAGTGCGCGGGAACTTAGAATGCGTTTAATTTACTTATATCGAAGAAACAATTAGTTTATTGTCTACCAAAAATTAATTGATATTGTTTACTAACTCCATTATTCATTACCTTTTGAAGTTTCTTTCGAAATTCAGTGAAGTAATACCTTTTCCTTAAGGGCAGGATCGTTCGCCGGATATAAAAATCAGCCGCTTAATAAAATCACTTTGGCTCAGAACGAATGTGATTTTAATAAGCGGCGGGAACTGTATATGTATTGCGATATATAGTTGCGATGAGCAGTTAAAAAGCATTTAGTAAAAGTGCTCATTTGTAAGATATTTAACAGTTTTGCATTATGATTGCAAAAGTATGCAGTGTTTAATGAAGTATATGCAGTTTCCTAAAAATGGCTTTGCACTGGGTTTCATATCCTACGTGTTATTGTTAAAAAAGTGGAAACTTTTTTTGCAATTTTTTAAAGAAACCGTTATGTGTACATGAATATATGTGGTAGCCTCATGAAAATTCAAACGGATAAACAGAAGGAATCATACTTACATTTTACAGCAAAAATTCATTTTATGCTTTACTTTTTACAGGGTTATCCAAAGTATTTTTATTTTTGTTTAATTTTTTACTAGTCCTCTTTTCCTCTTTAGGACAGTAATTTTGCTGAAATGTATGTAAAAGTATATCATGTTCTTTATACTTTCAACTACTTCATACTTTTAAGTTTCAAGATAACTCCTAAGAAATTGTTCTAGATATTTGACAACATGTCTAAATTCGAAAATGTCCAAACGCTTACTGGTAGAGAGTGTAATTTGAAAAACGTTCAATTTAAATTTCGAGAATTCATTAGCGTAGAATGAATAATAAAATATTTAGCAAATATCAGAGTAAATATGTGTAGTACTTCTTAATGCTTAATTTCTTACCATTGTATACTTAAACATTTGTAGGATTTCCATAGTTACATAAATACGCAACACATTTGCATAAAATGAAATTCATTTGCTTTTATATTTAATTACTGCATGTTAATATTAATAAAATGAGTTATATTGAGTAAGATACCTTTGAACTATGGAGCTATCAGTAAAAAATTATCTTGATTCTTTTTACAATAACTTGAAAAATAATTCCCCTTAAAACTTGTAATGTTTAACTTGGGTTAAGAAAGGTTTTATATCTTCACTGCAGCTGTTGGAATACTTGTACATTTAAATTACACTCTAAAAAAAAAAAAAAAAAATCCTGTAAGATTACGGGGAAAGCCCACCAGCAGAGATTCCAGACAAAGCCCGTTAAAAAACAAAAACAAAAAAACGCTTAGACCGTAAATTAAGTATATAATAATCTTAAATTACGTTACGTTACATGCCTGCAAAAAATATTTTGCCCGTTAAACCAATGGTTTTTTTTTTTTTTTTTTTTTTTTTTTGCAGGCTTTGTCTGGGATCTCTGCTGCCGCGCTTTCCCCGTAATCTTACGGGATTATTATTATTTTTTTTTTTTACAGTGCATATGTATTTATTTATTTATTTATATTTTTTTCCCTTTCAAATGTCATAGCTAATTATTTTTTGATAAAAACATTGCGCTCAGGATTACATCACATGAAACTGTAAAAAACATGCACATGGAAAAATACCCTATACTTAAAATGACGAAATATAAATTTTACGAAAAATTTGTACATTTTAAATTTTATTTATTTTTTCCTGAAAATGTCAGAGCTAATTTTTTCTCGATATAAAGCGAAGGATTAAGTACAAATAATACATCACATGGACACCCCCCCCCCCCCAAAAAAAAAAAAAAAAAAAAAAAAAAAATATATATATATATATATATATATATATATATATCACATGGGAAAATATCTTAGAATTAAAATGATGAAAAATTCGATTTTTCTGAAAAGGTCCATTCATTGAAAAGAAATTATTACAGTAATTATTAAAAACTGAAATTTTTCACATGCATAACAGACTAATAATAATAATAATAATAATTAACTTTTTTTCAATTAAATTATAAAAAAATATTATTATAAAGAAGAAAAAAAGATTGAAATTAGTGAAAAATATTTTATTTACTAATTTTGCTAATGTATCTAAGAATGCACACAAGAAAATAATAACAAGTACAAGCTTTTAATGAAACAATAAAATTATACAAAATTTGTTATTGCGTAATTTTGTAAAAGAAGAATGTCACAAACCCTTGCTGATGGTTCCTCAAATATTAATAATAATAAATTATTTTCCTGTTTTATTCAAGGCAAATGTATTTACTTTGAATATAATTACTTTTATTATTTCCAAAATCTCGTTTAAAATTTGAGCTTGAATTTTTTTCTCATAAAAGAAAGAAACTAGTTGGCATTGGTGGACTCTGCTTAGTTCCCCATCATATTTATGTTATCATAAATTTCTACTGCGAGACATATTATAATCATGTTAAAAAAAATGAATTTGACCAAAGCTTGATACAATGACAGAATGAAATCCCCGCCTAATAGGCTATCCACCGTTCACTTCGATATATTTATCTTATTCTAATCTATTGATTTATTTTATCGGGGCCAATTCTGTTGTTTAGTTTTCAACTATTTCCAATGCAATAATCCTCAAAATTCATATTTATATGAAAAATTTACAATTTCGCTATGTTGATAAAATCGTAAATTACGAATAATTTACGAAATTTTCCTATTAGAATATTTGTATTAAATCCTGTTCAAATATCATAAATGTAATTTTGAAGTTGTCTAATGTATTTATGATCCTCAAAATGGAAGTTTATGCTCAATTTTGCCTTATTCTGACATGTTAAGTAAATCGTAAATTCCAAATAAATTACGAATTTTTTAAATTGGAAAAATCATAGTCTATGATATTTATGCCAGTATCCAAAATAATATTTAAAAAGTGGTTTGACATCTTTACGATGAAAATATCCCTCAAGATTGACGTTTACGTGAAATTTTGCTCTATTCTACCATGTTAATAAATTCGTAAGTTTCCAATAACTTACGAAATTTTTATATTGGAAAAATCATAGTCATTAATATTCATGACAGTGTTCTAAATAATATTTCAAAAGTAGTCTGACATCTTTACGATGAAAATATCTCTAAAAATTGACGTTTATGTGAAATTTTGCCCTATACTGCCATGTTAAGAAATTCGTAAATTTCCAATAACTTGCGAAATTTTCAAAGTAGCATATTTATAGTAAATGATGTTCATTCCGGCATCAAAACTGATATTTTAAAACTGGTCCGACATTTTTACAGTAAAAAGTTTCCATTTAATGCACGTTTAAGTGAATTTTTGTCCTATTCTCCAATGTTAAGAAAATCGTAAATTTCTAATAACTTACGAATTTTTTTAATTCGAATGTTGCAAATGAATAGAGTTCTTGCCAGTATCGAAAATAATATTTTAAAACTGATTTGACCTCTCTGCGATCATTTGTTCGGGAGCTATCGTGTGAACAGACTAACAAACTAACGGACTAACACACTAACGGACTGACACACTAACGGACTGACACACTGACACACTAACAGACACCCTACAGACAGACACCATATAAATTTTGTCATTTTCGTATTCTTCACACCTGAAAACGTATAAAAAAGTCAAAAAACCGAGGTCGAAATTTTTCACGATTACCTAAGTTCCCCATACCTATAGTATGATGGGGAACTAAAAAAGGAATAAAATTAAAGAGCTAAATTTTCTCTTTCGCAAAAAATCCAAACAGTATGATTATTTTCTTTTTTTCTTTCTCTTTATTTCAAGAAAATTAAAATGTGGAATTTAAAAAGATTGTTTATTTAAATATTTATTTATTTTATTTTTTTTTTTTCTAAATGATACTTTACAAATTTTGTAAAAAAATATTTTGCGTATAAATATTTAATTAGGTAAAATATTCTTTTATAAGATATAGTTGTTTAAAATGTTTAAAAATACTATATCAACCATATTTTTATTCAAAATAATGTATGTTTTATTAAAAATAAGTAAAAAAATAAAATATATATATTATCTCATTAAGTGACTTGTGAATACTTATTTAGAATTGAATTATAAAAATATTATTTATAGAAACAGTCAGTTAAATGCATTATTATTAAGCATTTATAATTGTTCTACAATTTCGATATATAGAATTCATAGCATTTTTATTAATGCCTAAATGATTTTTTTATAAGGCTAATAGAATACTAGTGAGTTGGACTGACAAATAATTAATTGATAATTATATTTTAAAAATATATAGATTTGTTACATTAATTAAATAACAATTTTAATTAAAAATTAAACGCAATAATAACGAATATTTAACGAATATCACAATGATAACGATTATTTGTAAGAAGCTTATTTATTATTTCCGTGTAACATCGTATTGAACCTAATAATAATAATAATAATAATAAAATAATAATAATATTTTAATAAGGAATTTAATTCACATTATATATTCTACAATTTAACATTCAAACATGTCTTTTGGATGGTTTCAAATTCTAAACATACAAATTATAATATAAGTAACTTTATTTACGTAACAGCAATAAATAATACATAATAATTTACGCGTGTAAATTTCTAAAATTCTGTATTCAAAATGAATTATTTTGCAAATGATATGTAAAGTAAAATATATCTGTTAGAGAAGCTAACGAGAAGCTTACGATTTGTAACAAATCTATCGTAACCAAAATATACAGGTTATTCAAAAGTATAAAGTTATACCTCAACCAATTTATATGATCAACCGTTACATTTATACAGAACTATTGGAGTTCGAAAATTTCGCCATTTTCTTTCGTTCTTTGTTTTCTTTTCTACTTTTTTAATTGTCTTAAAAATTAAAGTTTTAAAAACTGTGTTTTTTTTTTTCTTTTTTTATGAAAGATTTTAATTGTGTTTTATAAATAAAATTTGATATTCCAATATATCGAAACAAATTCTTAAAATAAAATATTTAAAATGTAGATTTTTTTTTTTTTCCCAAGCAAAAAGTTATCATTTTTGTTAGTCATTCATTTTCGTCAGTCCTTTAAAATCTTGAAAATATAGCACATTTTTTTTAGACGATATTGAAGAAGCTAATAATATATATCTGTTTTATGTGTTTACCCTTTAAAACTTGAAAATTGCCCCTAAAAACTTTTTTAAAGATTTAATTTTTTTTTTCATTCTTTAAACTGATATAAGACGATTGTCATTTGAACTCAAAATCGGATTTTATTTCATCCAGAAAATTTTCATATAATTTTTTTTAATTCTTCCACAAAACATACCTACGCATATTTTCCTGTATGTAACAAATCATCTCATGAATAAAGTAGCAGTACTAATTAAAACTAATACGTTGAGATCATTAAAAAACGTACTTATATATTTTACTAAACAATTTTACGTAATTTAGTTAAAATACAGTTGCCGAGCTTTAATCATTCCCTATAAATTCATCCCTTTGTGATACAATCTATCGTTTTTATTATTTTAAAATTCTGCAAAAATATAATTATTTGTATGTGTGATTTATTGAAAATATTATTATTTTATTAATCAATAAAAAATCATTTTAGAACTAGTTTTTAACAAATGAATATTTTGACCAGAAATGGGATTATTTAGAATATCTCCCAAGATATATTATACACTTTATTGTTTACCAAGCATATTTTTTCCCGTTCGTTGCGCATTCAGAACATCATTACTCTTCCGTCAATTTAATAAGTATTCCGTTTATTCGTGAGTAAGTAAACTTGAGCAGTATCTTATTATACATTTTATGATACTGCAAGAAATTGCTTAAGCGATCACCTTTAAGTATTTTAGATAAGATATACATTTTCCGTCATAAAAATTACATTACATATTGCGCAGCAACAGTTTATCACGAAACATTTTTTTTTTTCTATTATTTGGTAATTATGGAAGAGGAAGTATTTTTAAAGAATATTTTCCTAATTTAGATATATATATATATATATCGATTCAAAGCTTTAAGAATTTTTTCTATTTTGGGTGTTAATGGTTAAAATATAATTAAAGTATAAAGCTTTCGAATTTGGCATATTAACATTTTAACTAAAGATTCATAGCTATATAAAATATTTAGAAATATATTTAATTTCTAGTACAATTTATTAAAAATTTAGACAGACCAATTTTTGTTTCATATCTTTAGAATTTTATTTTATAAGCTGTATAATTCTAATAATATATGACCTATACATGTATATACATTAAATATTTAAAAAAATGAAAATAAATAAATAATAATAATAATAAAAAAAAAAATCCAAATTTCTCTACATAAAATATAAAAACATAAACAAGTCCTTCCGGCTTATTCGGAAGGGTAGGTTGATTACTTTTTCCTTATCAAGCAGCCGGCATTTTGATTCAAAATGTCGGCTACAAATTATTAATGCACTTGGAAGAAATATTGATGTAGGCTACGCACATATGGAGTTTTAAGCAAATCGGTTCATCAATACATTTTTATGTGAATTTAAAATTTTCAAGTTGCCGCGGAATCAAAATGGTGGGTTAAGTTGACAAATATATGAAATGTATTTGTGAGATAAGTCTACTGTACACATATAGTTCGAATTAATTCAAAATCTCAAAAGCCATCGTGTTGAAAAATTAAGTGACTGCCACTTCGATCAAAATGGCAGAGAAAGTTGCTCATCTAAGATATCGTTGTAAATTTGAAAATATTTTTTTTTTTTTTGTAGAAATTTTTTCAAAGACGCTTAGTTAGTTGATAAAAATCTTAGTTTTCTGCATTTCTAGTTTGTTTTAGCATTAAAATAGCCTTTCCTTAAAAACGCATTAAAAAGATCCAGTAACGCAGGTAATGGCGCCAAATTTGGCGACTTTTCCACTATGGCGACGTTTTTGGCGACTTTTGGCGAGAAAATACTTATTATCGATATACCAAAGATGGACGCAATAACGTGACTGGTTCACGAGTTACGTGAATTTTCTAGATTTTTGTTGTTTGAATGATAAATCCAATTTTCAATGATTTGAATTGATTAAGTATTTCTAAAGTTACCGTGATACAAAATTTTCAAGTGGCCGCCACTTGGAAACAATACAATGGAATAAGTTGCCCAGAAACACATCCAAGATATTTGAAGCATAGATTCACTGTCTAACTGTGGTTTAAATCAGTGCCGTGCTTCAAAAATTATTATTATCGCAAATTTTCAAGTGGCAGTCTAAGTGGCTGCAACTTGGAAACAAAAAGACAAAACAACTTGCCCATCGAAATCATCCAGTATATTTGTATGATATGTTCATTGTCCAGTTCTAGTTTAAATTAAATCAGTATTTCAAAAATTATTGTCATAAGAAATTTTCAGGTGGCACCACTTGTAAAAAAAGTGGAGTGAGATGCCCAACGATATTAAGTAAGATATTTAAATGATAAATGCACAACCCAAATTTGATGCGAATTGATTCTGTATTACTAAAGTTACCATAATGACAAATTTTCAAGTGGCCGCCACTTAAAAATAAAATTGCGGATCAAGTCACCAAGTGAACTTATCCTAGATATTTGAACCATAAGTTCACTATCCAACTTTTATTTGAATCAGTTTAGTATTTTAAAAGTTATCGTGTGGCATATTTTGAAGTGGCAGTGTTATTTCAAGTGGCTGGAACTTAGAAACAAGATGTCGGGACAAGTTGCCCAGTGAAAACATTCAAGATAATTATATGATAATATCACTGTCCAAATTTGGTTCGATTTGGAGTATTATTTCAGAAGTTATCGTGATTTTAAATTTTCAAGTGGGAGTCTGATTTCAAGTGGCCCGCTTAACTTAAGATATCATCCTCTTAATTAAAAATGGCGGACATAGTTTATTAATAAACTTCATTGAGATCCTTACGTGGTCTGTATTTACATCACAATACAAAAAATTTCGGAATACGCTTTTTACAATTTAAATTTGAAAATTTCAAGTGGTCTCCACTTGAAAACAAAATGGCGGTGCAACTTGGTTAACAAACTCATATAAGATATTTATAAGATAAGTTAAGACACTGTTCCAATTTGGTTCCATTTGGAGTATTCTTTCGGAAGTTATCATGGTTTTAAATTTTCAAGTGGTGGCCTGATTTCAAGTGGTCCCGCTTAACTTAAGATATCCGCCACTTTATTAAAAATGGCGGATAAAGTTCATTAATAAAGTTATTTGACACTTGCATAATCTATGTACACATAAAAAAAAAAAAAAAAAAAAAAAAAAATCGGAATACGCTTTTTACGATTTAAATTTGAAATTTTCAAGTGGTCTCCACTTGAAAACAAAATGGTGGAGCAACTTGGTTAACAAATTCATCTAAGTTATTTATAAGATAGGTTAAGTCCAAATTTGGTTCGATTTGGAGTATTATTTCAGAAGTTATTGTGATTTTAAATTTTCAAGTGGTAGCGTGGTTTCAAGTGGCCCCGCTTAACTTAAGGTATCTACCACTTTATTAAAAATGACGGATAAATTTCATTAATAAACATTATTGAGACCCTTATGTGGTCTATATTTACATCAAATTTCAAACAAATTCGGAATACGCTTTTTACAATTTGAATTTGAAATTTTCAAGTGGTCTCCACTTGAAAACAAAATGGCGGAGCAACTTGGTTAATAAACTCATCTAAGATCTTTATACGATAAGTTAAGACACTGTCCAAATTTGGTTCGATTTGGAGTATTATTTCAGAAGTTATAGTGATTTTAAATTTTCAAGTGGTAGCCTGATTTCAAGTGGTCCCGCTTAACTTAAAATATCTGCCACTTTATTAAAAATGGCGGATAAATTTCATTAATAAACTTCATTGAGACCCTTATGTGGCCTGTATTTACATCAAAATTCAAGCAAATCTTGCTTTAAATATGTTTTTTACAATGTCCGTTTGAAATTTTCAAGTGGCTGCCACTTGAAAACAAAAAGTCGGAGCAACTTGGTTAACGAACTCATCCAAGATATTTATAAGATTAGTTCACTGTCCAAATTTGGTTCGATTTCGAGTATTATTTCGGGAGTTATCGTGATGACAAAATTTTCATTATAGATAGATAGATAGATAGATATATAGATAAACGAAGTGATTGCAATAGGTCGATTTCTAAAGAAATCAACCTAAAATGGATTAATGTTTGAAACAAACGATTTTATTCCAAACATTAATCAGGTCTGCTTTCTATTAATAATAAAAATAATAAAAAGTTTAAATATATAATTCAATGCAAGAATGAAGTTTTTCTTATGAAGTTTAGCTTTTACGTAACAAAAGAAAGCAAGATAACATAACATACAGGAATAAAAATCTTTCCAGATTGGAAAAATTAAATTTCTGTCATAAAAATATAATATTTTAATACAGATACTTGATAATTACATTAACTAAATTTAAGACTATAAAATATTTTTTTTTTCATTTTTTAATATATTACGCATCTAACATTATTGAATTTGTATAAAAACTACAAAAATAAAATATATAATGAAAAAATTTAGAAATAAAATAATGCTATAAAAATGCTTATAGTATAAAGAAAAATATATCATGTGACATTTTAAAGGCCACGGTTTAACATATAGTTTGTTTTATTGATTGGTTTTACACCATACCTTCTTAATCAAATGATTTTATTAAATATAATTGTTTAACGCATAAACATTCAACTGTGCATTTTAGTTATTTGCTTGAGTCAATTTATATAAAAAAAATTCCTGAAACAGCAATGTCACAAAATTTTTGTCTGCATGTTAGTATATGATGAGAATGAGGTTCACAGAATAGAATTAAAAAATGCAAATGCAAATTTTTTTCATAAGTTCGGTGCTTAAAATAATATTAAAAAACTACGAAAAATCATGCGGATCGCACAGATTATAAACATCTTCCAAGTATTCATATCCGTTTCATCATTTTACCTTGAATATATTTTTTATGCCTTTATGATGATGACACTTAAAAAAATAATAATAATCTGGTGTGTCACTCATACGATTTTCTCTTACCTGCATTTCAATACCATAAAGATAAATTGTATTTTAACACTTAAAATCAACAGCGTAAGATAAAAAAGTTCAATATACTTTTAAAATAATCTAAAATTGGCTTAACAACAGTTTCATCTGACTTGTAATTCTGTGTGAGGGAGGCTACCGCCGCATTTAACACCTATGCAATTATAGTGCATACAATTATAATAATAATAATAATAAAAAAGCTGTTATTAATTTGCCTTCAAACTTACCAATCTTGATCAAATTTTTAAGTGTCAAACTAATACGCACTTGAAAATACCGAATTTGAATTTCTTGTAGTTATTTGTTTTTAAGTTAAGTTAGTAACAGATATACATACAGACCAACCTCTAAAAATTAGCCTTTCATAATCAGGTCACTTCAAAATGCGATATTATGTAAAAGGTCAGAGTAGAAAAATTAAAAAAAAATACTTTATTTACAGTATGCGTATGAAAAAATATTTTTTCTTCCTGAGCAATGGTCGTCGATATAGTAAAATGTAGCAAAACACTCCCATCAATTACATTCAATAGATTAGAAAGTTTAGCTTAATTTTAGGTAGTTCTGTATATTGTCTGTAATCAATATGCACTATAAACAATGTTGTGTACTTAAATTCAGTCTTACATAAATAACATCTAACATAAAATGAATTACAATTCCAGCAATTTCCAAGTATAGCCGCAATATATCCATATACTTTGGGTAGCATTGTAAATGAATGAAGAATAATTTCCATATCACAATCTACACAAAACATGCTTTTATGCTTAAAAAAAGAAATAAAAATGTTCATTCTGTCTTGTTTAAGGCAGCCTAAACATCTTAAAGTGTAATTTCTTGTAATAACCTGTAATTTCCCCCATAGACGTAATGTATTTAAATTATCCTGGGTGGCTCTGTACACGAAACATTTGCTTGATTTCAACGAAAAGTTTAGCGTAGCAAATTATATTATGTATCTATATGAATATTTAAAATACTGAGTTCGGACTTTCTGCTGCTATTTGTTCTTGAGATATGCTGATAACAGACAGATACAACCACATACAGACAGTCGCACAGTCAGACTAAACGCCAAAAACATGATTTTCGGATTCAGGGGACCTCAAAAGTTTAAATATAACAAAAACACATTTTCGAAAATTTGACACAAAGACAATACTTTCTCTAAGATATGGTTAAGAGAAAGTGAAAAAAAGAAAAGAAAAGAGTGAAAATAATTCACCTCCTTGCAGTCATGTCAAAGCTTGTAGTAATGGCATCACTAATAATCTATTAAAAAAAAAAAAAAAAAAAAAAAAAAACTTTTAAAACCTAAATTCTTAATGTATCATATCACATATGTCATTCAGCGTAATATATCCCGTAAACCGGTCTTAGATCAAATCACCCAAAAAGATTTCTGAGGCATTTGATCCATTGACCGATGCATTGCTATGATTGGCCATTAATTATTGCTCTGGTTGTGCCATCTATCGGTCATTACAAACGTAAATATGCATAAAAACTTTTTTTTTTTTTTTTTGTAAATAACTCCATAAATGTTTTAGAATTATAAAAATATACATACAATGTTGCTCATTGCAAACATTTTTTTTAATTTTCAGTTTAAAAAAATAATTTAAATATGTTTGTGTACTACTGTGAAAATTTATCGATGAGTTAATTTTTATAAAACATTTTTATGTTTGAATACCAAATTTTTGCCTTACATTTCAGCATTCGAACATACAAAAAAGCTTCTTAAAAAACTCTTCAAAAATTTTTTAGATACTATGTAGTCAACGAAAAATTTTCTTTTATCAATTGACATCTTTTCTACTAATTATCTGCAAAAATTAACACTCCGTGGTATCGAACGCTCGACTACCGCGTTACTAACATGGCGCTCTAACCACCTGAGCCACGGAGAGACAAATGAAAAAGTTTATGTTTACCTTAAAATGGAGGCGCATTATTTATTAGCTTGAGATTCACAAACATACCGTAGTGAATGACAGTAAGTACATGAGAATTTGGGAAAATGGTTATGAGTGATAGAAATCACTTTATATGGTTCATCAATATAATTTTTATGTGGTGTATTAGTCCTTACTTATTAAAGAAGTAAATTTTATAGTGCTCACTTTTCTTTTATTAAGTCTAGGATTTGCTAAATCTCTTATCCAGAAAACTGAAATTATTGTTTCTGAAAATAAAATATTAAATTTTAAGAGATACATTTAAATGCTTCATTTGTATTATGTGCTAAAATATAATGTTAATACAAAAAATTAAAATTACAAAAAACATATTTCTAAATATAATTACATAGGTAAATATGCTTTTACAGATTTTAGCTATATTTTCATGAGCATTAAAAATGAATTCATTTCGAAATCCTTGCTAAATAGAACTTATATCCGTAAAAATGCAAAATGTAAAAAATATGCAATAACAGATGAAAAAAAAAAAAAAAAAAAAAAAAAAAAAAATACATAGAAAAAAAAAAAATAAATAAACACCAATTGTTAATTTTATGTATAAAAGTATTTTGATTATCGAATTTTCGTTTATTCGTTACTTCAATAACATCATCTGTGGTACATATTTTATTTTTAATTATTGTTAATGGTATTATTGCAATGGTATTGTTAATGGTGATATTGTAATATACAATGTTTATTGTTTTTTCCTTTTTTAAAACTTTACTTTTAAATCATCAAATTAAAAGAAAATAAATAAATAAATAAATAAATAAAGTAATGATAATTAATTAATTATTTATTTTTTATGATAAGAAATAAAAAATATCACATTATTCGGCAAATTCTACCGTATAAATGATGAACCTTATAAAATCATTATAAAAATTTTTGATTGAAACTCTCATTCAAAATTTTTATTTAAATGAAATTTAATGAAATATTAATCTTTTCACATTTATTTAAATTTTACTGATGTTCTATTTAAATTTAAATTTAAATTTTCTGTGCGTGTTCGCGTGTGCAATGTTTAAAGACAACTGAGTACACTAGGTTCTTGGGTCTTATTTTAATGCCTTCCCTGGGAGTTTCTCTAAAGGGTCCTAGACCGTTTCAATGCAAGTTTTGAAAAGAACCGAAATAAATAAATAAATAAATAAATAAATAAAAATTTAAAAAAAAAAAGCGAACTTCTAGGACGATGAGAGTGATTTTTTTTTCTTTTTATTCTTTCTTCTATAGCGTATAAACGTACCAATATTAATTAGAAAATATTAATTTACGGTCTTCGAATTCTCCTTAAATAACATGATTAATAATAAAGCTTATTAAAAAGTCTAAATTATATGCTTTCCTTTTACTTCTTGCTTCTTTATGTTACAGAAACTCTATCAAAAAACATTTGCGCAAATCTGAAACCAATTCGATGAAATTATATTCAATGTAAATAAGATAATATATTATAAAGTACATTTACAAGTCACTGTATTATAATATTTTTATTATATACAAACAATATTTTACGTATTTGTCAAAAGGAAAATATTTTCTTATACCGTTTCAAAGTCTTATTTATAACGAGTTCATACAACATAAACAATTCTTTTTTATGAATTCACTTTTATTAAACGAATTTCTATGGCGAGCTCTTTTAGAATTACACTCATGTCTTAATTTATTGTGTTGCCCAAACGTTGTTTTTTATTAACTGCTATATAAATTATATATATATATATATATATATATATAAAGGAAAAGGAAAAAGAAAAGAAACTGCATAACCGCACAAAGTATCGGTCAGATATACTTAAATTTTACATAAAAAATGTGTGGCTGTTCTCATTTTAAACGAGGTTTCACAATTTAGACTAAAAAACCTTTGTACAGCCACTACCTGTCTGTTCTCGGCCAAGCTTTACGGGTTTGGTGTGCTGACCTCAGGAGCGAATAATAGCGACTGCCTGCTACCAGACAGTATTCTAGTTGCTAACTTCGTTCAGACTTCCAAGAAAAGCTCTTCATGACAACATGAGAAAACGGCCACTGCTTCAACAGGATCTCTTCAGTGTTACGCAAGAATCAAACTTTCTGATATCTGCTTCTTGGACACATAGCTCGACCGGCATCCCCGCAACTCCAAGATAGCTCAATGGAGCGCATAGACACGCACCTCGGTGCTTAAAATTTTGACTAAGTGCACAACTAGCTTCAGTAAAAAATGAAAAACATTGTAATACGTTAGGAGGAGGGAGAAATAACAGGAGGGGGGGGGGGGAACCACTGTATGTAGTTGTGCACACGGAATTATGGCCAAAAGAGGAGGTATGAATGACAGGGGGAAAGGGGGGGGCGACACTTAAGCCAAAAATGCTAAACGAACGAGACTCATGTCCAATGCTGAAGTCACAACCTGTTTTCTCATTTCCTTCTTTTGCTCATAATTTTAAAACAAATTAACATATGGAACAAATTTTGGATGGCCTGTTCTTTATTAAACAATTAATAGAATTTTATAGAACTTTAACGTAAGCAACAATTTTTAAACTGATATTAATTCAAATTTTTTCGAAAGTAATAATTGGAAAAAATGAAAAAAAAAAAAAAAAAAAAAAAAAGAAAAGAAAGAAAAAGTTTTAGAAAAGAAAACAAATGGTGTTAAGACTTTCGCGACTGCATGTTTTTATCTTTTTCGCAGTACGTTCCGCCTGAGGGCGTTATTCGTTTCTGTTACATTACTTCAGAACAAGGTTTTCTGTATCCATATTTGTAATGCATGTGAATATATACATAATAATTATTTTCTTTTCAGAGAAAGTTTTTTATCCATAGTATTTTGATTATACAAATATGAATATAGAGAATATTCTTAAGAAATAAAGCAACATACAAATTGAAAAAAAAAAAAAAAAAAAAAAAAAAAAAAGGCCCACAAGAGGAGTTACAGATTTCTAAATGACGTGAATCTACGTCAGAGGTCGCGGAAATGTTAAGAATGCCTTAAAGATAGTGAAGATACACATGCCTCTAAATGTTATTTAAAAATCGGACTTTCACCCTGTATCCACTCCTTTTTCTTCTATAACGGATTTTTTGAAAAAATATAATTATTAATTTTTAAACAATGAACGCTGTCTGAATAATTAATAGAAATGTCAATGAATACTTTTATAAAGATCACTTATCTCATCCACTTTTCATGTTCGTTTCTATATACATAAAAAAAGGATTTTTGCAAAAGAAGAAGGAGGAAGAAAAGCAAGAAAATGAAAAGTTAATACAGTAAGGAAAACCCAATTTTAATTTAACATTTGAAGACTTGCGTATCATTACCTGTCTGTCATGCATCTTTACCTTCACTTCTCAAATAGATTCATTTTTAATATTGTTCAAATTTTCCATTTCATCGAAAAATTTTTTAATAAAAGATGAAGTAATACCAGATTAAAAATTTCTGTTTATGTTAAAGTTCTATAAAATTATATTAATGGTTTGATAAAGAAGATGTCATCCAAATTTTACGTTTATACATACGCTAAAAAAAAAAAAAAAAAAAAAAAAAAAAAAAACTAAAAAAAAAAAAAAAAAAAAACAGGATGCGACTTCAATATTGGACATGGGTGTACATTGACAAACTTGGTTTAAATGAGAACATGGACAAACTTTTGCTAAATTTATGATTATTAGTTTTACAGTCGGTAACAAAAGTTTCCGAACACTAGCAAAAATTCCTATGTAAAAAAAGTACACTTCATACGGTTTTGTTAAATAAATCCTTATCGAATTATGTTCTTACACTGACTAAGAACAGGATTCGACAAGGATTTATTTAACAAAACCATATGAAGTGTACATTTTTAACATAGGAATTTTTGCTAGTGTTCGGACACTTTTGTTACCGACTGTACAACAAAAATTATGAATACCATACCAATTTATTTATATAAATGTAATCATATAATTTATTAACAAGGGAGCAAAGTGATTAAGTAGTTAATCGAATCGCTCGCAAGATACAAGCTAACTGTGTTATTGAGATACAGAATGACTAGCTTGTATTTATGGCATCAGTTCGTTGAGACCAGATCTTTTGTCCGATTCCTGGCCTAGTTAATTTTTCTCTCTCTTTATAGTTTAATATATATTTCATCTTAAAATCTGTAGCATTGAATACATCAGTATTAGTTAAATAAGATTTTTTTTTTTTTTTTTTTTTTTTTTTTTTTTAAGAGTTAAATATTGTTATCATATGTTTTTTATTCATTTCGTGTATTTAAATAAAAAGTTGAATAATTTATTTTTATATTTTCAAAATATAACTAAATTAAAATTATGATTGATAAAAGTAATATTATTTTAAAAGTACATTTTACAATTTTATAAGCTTTTGCATTTAGTTTATGTTAACATTAATCAGCAGAACACAAATTTGCTATGTTATTAATCAAATGAAGTAAATTAATTGAATAGAACTAGTTACTAAAACCTATTACAATCATGTCAATGCCTTTATTAATGATGTCACTGTTAGAGATATTGAAAGACAGAAACTGCTTTATATGGTACATTTATATGAGTTATGTGAGGTTTATTTTTCTTTACTTATCGAATAAATAGAAGTTACAGTGATGGCTTTCTTTTATTAGCTTGGAACTTCTTATGGTTTATGCTATTTTTTCCATCTAGAAAATTAATATTACTGTTTCTCAAAATAGGATAATATTGTAGATTTTTAGAAGTATGTATAAATGAATTTTTTCTTGCTTGAAATAGTACATTGTTAAAACTAAACTAGGCACAATAAAATGTGCGTAAAATTTATAATTGCTTAAAATTTCTAGTAATATCTTCCGAAAAGTTACTATTATTATATTTTCTTTAATGCTAAATTAAAATTTCAAAATTGAACGATTTTTTTTTAAGCATATGTATTTGATGTGTCATTTGTGAATTTTATCTCTCAAATTGTCTCAATTATCACCTTCAATTTACTTTAATTTCGTCATCAGCATCACGTTTGGATTCTTAGTTTGCCCTAAATATATTACTTTTCTAATATTAAGGAATATTTTTCCCCGTTTATCGTTGTTTTCTTTTAAATGTATCACGTATAAGAATTGAGAATAAAATTTAAGAAATAACAAAAACTAATTAGAATATTTATTTATCTTTCTTACATAAAAAATGTGTGGTAATATTATTCTTGATATACAAATACAGTATAAAATTCAGGTAAAATTATTATGCTATATATGCACTAAAATTGCTTTTAAACATGTTAATAGCAAAAAAAATTAAAGACGCATTAATTATTATTTTTAAAATAAAATAATTATTATTTATAAAATAAAAGTTTGTTAAAATTAAGTTTAAATTCTCATTCTACTTTCTAAAAACGGTGATTTTTAAATGTAGTAAGAGTCAATCATTCAATATTAATGTTCTTAAAATTCTTCTAAAATGAATATATGTTTGAAAGGTCTGAAATAATATGTTTTTATCCAATTTTTTCACATTTATTACATGATGATATTGACTTCATAAAGTAAATATTTGCTTCGATCTGAAATAAATTATAAGACAATTATATTTGATGCATGTGAGATAAATAGTTTTAACTTTTTTTATCTATGAGTTATATTAGGTGCACTTGATCACAGAAACGTATCTTATTAGACGACTCAAATTTTTCTTTTTAATGAACTTATAAATAATTTCAAATAATTTCCTAATACTTCGCTTTGATTAATTAGGATTATAGATTTTTTTTTTAAATCATATTGTCCAATTTCCTTTAAATAAAATCACAAAAACGCCTTTAGTATGTATCTAAGATTATTTAAGAAAATATCAAGTCTATATTTTATTTTATTTCTTTTGAAGTATATGAACCATTCCAGTAAAAATGGTACAGAACAAGTCGGTTATTGTGGACTTTATTAAGTAAATTTTATAATCACAACAACCTATTCATATACACTTTTAGAAGATATTTACTGTTTTGAATTAGATGCTTTGTGAAGATCTTAAGCAATTGAAGCAAAATAGAGAATTATTTGAAACAAAATAGAAATATATGTATTTCCCAACTTCAAATCATTAAGACTTAAAAGTCATTTAAGGTGAATTTGCGCACAATTCAACAAAACGATATAAAAATCCCAAATATTTATTTTTTGCTAAATTATTGGTGCATAATTTTGAATTGATCCTTCTTGTATGCATTTCCATTACTAATTTCTTGTTCTGCTATAATTTAAGACAACAGCTGTAATAAAACCAAGAGAGCTATTTTGCGCAATCTCTCCTTATAGGGTAGGAGAGATTGCGCTTAATTATAAATACAATTACGTTGATAATAATAATAATTGAGCTTAAATGACATTGCTGTAAAGTACTTGTAAACAAATATTTTTGCAGTGCCATTTTAGTTCAATAATTAAAAAAACAGAAAAAAAAAAAAAAAATGCAAGCATTACAAAAATTTATTTAAAGAAAAAATATTGAAGAAACAGAAAAAAAAAAAAAAAAAAAAAAAAAAAGATAAAGATTGCAAATAACATTAAGTTAGTTACAAGTTTAACAAGTTTAACATAACAAGTTTAACATAAAATCATAGCTGCCAAAATTTTAACTTCTTACGAAGTATTTTTAGTCCCGTATGTATTTCACACACCTTTATGTATAGACAACTTTTTCCAAAATATGTCTTTGATAAAATAAGAAAAAACTACTCTTAAAAAGTAAATGGTATGGAATAAAATTAAAGCTAAAAATGCTCCAAAATAAATTAAAATGGTGGCAGCTATGCTTAAAATTAGTAAATATTCTATTCAGCTTTAACAGTTTCTTGTTTGATAACCGAATCTCTCATTCTCCACAATCGTTGCATTTATTGTTGTAATTGTTGAAGCTATCGTGCAACTGTCTGCCACAAGCTAACCGCTTCGAGACAGATTGAACATCGTATGTGCAATACATTTTTGAGTAAAAACAAGTCCTTCCGGCTTATTCGGAAGGGTAGGTTGATTTCTTTTTCCTTATCAAGCAGCCGGCATTTTGATTCAAAATGTCGGCTACAAATTATTAATGCACTTGGAAGAAATATTGATGTAGGCTACGCACATATGGAGTTTTAAGCAAATCGGTTCATCAATACATTTTTATGTGAATTTAAAATTTTCAAGTTGCCGCGGAATCAAAATGGTGGGTTAAGTTGACAAATATATGAAATGTATTTGTGAGATAAGTCTACTGTACACATATAGTTCGAATTAATTCAAAATCTCAAAAGCCATCGTGTTGAAAAATTAAGTGACTGCCACTTCGATCAAAATGGCAGAGAAAGTTGCTCATCTAAGATATCGTTGTAAATTTGAAAATATTTTTTTTTTTTTTTTTTGTAGAAATTTTTTCAAAGACGCTTAGTTAGTTGATAAAAATCTTAGTTTTCTGCATTTCTAGTTTGTTTTAGCATTAAAATAGCCTTTCCTTAAAAACGCATTAAAAAGATCCAGTAACGCAGGTAATGGATTTGGCGCCAAATTTGGCGACATTTCCACTATGGCGACGTTTTTGGCGACTTTTGGCGAGAAAATACTTATTATCGATATACCAAAGATGGACGCAATAACGTGACTGGTTCACGAGTTACGTGAATTTTCTAGATTTTTGTTGTTTGAATGATAAATCCAATTTTCAATGATTTGAATTGATTAAGTATTTCTAAAGTTACCGTGATACAAAATTTTCAAGTGGCCGCCACTTGGAAACAATACAATGGAATAAGTTGCCCAGAAACACATCCAAGATATTTGAAGCATAGATTCACTGTCTAACTGTGGTTTAAATCAGTGCCGTGTTTCAAAAATTATTATTATCGCAAATTTTCAAGTGGCAGTCTAAGTGGCTGCAACTTGGAAACAAAATGACAAAACAACTTGCCCATCGAAATCATCCAGTATATTTGTATGATATGTTCATTGTCCAGTTCTAGTTTAAATTAAATCAGTATTTCAAAAATTATTGTCATAAGAAATTTTCAGGTGGCACCACTTGTAAAAAAAGTGGAGTGAGATGCCCAACGATATTAAGTAAGATATTTAAATGATAAATCCACAACCCAAATTTGATGCGAATTGATTCTGTATTACTAAAGTTACCATAATGACAAATTTTCAAGTGGCCGCCACTTGGAAATAAAATTGCGGATCAAGTCACCAAGTGAACTTATCCTAGATATTTGAACCATAAGTTCACTATCCAACTTTTATTTGAATCAGTTTAGTATTTTAAAAGTTATCGTGTGGCATATTTTGAAGTGGCAGTGTTATTTCAAGTGGCTGGAACTTAGAAACAAGATGTCGGGACAAGTTGCCCAGTGAAAACATTCAAGATAATTATATGATAATATCACTGTCCAAATTTGGTTCGATTTGGAGTATTATTTCAGAAGTTATCGTGATTTTAAATTTTCAAGTGGGAGTCTGATTTCAAGTGGCCCCGCTTAACTTAAGATATCTGCCTCTTAATTAAAAATGGCGGACATAGTTTATTAATAAACTTCATTGAGATCCTTACGTGGTCTGTATTTACATCACAATACAAAAAATTTCGGAATACGCTTTTTACAATTTAAATTTGAAATTTTCAAGTGGTCTCCACTTGAAAACAAAATGGCGGTGCAACTTGGTTAACAAACTCATCTAAGATATTTATAAGATAAGTTAAGACACTGTCCCAATTTGGTTCCATTTGGAGTATTCTTTCGGAAGTTATCATGGTTTTAAATTTTCAAGTGGTGGCCTGATTTCAAGTGGTCCCGCTTAACTTAAGATATCCGCCACTTTATTAAAAATGGCGGATAAAGTTCATTAATAAAGTTATTTGACACTTGCATAATCTATGTACACATCAAAAAAAAAAAAAAAAAATCGGAATACGCTTTTTACGATTTAAATTTGAAATTTTCAAGTGGTCTCCACTTGAAAACAAAATGGTGGAGCAACTTGGTTAACAAATTCATCTAAGTTATTTATAAGATAGGTTAAGTCCAAATTTGGTTCGATTTGGAGTATTATTTCAGAAGTTATTGTGATTTTAAATTTTCAAGTGGTAGCGTGGTTTCAAGTGGCCCCGCTTAACTTAAGGTATCTACCACTTTATTAAAAATGACGGATAAATTTCATTAATAAACATTATTGAGACCCTTATGTGGTCTATATTTACATCAAATTTCAAACAAATTCGGAATACGCTTTTTACAATTTGAATTTGAAATTTTCAAGTGGTCTCCACTTGAAAACAAAATGGCGAAGCAACTTGGTTAATAAACTCATCTAAGATCTTTATACGATAAGTTAAGACACTGTCCAAATTTGGTTCGATTTGGAGTATTATTTCAGAAGTTATAGTGATTTTAAATTTTCAAGTGGTAGCCTGATTTCAAGTGGTCCCGCTTAACTTAAAATATCTGCCACTTTATTAAAAATGGCGGATAAATTTCATTAATAAACTTCATTGAGACCCTTATGTGGCCTGTATTTACATCAAAATTCAAGCAAATCTTGCTTTAAATATGTTTTTTACAATGTCCGTTTGAAATTTTCAAGTGGCTGCCACTTGAAAACAAAAAGTCGGAGCAACTTGGTTAACGAACTCATCCAAGATATTTATAAGATTAGTTCACTGTCCAAATTTGGTTCGATTTCGAGTATTATTTCGGGAGTTATCGTGATGACAAAATTTTCCTTATAGATAGATAGATAGATAGATAGATAGATATATAGATAAACGAAGTGATTGCAATAGGTCGATTTCTAAAGAAATCAACCTAAAAAAACGAGTACAGGGTGACATAAAATAACGGAGACAATGTTTTTTATCCATATTTTAATAATAGAAAAGAAATCAATATATGTAACAATTGCAAACAATAACATGGACCTCAGGTTATAACATATTCAGTTGGTTTCAAAGTGGCCACCATAAGCGTCGATACACAGCTGCAAATACTCCAAACTGCTGTGGCGTTTGACACATGCCCTCGCCTCCAAAATCGACCACATGCTATAAGTCCATGGGGTTTAAATTCGGCGAGTAAGGGGCCATTCCGTAGAAGCAATGAAATCGGGAAAGTTGGGTTCTGCACCATTCCTGGGTCAACTTCGCCCTGTGAGCTGGGGCGGAGTCCTGTTGAAACGTCCAAAACCCATTCTGGAAGTGCTGCTGTGCCCATAGAAGTACCTCAGCCTCAGAATGGCCCGCTGGTACACA
The DNA here is from genome assembly GCA_963930645.1 of Salticus scenicus. Lineage (NCBI taxonomy): Eukaryota > Metazoa > Arthropoda > Arachnida > Araneae > Salticidae > Salticus > Salticus scenicus. The sequence continues at coordinate 297,777,427 of OZ005650.1, read as the reverse complement.
TTTTGTTTGATTTTGACCCTTTCTCCAATGAAAACGAGAGGGATCTTGCCGCTAGCGCAAACGCCTCCCCACATCATGACAGATTGAGGTTTTTGTCGGTGTTTCACTATTGCCGATGTGCCGGGAGCGTCAGAGGACTAATATCTGTCGTTTTAGGAGTTGTGTGCCTGCTGCAAGGTGAACAGCTTCTCATCCGTGAAGAGGGTGCTCTCCCATCGTTGAGCTGCAAACCAACACTTGAGTTGCCGGCATTTTTGGAGTCGTAACCGCTTGTTGTCTTCCGTGAGCCGCTGAACTTTTTGGAACTTATACGGCTTGAGATAGAGATCATTTTGAAGTATTCGCCTAACTGTTTCGCTATTGATTCCGGTCTTACGGGAGAATTTTCGCTTGGAGACTCTCGGATTTCGCTTGACTCGATTCTGGATGTCCTTGCGGTTCCTGGGCGTGCTGGCGGTATGTTTTCGTCCTCTTCCAGGACGGTCGCCTTCATGGCCAAGCTCCTTTAAACGTTTGATGGCCTTGGATACAGTCTGTCGCGGCAATTTCAATTAAACGAACAATTTCACAATGCCGCTTTAATTGACGAAACAGCTTCAAAATTGCATTACGTTTGTTTGACATTCTAAAAGGAAAAGGAAATATGTGAGCTCACAGTCGTAAATTCATATACTAGTAAAACAATGCATGGGTATTTCAATAGAACAACTTTTATTTGTATAGTTTAAAATTATTTCGCGTCAGGATGTGTTAAACATTGTCTCCGTTATTTTATGTCACCCGTAGAACACAGTGTGATCAATGATGTATGTCTAGACCCGCCCATGTTTAAGCACAGAATCCACCCAACGTTAGTTTTTTTGCCCTCAAAATCTTTATTATTAAATTATATTATTTATTATTTATTATTAAATCTTTATTATTAAATCTTTTTTATTAAATCTTTATATTTGGTTTGAAATATTCTTGTTTCAACTTTACTTTAAAATTTCTTTATGTTTCTTTATTTTATTGAAATTTAGACGATTACCTTCTTCTTCTTCTTCTTATTATTATTATTATTATTATTATTATTTTTTTTTTTTTTTTTTTTTTTTGAGTAGGCTGTCATTTTTACTTTCCGAACACTATAGTGAGGAAAGTATTGTAATCATGTCAAAAATCCGAATTCGAGATTTTGATGTTTCTATACGTTTCGAGGTCCCCTGAGTCCGTTTTCACTATTTTTACGATGATGTATGTATGTGTGTATGTGTGTATGTGTGTATGTATGTGTGTATGTCTGTGAGTGAACACGCTAGCGTCTAAACGCTTTGTTCAATTAACCTGAAAGTTGGTACGCATATTGTAAGTCACCATAGTACGAACCCTATAGATTTTGGTGAATCTAGCACTTATAGCTTTTTACAGGGACACAAAGAAAAATTCTTTATCATTATGGCCTATGGGAGCAAAATCTTAAAAGTGCGATAGCATCTAAACGCCTTATTCAATTGAGCAAAAAATTTATACACATATTATAGGTCACAAATACTCAATCTGTATAGATTTTGGAGAATCTAGCACTTATAGTTTTTTTACAGGGACACAAAGAAAAATTCTTTATCATTATGCCTATGGGGCCAAATTTTTAAAAGTGTGATAGCGTCAAAACGCCTTATTAATCTGACAAAAAATTTGTACACATGTTATAGATCACAGTTGAACTAACTGTATAGACTTTGGTGAATCTAGCACTTACAGTTTTTTTACAGGGACACAAAGAAAAAATTCTTTATCATTATGGCCTATGGGACTAAATTTTTAAAAGTACGATAGCATCTAAACGCCTTATTGAATTGAGCTGAAAATTTATATGAGTATTATAAATCACTGTTGCACTAACTATAAGCATTTTGGTGAATTTAGCATTTATAGGTTTTTACAGGGACACAACGAAAAATTCTTTATCATTATGATCTATGGGCTCAAAGTTCAGTAGCGTTAAATAAAACATCGTGTAATAGATGGAGAAAAATACTCAAACACTCTATTATGGTTTTCTCTCTTTTGTTTGTTTAACAACTCCTCTTTCTTTACTTTTTCTACAAAACTGTTAATTACTCAATGTTCGGAAAGTCGAGTGGAGTCACTCCAGATTTTTTGCTTTCATTCAGTTTTATCGCTACTATTTAAGCAGGTGACAGCTGCACAAAACTTGAGCATCATACTTGAAAATATTGCAAAGCTAAACAGATATACTATAACATTTAAATATTTTGCGATAAGTTTTATATAGGCTAACATTAGCATCCAAGAGCTAAATCTCATCAGAAGTGTGGCTTTAGTAGGTCGGACCACTCTCGAATAATGCTCAATTTCAGATTCTGTAGACAGACTCAAAAAGATGCGTCATCTCGATTGGGTTGAATTAGTCCAGTCACTTGTCGAAGTTTTTTCCTGGCACAGTTCCAGACATTGAACAAACTCATCCTCATTGTCTTGTTATTACAAACAAGCTGAGAATTCTCTATTGCAATAGATTTTAAATGCGCGATATCTCCTAAATAGCAAATGCGCAAACTCTCCCATTTTGGTTGGAGAGATTGCGCAGCGTTTTATTAAATAAATATTCAACTTTAGAGAAAATTGCAATGCTTGTACCTTTATTCTAGGTTAGTAGGTTATCAGAAAATGTTTAAAATTAAGGCAGAAAATTTTAAAATATTTTGTATTACTACCATTCTATAGAAATTCCTAGGAAGGGTTATGAAAATTCAAGCATTTATTTTTGAAAACGAGGCTAAATAACTACGTTTTATCTTAGACTCTTGAAGCAATCAACATGGACATTCAAGTCGATACTTCGTACAACCACCTGAAGTATTTTCATTCAAAAAGTAAAAAACGGAAATGCATATTAAAAAAAATGCATTTATATAGCTTATGTAAAGCTTTCATTCCACCAATTAATCGAAATAGCTTGATATACACACATATAAAGTAATTCTGAGAGCTAAAAATACACTGAAACCTCCAGTAAGGGGCACCTCTGAAGAAAGGATACTTCTATTCAAGGGGCAATTTCTCTGGTCCTAGTCCCTTTGAATAGTAACCTTAATGTGTTTGTGTCTGGCTAAAGAACACTCTGACTATGGGACACTCAAAAATTCAAAAATAAACATTTTGAGACTCTAGTTCACTTTTCGTAATAAAATATGCTTTAGAACTTAAAAAAAAAAAAAAAAAAAAAACGAGGACAATTCTTTTTTTGCAGTAGAATTGTCTATTTAAAACACAAATCTAAGAACAATCAGTATAAAGAATGATGTCATGTCTGCGTTTAGGTTGTCAATTTATTATTCTCAGTCTGTTATCGAAAGAATGAATGATGGTTAAGAAGTTCGACCAGTTTTAAAATAGTATCATATATGATACTGGCCAAAACTCAGTTGAATTTTAGGGGGCCGTGCCCTTAGCGGAAATGTATAATAAATTAAAAAAAAAAAAAAAAAAAAAAAAAAAAAAAGTAATAAAAAAAAATTAGTTGTCTAAAAAAAAAAAAAAAAAAAAAAAAACACTATATTTAAAGGGGACTAATGTGCAAGTTGTACCTGACGGGACTAAAGTGAAAGTTGTACCTCAAGGGACTAATGTGAAAGTTGTACCTCACGGGACTAATGTGCAAGTTGCACCGAACGAACAAACTATTTCTTTCAACGAAAATGCCTACTAAACCTGGACGATAAGTCTAATATATCGTATCATATTATATGTCGTATTTATCGTAATATAACTCAATACTTATTTCGCTTCCTTCTTCCAGTCGTTTTAATACGCATTTTTTATATGCATGAGCAGCCCCCGAAAAACAAAAACATTAAATCATTCAATTCATTTTTTTTACTTATTTTTATTTCATATTATTTCACGCGCACTTTTTATTTCCTAATTCAAAATTATTAAAAAAAACTTTTTGGATATCGCTTGTAACGATACTGATTATTATTAATTTTCTTTTCTTTTTCTTTCAATAATAATAATAATAATAAAAGATTTTGATGAAATTCTGGCAAAAGCAGAATTTAGTTTAGGACGGAGGACTATTAGTTTTTTTTTTTCTTTTTTCAAATTATAACATCGCTTTCAAATTATTCAATTATATTTTCGATAAATTTTAGATTTCGACAAATTTCCATCTCAGATTGAGACTAATAGGCCCTCAGTCCTAAAAAAAAAAAAAAAAAAAAAAAAAGGTAAATAATGGTGATTACGAAAGTCTTAAAATTATAAGTGAGTTTAATATCCATTTGGTAAAAAACATTTGTAAAACACGTGCCTGTAAACAAACCCTTGTTTCGGTTTATTTTAAATTCATTTTCATAAGTACAAAAAACTTTTTCCCTTTCTTCCTTAACTGCATTAATTTCATTAATTGAGAGAATTATTTATTACGAATGAAAAAAAAATGACTATAAAATGGGTGCTGTATGGTTTACTGTATTCAGAGCAGCATTGCCAAATTTAAGGACATTTTAAAATTAGTGTTGGATATTGAATAAAAAAGTTATTTAGCACTGAATTTTAGCACTGAAACAAAAAGTAGAGTTTAGTGGAGAAGAAAAGATTAAAGAAAAAATATAAATTATATATTCACTTGAACGTTTATTTCTAAATCTTAGTACACGGTTATCGCCATTCATTATCAACTTTTGTATTTAATTTCGAAGTTAGTTAAGCTAATTACAATAAGAAAACAAATGTAAACTAGAACATGTTATAAACTATTTATTGCAAAAATATTTTTTTGGCAATTTTTTTCCAAAACAATACATAAGATTAAATGATTTGTTTCATATTTTATTGCATGATTGTATTTGATAAGAATTAATATGTAATTAAAGAAAAAAGTATGTAAAAATATATTTAGTATATGTAGTTTATTCCTCAGAAAGAAAACAAAAATACAATGAAGATTCTTCTTAAAATAAAAAATTTAGTTTTCTGGTGGTCGCGCTAGAAACTAATGTCATAACTACAATAATATATTGAAAAAAAAATTAAAATAATGTTTTATTCTTCGTTTGGAGGAATCATTAAAATAACAGAGAAAATGATTATTTAGCAGAAGAGTAATGTAACTGCAAAACTGTATTGAGATAAAATTAATTTTATGCGTGATTTAAAAGAAATTAAATACGCCAAACTGAATAGAAAAAATGTAACATAATGTAAGGAACGCTTCTTGGCGATTTGTCATTTTTTTTCCTTGGTCACACGATAACTAGCAAAATTTTGTTTAAAACATTTGATTAAATTAGAGAAAAACATTATACAATAATAAAAATGATTATAATAAATAATTCAATCAATAAAAATAATAATAATAGAAGACATTAAATTCAAACTGCTAAAAATAACTGCTGAAAATTCGAAAAAATAAACCTAATTGTGAAAATATTTGATATGTTAAAATAGAAAAGTTATTCAAGGGGGAAAAAGCATAACAGTTATTTAAAAATAATAATAATAAAATAAATAAATAAATAAACTATTTTTCAAAAACTTAGAAAAGCACAATAGATGAATCACAGATGATAACAAATTAAGGTAATGGCTTAAATATGAAATTGGCGCTATCATGATAAAATTCTATTGATTTTAATTTGACGGAATGTTGGTAACGTGAATGAGCGACTTGGCATAAATTTCTTGGCAAAAGTTTGTAAAATATTTTGCAAAAAATTCGATCGTAATAAGAGAAAAATAACAAACCTACAAATATCTTTATTTATTTAGTTCTCAATTACAAACAAAGCATGACCTGGAAAGAAAGATGTATGTATCAGTTTTTTAATGCACCAAACATTGTGGCAATTGAATACGAAAAATAATTAACTTCTATTTATTTTTCGTTCCAGGGATGGGAATTGTCCCAGAAATCATACCGCTATTTGTGAAAAAAAATGTTCATCTTCTTAAGCCAACTATTTTATAAGAAGAGATCTTAACTAATTAATAATGGTATGAGTTGTAGGCAAAATTCCTATTCCAGTATTTCACATAGTGTACTATTTTTAAATAAATTAGTTTTGTTTCACTGTAGTTCTTCTGCAAAGATGTCGCTATTTCATTCGCGTTTTTCAAAATTCTTTATTCTAGAACAACATTGCGTTTTTCGTCGGCAGGTACAAACTTCTGTTGAGCAAATAAAAAATCAGAGAAATAATTAAAGAAGTTTAAAGGTTAACATCGAAAAAAAAAATGCAGTGCTCAGCTGTAGATTAAACTATAGTGATTAAAATTTTCCTTAATAGTTCATAATTATACATATTATAATTTTTGTTTATTATTATTACTATTATATTAAAGCTTATTATTATTATTTATCATGAGGATTCTGTTTTATTACATTTCTTTTCCAATATTGTTTCTGGAAGAGTTTTCTTTTTTTTTTAACATTCACAATTCCGCTAAACTTACAATACCTTAAAAACATACTTATCCGATTATGATGTAAAATGTTTCAGTTTAAATATTGTGGTGTAATTACTAGTTTTTGGAGCTTTAAAACATTTTTATGTGTCTGTTAAATTGTAAAGGATGAAACCATTATTTTAAAGATAAACCAATATCAAATAATTTAATTTGGCATTAGAGCCAAACTGGAAACAAGTAATAAATTTAAAACACGTTTTTTTTTTTTTTTTTTTTTTTTTTTTTGTTCGGCAGATTATAACTTTCAATTTAGATTTTTTGCAGGCCAGTTTTGTGCAACACCAAAATAAATTAGATATATCAGTCCTATCGTTACAAGTTTGGTACCAAATGAAAGGGGCGAGTTTTCTAAATCCAGGGGTGCAAAAGTTTTTTGACACGACAAATAGATTTTTTAAGATTAACTAATGTATGAAATTAAGGTAGCAACACTTCATTTTAATTCATTTCAGTCATTTTAAAAAGTATGTTTTACGGTCAAAAAATTAAATAAATAAAAAATAAAAATAAAAATCTTGCAGATTGAAATTAATACCCCTCTTTACTAAACTAAATTCTCTCTTTGACAGAATTTTTAATTTTTTTTTTCGTAATATTACTATTATTAGAAAACTGTTACTTACTGAATAAGTGAGATTCATAAAGCTTCACAAACGTATTAATTTTTTTGCCTTTACTAAAGGTACATGACTCTTATAATAAACGAGATAAATAAAGTAGAGTGATAAATGGTAACCCTTTACATGGTCGAACATGAGTGTGATATGAACCATCTAGGCGTTGGTTTCTTTGTTTACCAGCTTATTATTTGTTTCTTCCATTGGGAACCGAAGGTGTGACGGTGTCTGGTCATATTTTTTTTAAGTGTATCCTTAATTATTATTATTTCCGTTAAGTGTATTCTTAATTATTATTTTTTAAGTGTACCCTTAATTATTCGTGACGGCCGCATATAAATGATTTCACTGCCAGCTACTAAATTTGTGTTCGGTGTTTCAAAAAACGGGTCAACCGTTTTTTCCTTTTTCTCGCTATGTAATATCTGTCTTTACGATGCATATATTAGTTTGCCATTACAAGAAAATTAATGGGTGTCAAATCTGTTATTCAATTTCATACATTTTGTTCACATTGTCTCTAAAAAGAGTACGTACCCAGGTAGCACATAACATTGTTATAGCGTTGCAAATAAGCCTGAACAGTGAAAAATTAGTTATAACAACGTTTTAACAACGTTATATGCTACTGGGGAAGTATATAGTGGAGAATGGAAGTCGTGTGGTTGTTACATAATGGATTTTTTTTTTCTTATTTAAATTATACAAACTGCATTCGTTTAAAATATAAAGAAAATATCTTGATGCATCAATATGTTTTCAAAAAATTTTTGATGTTATGTTAATGTATAATGATATATTTACACCAACCAAAATGCATTTGATAGAATTAAAATAGATAAAAACTAGTATGTTGTGGCCACCACATGACTTTCTTCTATATTTTCCTATATAAATTCACTCAGTGAAATTAATTTATTAAAATTATTATTTCAAAAAATTTATCTTCCACGATAATGCAGACGATTTACATATTAGAGAAGTAGTATAACACTAAATATGCAAAAACAGTCAATTTTATTCTCAATATTACATTAAAAAATAATCGATAACTTTATTATAAATTATCGCAGATCGAAGGTTCAACCATTATTTTTAAAAGTATCGGCGAGCTCTCTTGAAAGATACCCATCATGAAAATTTACTCCCCTCAAGGGGGGAGTTCCCCCCAGGCGGGGAAACAAGGCTCCTAAATACACATTTTTTTTTTTTTCAGTTGACTACCTCTATTAAAAATAATTCTTTAAATTTCCTAATGATTATTAAAAAATAATTCACTTTATGCACATTTATACAAAATTTTGTGCTATACAACCACGTTAAATATTTAGAAAAAGTAGGATGGCAACGCAAGTTGTTGAAATTTTTTTTCCAAAAGTTGTTAGGCACTAATTTATGTCAATGATTAACTACATACCAATTTGTATTAAATTCTGTTCAGTAGTAGCTGAGATAACCCAACAAACACAAAAGAGTCGGGCCTTTTTCAGAAGGCGTACGGCATGCCGATACGTGATTATGGCCCACATACCACCTTCAGTATCGGTTCCATAAAGTTTTTGTCCTCTCCGCCGCAACGTCGCCAAATGGCATTGGCCCATATTTGGATCAGTATCGGATAAATATATCTTACCGGCGTAACATAGTCTATGTTTTTAAAACATTAAGTAAAGTGTTTTGGCCCATAAGCGTATTTCCAATCATAAAACAGTCAACGGTTTGCCGATACTGTTACGATTCCGGACCGATTACACTGTAACGAATAGATCGGCATGCCGTAATTGGGTTGGGCCGTGCAGCTACCGACAATTCTATGTTTGTTGGGAAAGTTGCAAAAAAATTTGTCACACACGCACATAGACAGACGTACTTTTTCTAAAAATAGTCAAATTATGTTCTACAGCTCTCAAAACGTGTAAATCCATCAAAAACCCGAGGTCGAAAATTTTTACGAATCCACTACTTTCTTCTAATGAATATAGAAGAAAGCAATAAGTAATCATATCACAAATATATAATAATGAAACATAAATACACACAGAAGTAGTTAGTAATAATTAATTTGGTTTAAATATTACACTTATTTTGTGATACATTGTGATTATTTTTATTATTTCAAATTACGCTAAGATTTTTTTTTATTATTATTCAATTAATAAAAATATGGATATAGTTTCTCATAAAAAATATTGTTAGTGCATTTTGTACCAAATAAAAATTTTGATCGGAAATAAGATTATTTAGATAAAACGTTTTAGAAATATAATGCACTTTTCTGTTTTACCAAGCATTAAGTTTTTCCTTTCATTGTGCATACAGAACATCATTTCTCTTCCGTGAATTTAATAAGTATTCCATCCATTCGAGGTAAGTAAACTTATGAAGTACTTTATTACACATTTTATGATACTGCGAAAAAATATTTAAGTGATCATTTTTATGCACTTTTAGATAAGATATACATTTCTGATCATAAAAATTTATGTAGGATAAAATACTAAGCAGAGATAGATTATCGTACATTAGTTTTTATAATACATTATATTCTAAAGAACGAGAAGCTTTTAAATAATATGTTTCTTAATTTAGATAATTTTTTATAATAAAAAAATAAAAATGTATTGCTTCAAAAACTAAACGATAAAGCCTATTTTTGATGCTTTTATTAAAAAAATATAAACAATTAAATTAAATAGATAAAGGCAATCTTCTTAATTATTTTTAAATATTAAAGATTTTATAAGATCAATTGTCAATTTATGTATATGAATGGTAATAAACTAAACTAACTATTAACTATTAAACTAACTATTAACTATTAACTAATAGACTAAACTAACTATTAACTATTAAACTACCACATAACTATTGGTATCAGTTAAAAATATTATTTCCTTTTATTAAAGGAAAGAATATGCGTAAGGAAATGACAAATGTGACCATTTACGAACTATAAAAATACAAAATTCTACGTACAGTTATTACATAAAAGAAGAGATTCCCTTTGATGTAATTTCTTACAGAATAGGTTTCTTATTTGAGATTGTGTGTTTACTTTGAACTTAATTACTTTTTCGAATTTTTAGAATCTCGTTAAAAATACAGAAGAAATGAGCTTAGAAAATTTTACATAAGGTAGTAAAATTAAAGAGGTATATATATTTCTTCAAATTCAAAGTAAATTATGTATATATATATATATATATAATGGAATTAAAGAGTATTTTTTACATTGTGTACGTTAACAGATTTTATCTAAAGATTGTTTTTATGTTTTACACATAAAGAGTTTAAAATTGAATAAAATTAAATGGTTTTAATGCTCGACAATTTGTTTAAAAATGTTTTCACGAAAATTATATAAATTATTATTTACTTAAGAGAAATGGAGGTTTTTGAAAAAAAAAAAAGTTAATTACAGTATTGGATTGAAAGAATAAGAAAAACAGAGGATGTAATAAAAATAACAATTTAAAATTTGAAGGAAACTATTCAAAATTCTTCAACAGAAGTAACTATTGAGAAAAAACATCAGTATAAATTGAAAAATGTATAATATAATGTATGCGTAATGCAGAATTTATAATTAATTTTGTTTGTCTAATTATTTTTAACTAATTACCAAAAGAACACAGTGCAGACTGTTAGGTCAGTAAATGATAAGTCAGACAGTCAGGTACGAAATTTCTATTTACGCGTCTTTGAAAATCTATCTTTGAAATTAGGGTTTTCAAGTTATGAAATTTTGCATACATGTACATTGAAACGTATCAACATTAAATATATTGAAATTTTTTTTAATTATTAAAATAAAATAAAATAAATGACAATTATTTTTAAAATTTTAAGAAATTTTTTAAATGTCTCCTACGATTGCGTTTTTATTTTCCCTGGAAAAACGATTCATCTTCAGAGAAATTCCCTTTCGCTGTTAACCTTTTATCCGCCAGTTGCAAAGTATGGTGGAAATTTGATTTACTGGGAAATGGATATATCGACTAGGATGAAGTTTAGTGTTCTTGGAGATGGTAAATGGAATAGATGTATTCCTAGGATCGATTATAATCCTTTATTCGCGGTTGCAACACAAGGCAGAAATTGGGTTTACTCGGAAATGGGTATACAGAATTTGATGAAAGTTTGGTGCTCAGTATTGGTTCGAATGTTAAATTGATTCGACTTATCCACATATTCAAAAAAAAATTCGAGTTCGATGTTTATCCTTATTCGCCGGTATAACATTTGACAGAAATTGTGTTTACTCAAAAATGGATATAACGATTTTGATGAAAATTTGTTGTTAAATATTTTTGGGGGTAGAAAATCGATTGGCTTTATCACCATCTTTAGAAAAATTCGCTTTTGCTCTTTATTCGCCGGTAGATACATGTGGCAGATATTGGGTGTGGTCGAAAATGAGAGTTTGGAATGAACTATTTTTGGGGTTGCAAAATGAATTAGACTTACACACATCTTCAGAAAAAATTCTAAGTAGTTGACAAACCTTTATCAGCCGGTTGCAAATTTTTGGTAAAATTTATTTTCTCATATCCATATTTTAAACAAAGTATTTTTTAAAATTCGATTTTCAGCTCTAGATTTTTGTATAACGTTATGTGTTTAGGTGCCTGAATACAAAGGTCAAATTTTTAGCGGGTAATCTGTATTTAAAACTATTATTAAAGTTACTTAAAAGCAAATAAGTACTGTAAATTCCCATTCGGTATTTTAAAGTTCGTGTGATCTTGCCACTGGAAAAGCTTGATCAGTATTGGCAAGTTTCAAAACGTGTTGCTGTTGAAAGTTGCCTGAATAATTTTGAATTTAAAATTTAAATTTAATAACAGTTTTTTTTTTAAATAAATGTAGGTATTATAACTGAAGTTGGGATTTAGGGGGAAAGTGTCAGCTCCCCCTCACACAGAATTATATGTTAAATAAAACTGCTTCTAATCATTAATTAGATTATTTTAAAAGTAGATTGGACTTTAATTTCTTACCTTTTTATTCTTACACCGAAATATGTAATAAACCTTTATAATATTTAAAAGCTAGGAAAGAGAATTATTATTTTTATTATAAAATTCTCACCTCTATAATCCTTTATATAATACAAGACAAAATTGATTACATTAGTGATGCATGTAAAATCTAAGAATATATTTTTTAAAGAATATTTAGATTTCATGTATTAGCATTTTTAATGCTTTCAATATTGGTTTCAACAAAATAGAAAAATCTCAAAAATAATTGATTTCAGTGTATATTTCAGTCAACCATAATACACTGAAAGACATTAAACCAAAATGGTAGATTTGTGAAACTATACTTAATAGTTATTTGTTATGTTGAAGATTTAAATTCTGTATTGAAGATTTTACTTAGTAACGAATATCGTAAATTTTGATCTGTGTTGCGCTGCATGGATTCAGAGTTAAGCAATTTCAGACAGTTTAGAAAAAGAAACCATTTTTTATAGAATCTTTTTAAGACTAATCAAAGTTTAAGATTGAATGTTTAAGTGCGTTACTTTACAAAAGAAGAGAGAGGAGGAAAGGCAATTATTTCTTTTAAACAGAGACAGAGATCTTCCACTAGGGGAACATACGTGACGGCTTAATGCTTAAAAACATTTTAAGGATGAATATCAATCTCTTCAATCACCGAATCTGCAACCAGGGGCAAGGCTCCAGAAGAAGCTACGCAGTGAGAAGACCCTCGAATAGCGGCCACTCACGTCAGCAACTTTCACATGAGTCTATGGATCACTGGAGCCTAATAGATGAGCCAGACCCAGGAATAAAGAATTTAACACAGAATAGCCTCCATAGCATACACTACGCAAGGAAAACTACACTTAATTAGTGAATGAATGATCCGTGAATTTCAGCCGAAATTTAAATAAGGTCGTACTGGAACAGGAATCAAATTGGTAAAAAAGAAAGGTTTGTTATTATAGCATCCCGATGGTCACAGAAATGGCCACTATCCCGACCTTAGTATGCTCGGGTCGTGAAAGTTCCTTTTAACAATAAATCTTTGTAAAAAGTGATTACAATTGACATAATTTGCCCTGAAAAGTAAATTCCATTCCCTTCCAAGATAAACGTACTTTGTAGAGAAAATATTTTTCCCACACACAAATAATCCTATAGAGGTTTCGGCTGTTTTAATGGGGATCCGGAATTTTCGCCCCCAGTATCTCGCCCCCGGCATTTTGCCCCCAGCATTTCGACCCCGGGAAATTTCGCCCCCCGGAAATTTCACCCCCGGGACATTTCGCCCCCGGAAATTTCGCCCCCCGGAAATTTCACCCCCGGGGCATTTCGCCCCCGGAAATTTCGCCCCCCAGTGATGCAAAATATAAATGTAATTACAAATAAAAATATAAACATACATGCGGTACTTCCAAAAATATTACCATATTTTTATTAACTTTGATTCTTCTTTGTTTGTTTGTGTGTGTCCAGTACAAATCTTGCAATCGATTTTTAACTAACTTCCCGACTAGTTAGACGTTTGAAACTTTCAGAAAAGCTCAGAACACGGTGACAATGCATTTTTTAAATACTTTTAGTTAACTGTTTCGGGTCCCTGCTGCTTTCGGCAGCGTTTATGATTCAACAAATAATTATTTAACTAACTTCCCGACTAGCTAGACGTTTGAAACTTTCAGAATAGTTCAGAACACAGTAACAACGCATTTTTAAAATACTTTTAGCTAATTGTATCGGGTCCCTGCTGCTTTCGGCAGCGTTTATGATTCAACAAAAATTTTATTTAACTAACTTCCCGACTAGCTTGACATTTGAAACTTTCAGAATAGTTCAGAACATGGTGACAATGCATTTTTTTTTTTTTTTTAGATAACTGTTTCGGGTCCCTGCTGCCTTCGGCAGCGTTTATGATTCAACAAAAAATATATTTAAATAAATTCCCGACTAGCTAGACATTTGAAACTTTTAGAATAGTTCAGAGCATGGTGACAATGCATTTTTTAAAAAACTTTTAGATTACTGTCTCGGGTCCCTGCTGCCTTCGGCAGCGTTTATGTGATTCAACAGAAAATTTATTTAACTAGCTCCCCGACTAGCTAGACATTTGAAACTTTCAAAATAGTTAAGAACACAGTGACAATGTATTTTTTTAAATACCTTTAGTGAACTGTTCTGTGTCCCTGCTGCCTTTGGTAGCATTACCATTACAAACCTTGCAATCGACATATAACTAATATCTCGACTAGCTAAATATTTGAAACTTTCAGAAAGGCTCTGAACAATGGTGGGAATGCATTTTTTAAATACTTTTAGCCAACTGTTTCTGGTCCCTGCTGCCTTTGGTAGCGTTTAAATAATTCAGCAGAAAATTTATTTTACTCACTTCTCGACTAGCTAGCCATTTGAAACTTTTGTAATAGCTCAAAAGACGATAACAATGCGTTTTCTTTTATACTTTTAGCCAATTGCTTCCGGTCCCCGCTGCTTTCGGTAGCATTTATATGAATCAACACTCGTATAATTTTCCGACTAGCTAGAAATTTGAAACTTTTATAAAAGCACATTACACGATGACTATGAGTTTTTTAATACTTTTAACCAAATTTTTCGAGCTCGCGCTACCTTCGGTAGCGTTTATATGATTCAGCAACCATGCTACTTCCCGACTAGCTAGACATTTGAAAGTTTCAGAATAGCTCAGAACACGGTGACAATGCAATTTTTCGTTACTTTTAGCCAAATATTTCGGGTCCTCGCTGCCTTCGGTAGCGCTTATATGATTCAACAGAAAATTTAAAAACTTCTTATATAAAAAGTTCGTTATTTTTATCTTGTAATAATTTGTTGCATAAAATTATGAAGTTTGTACAATATTGATATATGTTTTAATTTTGTTCCTAACAAGGGTTCAGAAACAGCATGGTGATAAAAATATGCGTGAATGAATATTGAATATATTCCTTCACGCTAAAAAGATTTAGTATTTCTCTTCTAACACCGTTCATAAATTCTGATCGTTTTTAACTCTCAATAAGCAAAATTACTCTGCTCCTCAGTCCCATCCGTGGAGGTCAAAGATGTTATGTCATGTCTTTGGACCACCTTCAGAGGCAAAGACCCAGACCGTCGCCAATTGCCCATTGCACAGCACTAGTGCGACGTAAAAACTGAACCAACCAACCAACTCTGCTCCTCAAAGGGAGAACTGAGAATCGAATCTGAGGTTGTTTACAAATATAGTACATTTTCAAAAGTAACTGTTAATCTAATAGAGCATACAGAGTTTAATTATGGGTTTACATTTATTATTTTACACTATGTATTAGTAATGGAGCATATAATTAATTAGACTGCATTAAGCCAAAATAAATAATGTTCGCTTACTAAGTATGTTTCCGTTTGTTCCGTAATTCGTAAACAATTCGTCTTTTATCAATATCATTGCAGGCGTTATCTATGGGCTGAATATTCAGAAATAAAATCCATTCGTCGACTAGAACATATTTCTGTCTTAAAGAATCAAATTCGAAACGCTAAAATGTTGAAAACTTTTGCAACAATAAAATTACGGGCTCTATATATTGGCTGAATATTCACTAAATAAAGCGCATTTGTCGACAAGAACCTGCTTATGTCTTTACATATTAATTTATACGCGCAAAATGTCTTCAATTTTCATAATAATATCATTACTTGCTCTATCATTAGCTTCTTTTGAAACCTCTATGATGGTAGGTCATATTTAATGGCCAAAATCTTTGTATTCTTGGTCATTATGAATATAATTCTCCTAAATATCTCCAAAACGAAAAATTATATACGAGGGTTGATCCAAAAAAAAGTTTGCAAGCAGAAGCATTTGAAATGTAATAATTGCGGAGCGAATATTTCCACCCAGGGTGGTTGACAGATGGCGCTAGTTGTCCTACAGCGGTTCTACGAGTAAGTAGCGTCAGTACGCAGACACTTAAGAGCGACAGTAATGGCACGACGTCTAGAAAAGTGGTCTCGCATAGAGGTGCGAGCAGTAATTCGATTCTTATGGGCCAAAAATGTGGCCGCATCCGAAGTTCACAGACAAATCGTTGAGGTATACGAGGACAAAGCAATGAGCTTCTGCATGACAATGCCAGGCCCCATACAGCTCGCCAGACTCAGGAATTCCTGCAAAGGTTCAAGTGGGAGGTCTGGAATCACCCCCATACAGCCCCGATTTGGCTCCAATTGACTATTTCCTTTTTCCGGCGTTGAAGCGAAACTTATCCGGAACACGGTTTACCTCAGACGATGCAGTGAAAACAGCTGCCGAGAAATGGCTCAATGAGCAGGGCCCTGATTGCTACCAATACGGGATAAACAAGTTGGTCGAACGTTGTGACAAATGCCTAAACAGGTTTGGCGACTATGTGGAAAAGTGAAGGCCAGATGTGTCTCTTGATTCCCATTTGTATCTTGTTTCTATTGTTAATAAATACTTTTTCATTTGCCTTGTAAACTTTTTTTTGGATCACCCCTTGTAATTTTTCATTTTGGTTTTTAAAGTCCAAAAAGAGAGGTGCATAACTAGATGTTATAAGAAACCCTTATGCCAATTTGCAACGTTCTACGTCGAACCGTTATTGAGATATGCTAGATACATTGCAGGCTCTATCTACGGGCTAAATATTCATTAAAAAAGATGCATTCATTCACAAGAACCTGCTTATGTCTTTAAGCATAACTTTCTACATGCAAAAAGTATTCAAGTTTTTCTTTTAACAATATCATTACTGACTCTATCATTAGTTTTTTTTTTTTTTTTTAAATTCTATGATGGTAAGTCATATATAATGGCCAAAATCTTTGTATTTTTGGTCATTATGAAAATAATTTTCCTAAATACCTTCAAAACGGAAAATCATATAAAGTCCATAATCATATAAATCATATAAATAGAGGTGCACAACTAGATGTTATAACAAACCTATATACTAATTTTCAACGTTCTAAGTCTATCAGTTTTTGAATTAGGCGAGATACATACCCCCTCCCCCCCACACACACACGTACTTACCAACTGACGTCACGAAAATTCGTGTAAAATCGTTGATATCTCTGAAACGGGAACTCGTATTAAAATTAAACTTGCAAGTGTACAACTAGGCATTATAACAGTTATGCTTATAAATTTGCAACCTTCTACGATCATTCATATTTTTCAGCTATGCAGAATACAAAATCAATTTCGCACATCGGCATTATTAACTTCCTTTGAAACCTTTGGACGGCCCCTGCCTGCCTGGGCTCGGCCAAGCTTAACGGGTTGGATGCCGTCCGCCGGAGCGAATAAATCGCCAGATCACCGCGTGGAAGCTGCTGGGCAGCAATGTAACTAGAACGCCAAAGCTCAGGAATTGCAGCACGCTCCAGATGTTAAGGAATTTGGAATAAGTGCACTAACTAGCTGAGAGTCGAAATAACCGGAATTATACAAAATTAAAACAATTTTGAATTTAGGCAGGGAGGAAAAAAAAAAAAAAAACGCTGGGGGAGCCGCTAAAGTTAGTTGTGCACACAATAATTAAAGCCGAAAGAGGAGGCCATTTGAAAAGGGGAAGGGGACGACACTCATGATTTGAGAAAGACGAGGGAGGAACAATGAGATTATAATAATAATAAAAAAAAAAATAATAATAATAATTACGTGAAGCCACTGGGGGATGAAAGATAGTTTTGGGCGCATAGCGAAAATTTTGAAGTTTTTGAAGTGGCAAGGCCTAATCCTAATTGGGAGGGAAATTACTATGCGCAGGGGGGCCGAATAGAGAAGAGAAAGTGGTATCATCACAATTTTGATCCACCACGGGGGGGGGGGGGATGGTTCCCCGCGTTGGTAGCCCGAAGACTGCTAAACGACCCCATCGAGCACTTGACGGTGCAGCACAGATTAACGAGGACCAGACACCGCCACACCCTCGTAAAAAAAGAATAAAATAAATAAAATAAAAATGATAATAAAAATAAATAAAAATAAAGTAAATAAAAATAAAATAGAATAAAAATAAAATAGAATAAAAATAAAATAAAGAATAAAGAATAAATTAATTAATTAAAGTAGGTAAGTAATTAAATTAAAATTGGTGCGGGTCAAAACTTGGTGAGTACCAAAAAGAAATGTGACAGGAAATAGTTCTAGGCTTAACAAGGAAAGTATTACCCCTACAATTGAGAAAAAAAAAGTGCGTGTCAAAACTAGATGAGTACCAAAAAGACTAAGTTTCCGGGATTTGTATGTTGTGCGACCTGTTATGTCCTGCACTCTTGATGATATTGTACAAATCCGGCAAAGGTAATTAACATTATGGTTGCTTTTTGACACGCATTCAAACCTGTAACATTAAAAGAAGGTATTGATTGTGATCAGAACTAGATGAGTACCAAAAATAATAGGTTAGCTAGGAATTATTAACTTCCTTATACTTTTTATAAGGAAGTAAAAATGGTAGACTCATTTTTCTAAACACGAAATTCCGAGATCTTCGGAGACTCCGGATTAGCTTCGGAGATATGATACTCAGAAGATTCCGCACATACATACACATACATATGCATACATACACACACTCTGACCAACTGTCAGAAACTACTTTTCTGGACTCAGGAGGCCTTAAAATGTATAAATCAAGTGAAAACTCTATATCGAATTTTTGAACCGCTCCTTAGAATGTAGAAAACGAGGAGAAAAGGCGGAAAATTTATAGAAATAGGGGGAAAAAAGAGTCAAAATTCCATAGAACAAAGCATGGGATGAAAACAAAAAAACGCACAATGTCAAATGTGAATAGAAAAAAAAAACCTAACACCGGAAAGGATAAAAGAACAAAATTGACTAGAAAAAGACATCGAAGAGACGTAACGGGCTGGCTGGGGCGTTCACTATATAGTCGGGGGTTAATACGACTCGCCTAGTGCATAATCGCATGGTACATTATCTTGCAGTAGTAGGGTAATGAAAATTTCTTGCTTCTGTAAACTTATTTCCTTAGTTATCAAATAATGATTAAATCGATTAATAAATAAAACAAAGTAAAATAATATTTGATAAATTAATAAAATTATTATGTGTGCACTAAAAATTTAATAGATAAATAAATAATATTACAGTACACTTAAACTTTCTTTTAATTAGCAGCGATAAAAAATTAATCGAACAGTTTTTGCATTCGGAAACCTTATTTTAATTCATATGTTTTATATTAAAATTAAAATGGGAAATATGTGAATTAAATAGAAATATATTGAGAATTACTACATGTATATTTATATATTTTTTTGTCATTACATATATATTTTCCACAACTCGGGGGCGAGACGCTAGTGACGAAATTTCCGAAATCCACTGTTCGGGGGCGAAAATTCCGGGGGTGAAATTTCCGGGGGCGAAATTTCCGGGGTGCGAGATTTCCCGGGGGCGAAATGCCGGGGGCGAGATGCTGGGGGCGAAATTTCCGTAGTGTTGATTCAGGTTTAACCATATTGCTTTTTTTTTTTTTTTTTTTTTTTTTTTTTTTGTTAAATAATTAAAATAATTTTCTGCATATTTTCAAATTTTGAAGATAATATTAATCACTCATGAGTATAAATTACTACTTTTTAATTTAATAATTTTAAGTTACAATTACTTTTGCTATTATTCTGATTATAAGCTAACATCATATATAAGTGAGGATTTCTAATTACAGCCAGTATACTGCAACCAGTATACCAAGCAGTTCCGACGTTTATTTTCAAACCACAATGAGGGATTTGCAGAAGTTGAAGCAGCTACATAAAAATATCTCTTGAAATTAATTGCTTCCTATGACACAATTGGTTGGATTAAATATAATTATAAATGATTGAGGCTGCAGTTAATTAGACGTTATAAAACATTTTCTAAAGCTTATTTTAAAGTGTTGTCATTTTTTAAAATATAAAATTATATAAATAAAAGTGAGTTTCGTTCATAGCGATAATATTATACGCACAATTTTCATCTAAATGAAATAATAATGATAAATGTAGTTAAAAATAAAGTTTCATTTTTTAGAAAAAGTTTTTACCATGCCATTCTCGAAATTAAGTACAGATTATATTTGTATGTTATATTCTCATTAAGTTGACTGACTAGGGAAAACTTCTTAAACTTTATCCTTTTAAAGTTAATATTGTTAAAATGAATGTATTATTATAGCTTAAGCTTTAAACTATTCCTATAAATATAATGGTAAAATATTTATATTAATATTTTTAGAATTTTTACTTTAACAAAACACGTACACTTCTTTTGTAAGCGTTTCTTCTTAAAACATGACTTATTATAAAAATATTTTGTTATTCTTCGGCAGATAAGTTCGTTGTTTTCAAAATAGTGAGTGATGCTTTTTTTTTTAATATTAGAACATTTATTGTATGCACTGAACATTTTTTTAAAGCTGATTAAAAAAAAAGAAAAAAAAAAAAAAGAAAGAAAGAAAAAAGAAAAGTGTGAAATAAACGCACGTTACAGAAAGACTGTTTCTGAGATACGCACTGATAAATCTTTTACAGCAGAAAAACGGCTGAACTTTAGACACATTTTTATAAGGGTTTAAATTATGTTTACATAGTTTACGAAACGAAACCATTTTCCTTAAGTAAACTACACTATGTTTGCATTAATTATTTTTTAATCTATTAAATTTGCTAAAAATCTTGCATCTTTAAAATGAAAAAAGAAAGTCATAGTGTTGTTTATGATTTTTAACTTTTTTTATACTAATCTATAAGAAAGTTAAAATTTTTTAAAGATAATTATTATTTTGATTTGATTTTTATTGCAGAAATGGAAAATAATAGATAATCAGCAATACACATTTTATACATTATATTGTAATATAAAAAACGTTAGCATAATTGTAGAATTATAATTTATACATATATCTATATCTATATATATATATATATATACAATATTTTGTAAGTACGGTTAATGTATTGAGTTGCAAGATATGTATTTATTATATCTTGTTACTCAATTCCGCTAGTCTGATCAATTCAGTTTTTGTAGACAAAATATGAATGATCTGAGAAATATATTGAATTGGATGAATTAGAGCAAAGCATATAATATCCTGTGGGAAATGCCAACCATTATAAGAAAAAAAGAATAATAGAAGGTTTGCGTGTTTCCTTACATATTCTCTTAAAAATGTGCATGTTATTTTTTAATAATATTAGTTTACTGGACATTGCGTTAGCCCCTTTAACATCTAAATGCAAATTTCCGTTTAAAAGATAAACAGATATTTAAGTAATACTTGATGAAATGACGTAGTAATTAGCAAAAATCTTAATAATTGAATAAATAAAAGTATACTTATATAACAATAATAATAATAAATATTTATATTATTAGATTTAGACTAGAATTTCAAAATTCGGTTTAATGATTAAACTTGTTCATGTTATGTGCACGTTACACGTAATCATACAGTAAATTTTACATCCGCTTTTCTTTCTTATAATGAACAGACTAAGAGACTTAAAGTTTTCTTATCATTCAACATCCACAGTTATATTGTCCGACGTGATTTGGAAAATCTTTACATAAATGTAAAAAAGAATAAGTGCTCATGGAAGTCCTGATATCATATCATGTGTGCTTGCAATTACGGTAATTGGTTAGTTGGGTCATCATTTGAAAGTGATTTTGCATAATAAGGATCATTTTACTAGTAAATTTAAATTAGATTAAGAACCAGTGCAAACATCCGTGCCTTGAAACGTAGCACTTAACTGAAAAAGGACAGAACTCTAACTTTTGCCTGTAATTTTGGCAGTGGACTTATCTGTCAAATAACTTTGATAAATTCGCTGGAGAACATGCTACTGTTTCCAAGAGGAGGATAGTTGAAAGTTTCTCATCTGATAACTTATGAAATGCTGATATAATTCGAACCAAAGTTTGGTTGTGGACTTTTTTTTCTATAAATATCTTGGATGAATTCACTAAGCATCATACTCCACTATATTGTTTTCAAGTGATTGCTACGTCGAAATTTGTCATTAAGCTAATATTCGAAATACTAAAATTATTCGAACAAAATTTTTACAGTACATTTATCTTTGAAATTCCTTTGATATGTTTATTGGTAAACTAGATGCGCCATCTCGTTTCCAATTTTTGGCCATTTTCTGGATTTAAATCCCCATAAAAAATGTATTTTTTACAATTGATATTTAAATATCGGTTTGCTTAAAACTCTATATGTATAGAGAACACACCAGTGTCTCCATAAAGTTCATTAATGAACTTTATACGCCCTTTTATTTCAAAATGGTGCCAACTTATTGATAAGAAAGATATGAACCTACTCTTCCTACTCAGCCGAAATGACTTCTTTTAAGACTATTTTCACATTCAGGAAATTCCGTTCTCACATTCAGACGTTAAAGTAGTTTTGTCTAGAAAATAATAATAATAATAATAATTTACAAAATGCATTTTTAGCATTTAACACCATTAGGTTAAAAAATCTATAAAATAAAATATAAAAAATAAATACAAAATTATGTTATTATTATCACTATTTTTTTTTAAAGATTTTTTTGTTGAAGTTGAAAATTGTTTTTGATTTTGCTTTGTCTGCATTTCGTCTGTCCGATTATTTTTAGAATTTCTTCCAACTGATATGTCGCATTCGGGCATGAAAAATGACCAAAGAAAAAAAAATCTGGAGTGACTCCACTCGACTTTCCGAACATTGAGTAACTAACAGTTTTGTAGATAAAATAAAGAAAGAGGTGTTGCTAAACAAACAAAAAAGAGAAAACCATAACAGAGTGTTTGAGTATTTTTCTCCATATATCACACGAGGTTTTATTTAACGCTACTGAACTTTGAGCCCTTAGATCATAAGGATAAAGAATTTTTCGTTGTGTCCCTGTAAAAATCTATAAATGCTAGAGTCACCAAAATGCTTATAGTTAGTGCAACAGTGATTTATAATATTCATACAAATTTTCAGCTCAATTGAATAAGGCGTTTAGATGCTATCGCTGGTCTCATAGGCCATTAAGATAAAGAATTTTTCTTTGTGTCCCTGTAAAAAAACTGTAAGTGCTAGATTCACCAAAATCTATACAGTTGGTTCAAATGTGACTTATAACATGTGTACAAATTCTTTGCTGAGATTAATTAGGCGTTTAGACGCTATCACACTTTTAAAAATTTGGCAAAGAATTTTTCTTTGTGTCCCTGTAAAAAAACTATAAGTGCTAGATTCTCCAAAATCTATACAGATTGAGTATCTGTGACCTATAATATGTGTATAAAGTTTTTGCTCAATTGAATAAGGCGTTTAGATGCTACCGCACTTTTAAGATTTTGGTCCCTTGGCCATAATGATAAAGAATTTTTCTTTGTGTCCCTGTAAAAAAACTATAAGTGCTAGATTCACCAAAATCTATAGGGTTCGTACTATGGTGACTTACAATATACGTACCAACTTTCAGCTTATTCGAACAAAGCGTTTAGACGCTAGCGTGTTCACTCACAGACATACACACATACATACACACATACATACACACACACATACATACATCATCGTAAAAATAGTGAAAACGGACTCGATGGACCTCGAAACGTATAGAAACATCAAAATCTCGAATTCGGATTTTTGACATGATTACAATACTTTCCTCACTATAGTGTTCGGAAAGTAAAAATCAGTTTATTTTATTGAAACTAGGGGGCCCTGCCCCCTACTCGCTCCGCTCATCAACCCCCGAGGGAGGCTTCGCCTCCCCCCTGACTCACTTTACTTATTAACACATGCAGAGCTCTGCCCGCCTATTTGTTGTTTTCCTTTCATTGAATAGGAAAATTAATAGTGTCCACAAGACAAAAGCAGAAAAATATTATAAAAATCCCCATATTCGATGTCAAATTGAAATATATAATATTTAACAGCACATTATTTTTATTTATTTTTATGAAAATTATGCTAAAAATCAGTTTTTTTTTTAATTAAAAAAATAACATAATATGTAGACCCCTTTGCAATACAGCTTTAGTATATGACCCTTTTTATTTCATTTTTACAACCATAGATGTTTACGGTGGTACCCCAGTCGATAGAGCGGCCGAGCTCGTAATTGGAGATTGTGGTTCGGTACTCGAGCTGACCAAAGACCGTCGTGTACACTAATGGTGGCTGGTGCACGTAAAATCTGTCGTAGTCGAAATGTTCTCCATGTTCCCAGCAAAGGTATACCTTTGGGGATCACGGAAGCGGGGGAGACATCCCCTCTGTGTAGCATAAAAAATGTGGTGGCACCTCTCCGAAACATCCCTAGGGTTAGGTCCCAGATCGTCGTCAATTATCCATATCGCAGTAATGGTACGACGTCAAACCTAACCTGCGTAACTACCTACCTACCTACAACCATGGATCATATTTTAATTTTCCCGTGTAATAAAACTAATTTTCTAAAAGTAGAGAAAAAAAGTTACTAATAGCATCATTGACATTCATTTTTATTTATTTATTTATTTATTTATTTTTAAACCAGCGTTTCGGGCCGTTGTGCGACAGTAGGTAAAGCGCCGAGCTCATAATTGGAAGATTGCAGATTCGATACTTGAACCGGCAAAAGGCCGTCTGGTATATTAATGGTGGCTGGTGCACATAAAATCAGCCGTGGCCTCCATGTTCCCATCAAAACTATACCTCTAGAGATCACGAAAGCTGGGAGCCATCCCCGTGGTGGATCAAAATTGTGATTTCATGTCTCCGAAACATCCCTAGGGGTACATCCCAGACCGTCACGAATTACCCATAGTGCAGTACTGGTGTGACGTTAAACCAAATCTACATACCTACAACCATGGATCATATTTTAATTTTCCCGTGTGAGAAAATTAATTTTCTAAAAGTAGAGAAAAAAAGTTACTAATGGCGGCATTGACATTCATTTTTTTTCAACTATGGTTTTGGGCCGTTGTACCCCAGTAGGTAAAGCGCCGAGCTCATAATTGAAAAATTAACGATTCGATACTTGAACCGGCCAAAGACCGTCGGGTATATTAATGGTGGCTGGTGCACATACAATCAGCCGTGGACTCCATGTTCCTATCAAAACTATACCTCTGGTGATCACCAAAGCGGGGGAGCCATCTTTATACATACGTGAAAAACCTGCCTATATAAAAGATATGCTGAAAGTATGTTTTATTACTGTTTTTATAATTAATGATAGCATATATAAGTGGAATATATTTCTTTATAAATTCACTTTACAGACATAAAGAAATGGTGATCAAATGGCAAATGATGATAATTTTAAAACAGAACAAATGATACGACATGAGACAATTAAACAATGACCTTTTGGAAATCCTTTTCAAGCCTAATTTAAGGTACTTTTTTAAAACTTCTTATAATACAAATGTAGACATAAAAAATATCACCAAATTAAGTGCTTACTTATAATGGATAATGCGAAATCTCGACAATTATTCGCGAGAGAAAATATTTAAAAACAAAAAAACTGATAAACAACATAAGAAATTTTAAGTAATAGAGATATTTTTCTTGATAGAAACATCGACATTTATTTTATTTTTTACACCATGGATCATATTTTAACTTTCCGTGTAAAGTGACTTCATGACAGAAGAATGACGTCACTGGGAGAAACTTTTTTCAAGGTGGCAAATAGAGTACCTTCATAAACCTGTCGTTTTTAGTTAATAATTCTATTAATTAAAATGATAGAAAATTCTAATAAGCTGAAATGCCTTCCTTGGGTTGTTCGGAAGATATTGATACCTCTTATGATGCGTAGAACCCTGCTTTTTGTGAGAAGTTGCTGTCGCAGACAAAAAAGTTTGACGCCAGCGATAGAAACTTTTTTTAATATATAGAGAAATATGTATGAAGTACCTAAAGGGTCACAAAAAGCGTTAAATTCCTATGTCCAAAATTAACCACTTCAGATGCAGTTGTATACTACTTATTGTATGCTAATGCAATACGTTCATTGTATACCACTATGATTTGTTCTCTATTACAAATTTTATAGAAATAGCACAATCGGTTTCTGTACAGGGCATCAAACTGAATTCCAATGTATTGCGTTCTATGAGACACATTTTTATCATATTTTTAATTTTTTTTAATTGCATTAATCCCAATTCGGGTGGATACTTTCAAGTGTATCAAGGAAAACGCCAGTGCTCAGTGTACGGCAAAATACGTATCAGCCGCTCCGTGAGCTATAAAATCGTTTATTTATTTGAATTTTTTTATGCAAAAACGTACGTTTAAAATGAATATGTTTATATAAAAATACTGCTTTTTGAAAGGGTAACAATTGTAGCAACAAAATAAAAAAAAAATCCTAGATTAATTTACAAAACGAAACTACTAAATATTTAATTAAAAACCATTATTAATAGTTTAATATTATACACGATAATTAGCTTTTAAATATCAATTAATATAAATTTGAAAATAAAATTAACAATTTTTTTCCTACAATATGTTTAATTAAAAAATGACACAAAGAAATTTCCGAATTAAAAATTTAATAATTTTCAAGAAAAAATCTATGTGAACAATAAATTACAAAAACCTACAATAAAATATTACAAATCTCTTTATTTTTTTTTCAGCCCAAAATTTTATAACTCTGTTTACTTTGCAGGAAAATATTTTTTTATTCTTTGTCAAAGCCAGAATTTTTTAGAGAAAAAGAAAGGAAAACCGAAAACAAACACTGAAAGATAATTGCTTAGATAAATACATACTTTAAATATTTTTTTCGCTTAAAGTTTGTAAAAATAGAAATATTTTATACCATAAATTTCATTGCGGTTTATGATTAACTATAATATGTATAATTTTATATATTTTTATAGATAATAGTGTTTTATTTCAGTAGTTTTTTTCTTGTATAATGTATAATATATTTATATGTGTGTGTGTAATTAAATAGAAAATTCCTTGAAAGATTACCAAACGAAAAATTCGTAAAAAATACTTATTAAAACAAATAAAGATAAAAGGAATTTGTAACATAAAACAGTATGTTAAAAAATAATAACAATGGTAAAATAAAGAAATAAAGAAGGCAAAAATACAAAAGCTGTTAAAAAATCCACCCAAAATTTTTACTTAACCCAAAATATTGAGGTCAAATTTAAGGGTTTCCTCAATGCGAGGCAAACATAAAATGTTTAATTTTTGCTAGTAAATACTAAAACATAGCATACAAACCTACATTTTACCTCGAGGTTAAAACCTCAAATTATTCTAATCAAAGCAATGATGCAATTTGTTTTTCAAAATTGAAACATTGATAAATAATAACTAATTACTTTATTTAGTAACCTTTAAATCAACATCTAATGTTTTATTATAAAGACTAATAATTTTAAAATCCAGTCATTATTAATTCTATTATTCTTTAGATCAGAAAATCATTATAAATTTTCATTAATGGTGTGCTTTAAAGTTAAATCCTTAAAGTAAATATCACTAGGAACTTCTAAAATATTGCTACAAGAACAAACTTTTATCACTCATGTATTTAAAAATTCGCATTAGAACTAACTTTTTTTATTTATTTTTTCATAAAAATATAAAAAAATATATTAGAAAACACGAAGTACAATTACTCAGTGGAAAACCTTTCATTTGCTAAATATAATTGCTACCATTATGAAAAATATTTCAAAAATTACAAAATCTAACCAAAATAATCCGATATCTTCCATCTGAAATTGAACGTATGTCATATTGCAATTTATGATAATATCATAATAAGCAAATTTATCAAATAAATTTTCAAAATCAAAACCGTTAATCGTATACATATTAGCGTTATTTCTGGTAATTTATTCTAAAACTGACTATTGATGTCACTTAATAAACAATTTGCATCTTTATAAGTAATATTAAGACCCATTGTTAACGAATTGAAAAGTTTTGCCAGAAAAATGTGCCTAACTAAACGTACGTGTGGTCTTTTATGTAAGTTTACACAATATATATATTTATTATATATTCCTTATTTTTGCAAAATCTCTTTTCATATATTTCATTTTTCTTTTTTGTGTTCTGATCTACTCTGGAGTTATTCTTTTGTCTAGGTAACGTATAGTATAGTGGGCGTCTGACTGCATTTAGTATTTGCTAGAAACCTTGAAACATCGAAGGGTACCTCTGAAGATGACCATAATGAATTTAATGTTTGGTATATATATATATATATATATATATATATATATATATACAGGGGGATTATAATTAAAGTTACGAAGGAAAGTTAAAACTACCCATCAGAGCAAGTTGATATTTTTCCAGAGCAATCGTGAGACAATGGAATTTTGTTTGGGGAGTAAAAAAGTAGTTCCAACATGTTCCTATAGATGGCACTGTCAAGGTGATGTCAGGGGAAACGTCTAAATGGACTCATTAAACACAGGAATGTTGCTAGAAACATAATAAAATAGCGGAAACAATAGATTTTAAGGGTTTACAAAACTTTTTTAAGCAAAAATACAAGAATACGTGTTTACAGCGGTAACAGTCATAGTGAAAAGAGAAAAAGAGGAGCTTCATGAAACAAATGCTTTACGGGTAATGACACATTTTGGAGCTTTTTTTTTCCTTTTGCCAAACAAAATTTCATCGCTTCACGATTGCTCAGAAAATATAGTAGTTTTAAAATTATAGCGTTTTGAAATCATAACTCTAATTATAATCACCCTGTATATGTATTTCTATACGTATTTATATATTTTGGTTTTCCTTTTAAATTTTTCATACATATGTGCTTAGAAAGATATTATAAGGTATTATGAAGCTATATTTGAATGTTAAGATACACTTGATATATTTCAGAAAGAGAATATCTTAAAATTTCATATTTAATGTGATCCACCATATGTTATTTAGAGACTTAACTAGGATAGTTTTAATTCCGGAATTAAAATATAAAGA
The DNA here is from genome assembly GCA_963930645.1 of Salticus scenicus. Classification (NCBI taxonomy): domain Eukaryota; kingdom Metazoa; phylum Arthropoda; class Arachnida; order Araneae; family Salticidae; genus Salticus; species Salticus scenicus. The sequence continues at coordinate 297,748,324 of OZ005650.1, read as the reverse complement.
TAGTAGTTTTATCTCTATGATACTGTTTTATTAGATGTAAATGGATATTTTTCATGTAAAAGGAATTCAGACATATTTGTAATTGTAATTCGAGTAACTTTAGATTTTTTTTTTTTTTGTTTGTTTGTTTTTTCGTTATCACAGATCATTTAGCGGCTTGTAATTGAATAACACTTTTTTTATATTTAGAAATCTTCATTAATCATTTTCAGTGATTTTCTTTCATTATATAACACGATGACTGCTAAATAAAAAATAGTAATATTTAGTTGAAGGACCACTATATGTCCAGTTGTTATACGTTTGTTATTTAAATGTATTAAGGATAACCATAAAAATTTTAGAAAATCTTTTCGTGTTGTATCTGAACACAAATTTTAGACGTTTATCTCAATGTTTTCACAAGCAAAAAGAACCTCAACTTACATTACACAATACTACACTTACATTACACAATAAATGTGCTAAATATGTCCTAAGTATAGGTAGCTACTACTGGTACAATTACCCTGTGTAAAAATACTCAAGAAACTATTTACTTCAATTATTTAGAGATCAAATAAATTGAAGTATATATTTCGCAAAATATATTCCTTCATTTAGTTCATATTTCTGCATGTTAAATATATTTCATGAATGAAAAATGTTTGTTAATGTTTGTAAATGTTTGTTAATGTTTGTTAAAAATGTTTCTTAAAAATATTTTTTTTTTCGTCTTTAAATAAATCAAACTGTCACTATATATTTCAGCAAGAGGTTTCCAATAAAAAGGACATTTACTTGATAAAGGAATAAAAATATACAGCTGATGTAAGTTCAGGATGCGATATAAGTCATAGTTTATGATTTTTATTTTCCAAATAAAGCATATTTTTGCTATATGTGTTGGAAGAAGAATTTTCCTTTTCTTTGGAGATTCTATTTTCTGAATTTTTTTTTATATTTTTTAAGTAAAAATAAATAAATAAATAAAGGAATAAAGGATTGAAAACGATTTATTATAGTTTCATGAGAAATTGTATTTACCATGCTTTATAATTGTGTTTTATTCTACATTTTACTGTCATTTTCATATGCTTTTAAGTATGTAGTCATTGAACTCTTTTTTGTCCTAAAATGTTATTGGATAATTTTAATTATAAAATAATACTTTAATAATGGAAAAAGACAACATGTAAAGATGTTTAAAGTATGCAATTTTTTTCGTATATTACAGTTTTTTTTTTTCAATGTATATGTAAACTAATATATATATATATAAAAGACTGATTAAGTTTGATAAACGTACATTGGTATAACAATGCATTTTTTTTTTTTTTTTCAGAATGTATGAAAGCTCGTGTTTTTTGTTAATTTATGTATGCTTTTACAACAGAAGAAACAAATATTTTCCCCCCATACAACATGTTTACAAAGCAAGCGTGGAACCACTATAGGGCACGTACGTCCCGAAAATGATGAACACGTTGAGCAATAGAAATAATGAAACTTTATTACTAAAAACTTTTAAGAAATCCTAAAAATTGTGAGAACTATCGTAATATATGCTTTACATCGCTCACAAATTCGATATCATACATTTTCAGACACTAGACATTTCAGGAAGATCTTTAGCTGCCATGTTAATTTTTTAAATTAGGTCATCTAATGACTGCTTTTTCACGTTCTTTAAAGAAAAATTCCTCTCCTATTATCAGATAGTAAATATAAGGTTCAGGCAGGTCTGCTCATTTCTGTGGAAATGTGTGAAAGTTTCAACACACTGAAATTACACACTTAGCTCATTATTTCTAGTCACTTTTTCTAAATTTCGTTGTCAGCTGTTTTATTTTTAAATATGAGTTTTATTATATAATATATTCATATTTAAAATCTGAATTTAATGTTAAAATTCATTTTAAGTTTTTAAAAATAAACAATTTGATGACAATACAATAAATTATTAAAATTTTAAGGGGTACATACAAATGAAACACCTCCGGTTGCAAAGCCGTTTGCAAGCTTTCCGAATGTGTGACTACAGTCGGCACCAAAAGTATCCGAACACTAGCAAAAATTCCTATGTAATAAAAGCATATTTAACACTGTTTTGTTAAATAAATCTTTGTCGAACCGTGTTCTTAGACTGACTCAGAACAGGATTCGACAAGGATTTCTTTAACTAAACTGCATTAAGTGTACTTTTTTACATAATTTTCGCTAGTGCTCGGTTACTTTTGCTGCCGACTGTATTTGCAAAACACTTGCAAAATTTACGTCATCTAAGTTGCAAGCGTTCCGTTTGTATGTAACCCTAAATCACTTTATCACAAGAGGATTAAAGAAGAAAAATAAAGTATAATTAAGAAAACCAATATACACAACAGGGCAAAAGTATTGCAAAATTGAAAAGTCTTTTTATTTATTTATTTATTTATTTTTAAAGAAAAAAACTAAAAAAAAAACTTGATATATATATATATATATATATATATATATATATATATATAATTAAATAGATATTTTTAATGTCAGTATATTAATTTAAAGACAATATTTGAGTAATTTATTAAACAAAACTAATTATTTATTTTTATTTAAAAAAAAAAAAAAAAAAAAAAGAATGCAAAAGATTTTGCAGGCTATCAAAAATCAGTATGTATTTTGGTATCCCGGAATAAAATGAAATAAGCAAATAATTTAGGGTTTACTTAAGTTCTTCTGAGCAGAAAATATAAGAAATGAGTGCAATTTAATCTAAAATAGTTTACAACATTTTTGAACGGCCTCTGACTTTGATCGCAGCAGCCACACTTTTAGGCATAGAATCAATACGGATTTGCACCACTTCTTTCGGTATGCCACAGTTCGAAACTTTAAATAAGATTTCCTGAATTCCCGTTTTATTTTAGGATGATTTTGTGATGATTTTCTCCCTATTATACTCTATAAATTCCCTATAGGATTTAAATTGCCGAGTTTACTGCTCATGTCGTCTTTAAAAAATGTCAGAATCATGTTTAAAAGAAGAGTATATATAATATTCATTTTTAAAATAAGAGTATATAAAATATATATATTTAAAATAAAAGTATGTAAAATATTAATTGAATTATACTTTACATAAAATACTTTTCATTCTTTTCTACATTTTAAAATTATGTTTGACTATCATTTTCATGACCGCTTTTTACTTTCTCTTACCCATAGGTTCGAGAAAGTATTGTTTTAGGGTAAAATTTTAAAACGGGAGTTTTTGTTATATTTAAATGTTCTGAGGTCTCTTGAATACGAAAATTATGTTTTTAGTGAATGGTCTGTGTGTATGTCTGTCTGTGTGTCTGTTATCAGCATATCTCAAGAACAAATGGTAGCAGAAATTCCAAACTCGGTATTCTATTTGTGTATGATATAGGGATGCTACACTAAGCTTTTCGTTGAGATAAAGAAAATGGTTCGTGTACACTCAAAAGTATTCAAATACATTACGTATATGGGGAAAATTGCAGGTAAGTAGAGTTTAACATCTACAGACTGCACTAAACCAAATGAAACGAATATATATATTGTGTAATAGAGATAGTCAACTGGGAAATTTTTTTTTGTGTATGTAGGAGTCTTGCTTCCCCCTGGGGGGGGGGGAATTTCCCCCTCGAGGGGAGTAAATTTTCATGATGGGTATCTTTCAAAAGAGCTCACCAATACCTTTAAAACGAATTGTTGAACCATCGAAGTGCGATAATTTAAAATAAAGTTATCGATTTTTTTCATTTTTAACGAAAAAAAAAAATTACATATATATATATATATATATATATATATATATATATATATATATATATATTTCTTAGATGTAATATTGAGAATAAATTCAACTTTTTTTTTTTTTTTTTAATATTTAGTGTTATACTACATCTCTAATATGGAAACTGTGCATTATCATGGAAGATAATTTTTTAAAATAATAGTTTTAATAAATTATTTTTACTGAGTGAATTTGTATAGGAAAAAATAGAAGAAAGTCATGTGGTGGCCACAACACACTAGTTATTTATTGTCAGTTGATGTACTTTACTAATAATATTTTACCATTTCTAGGAAAGCTGTTCGGGAATTGAAATAAATTCCTCATAGAGATATGGGAAATAAAGTATGTTTTAAGCTAACTATTCATCTCTTGTTTTTTTTGTACATTAATGAAACGGGGGGTTCAGGAGGGCGGTAGCCCCCTCACACAAAACTAATTATCATATAAAACTCTTCTTAAGCCTAATTTGAATTGTCTAACATAGGTTTACATTACAGTACTCGTTATCTTACCTGTTAATCTCCAACCTGTATTTATTGTATTAAATTTCAGGGTAAGAGTAAGTAGTGTGAGTGACACACCAGATTATTTAAATAAGAAATATCTTTGTGTAGTGATTTTAAATTAACTAAAGAAATAATTTTAAAATGATAACAAATATTTTCCATTGTTTACTTTTTGTTGTTTAAGATGTGTGTTATAAATGTAAATTATTAAAAAAAAAAAAAAAAAAAAAAAAAAAAAAAATGACTGTTGATGTATGTTAATATTTGTTTTTTAAAGATATCCATAAGTAAACTTTTGCTTAATTAAGATGATAGGCAAATATCTATTGAACAAACATGCATTTTTTCATACTTTATGGTGTGTGAAAGTTTTTAATCATTAAAATGAGTAAAAATTCAATTTTAAGTATATAAAAAAAATTAGTATTTAATATAGTTTTTTATGTTACAATACAGTTAGAAAAATAATTATTTTTTTAAGAACGAAAAAAAAATGTATTTTATATTTTAAATTTTTGAACGATGGTCTTATTCAAATAAAATACTTTAATAATTTAAATACTCTCAAAAAGTATATCAATTCAAAAAAGTAATTTATCATTATTTTGTTTTTAATTAAATTAAAATATTTTCTTTGGGTTAAATTAGCTAGTTTAAACAATATACTCTTTATCACACTATAGCCGATCTGTTTTATGTGTTTGTAAATTGTATATTGACTGATATAAGTTTTGAAATTTTTATATTTTAAGACATTGTGATAAATTAGATCTTAACAATACCGTTGCTGCTTCTATGATTCAAGGCGTTGAAGGACAAAATACAATAATTGATCCTATAGTAAAAGTAATGAAAAAAAAAAAAAAAAAAAAAAAAAAAAAAAAAACGTATTTAGTTGGAATCTTGTCTTTTGAAATTAAGCCCATAACTAAATGATTTAAGTTTTTAACAATAAATAATTAAAACCTAAAGTAGAGAGCATCCAACGAATAGTAGTGGCAAACGTTCCTAAGAATTATTCAGTCAATGGACACGATATGCCGAAATAAAACACACAAGAATGCCACTTCTCTTAAACTGGCTAACCGGCAATCAAAGCAACGATTAAAAACTTGAAAAAGTTACTAAAACCCCACTGGATTTAGTGTTTTTCAAACGCTTAATTATATGTAATGAGAGTTGATTTGTTTTTTAAACTTACGTTATGCAAAACAATGAATATAAGCTAATATAGAAGTATTAGCCGAAGCCGTTGTAAACTGAGGCAATTTGAAAGAAAAACATATGATCTGTATTTGGTGTACTTTTGAACGAGTGATAAATTTTGAAAATTTACTTGATTTATATTATTATTATTATTATTATGTTAAAAAAAAAAAAAAAAAAAAACGTATGAAACTTATGAAAAAAAAAAAACGTATTTAGTTGGAATCTTGTCTTTTGAAATTAAGCCCATAACTAAATGATTTAAGTTTTTAACAATAAATAATTAAAACCTAAAGTAGAGAGCATCCAACGAATAGTAGTGGCAAACGTTCCTAAGAATTATTCAGTCAGTGGACACGATATGCCGAAATAAAACACACAAGTATGCCACTTCTCTTAAACTGGCTAACCGGCAATCAAAGCAACGATTAAAAACTTGAAAAAGTTACTAAAACCCCACTGGATTTAGTGTTTTTCAAACGCTTAATTATATGTGATGAGAGTTGGTTTGTTTTTTAAACTTACGTTATGCAAAACAATGAATATAAGCTAATATAGAAGTATTAGCCGAAGCCGTTGTAAACTGAGGCAATTTGAAAGAAAAACATATGATCTGTATTTGGTGTACTTTTGAACGAGTGATAAATTTTGAAAATTTACTTGATTTATATTATTATTATTATTATGTTAAAAAATTTATTGTGTACAATTAAAAAGAGAATGAATGGTCAAAAAAAAAAAAAAAAAGTACCACTTTTTGATCAAAAGAAGTGATCTTCTGCAATATGAAAATACAAGATTTCTTACTACCATATCATTCACGAAGAAACAAACGAGCTTAAAAGAAAAATATTTTTACCTCACCCTGCATATAGCGAAAATTTTGCACTTTCAAAAAAAAAAAAAAAAAACTTTAAATGTTTAAATTAATGGCATCTTCACCTTTTTGGAAGGCTCTTCTCTAATTCCAAAAAGTTCAGTCAAAATTTTAATTGGGTTAGCTAAAAATACTTTCTGCGAATCAAAATTATTGGCATCAAACAGCTAATTGAAAATTTGCAAAAAATGACATGAAATTATGAAACATAATGATTTTTAATATGATTTGTGATATGTTTATTATACGTTGCACAACTTTATAAAGATTTGTTTTCAAATACAAAAATGATGTTTTAAAAAACATAATATTTTCTCTATATGTCTATTAAACATTAATTAAAATGTTTGATGTGTTGCAATTCTCGTTAACTGGGCATTAGACCTGTGTTTTAATAATGTATAAGAAATTTTTCCTCTGGAGAATTATGCTTAACCAAAATATTATGATACTGTGGCCTGTTCCTTAAAAAAAATATAAAACGTATCCAACTTAAGTAAATAAATTAATTCAGCAATTATTTAAGTCATTGATTGATATATGAAAAAAAAAAATATATAGACAATGGACTATATAAGATTAAAGAAAAAATTTGTTTTAAAATTTTTTAAATAAATAATTAATTCAAAAACATTATCTTAATAATTAAAAACTGATGTATGGAAAAATAGTATACGTTGCGAATTAATTACTTCAGTAAAAATAACATAAAATAAATAAATAAACAATTAATTAATACTTTTTTTTATTTATCAATTATACATTAACTGTAGTGGGATATTTTTTACTTTCTGTCCATTAAATTAAAAAAGAAAAACATTTGGTTTTTGTTTCACATGATATTTCTAATTTGATAACTGTTAAATTTGTTTACATCTAAATTATAAGTTTATTCTTTTAAAATAACATAACTTGTAACAATCAAAAATAACTTAAACCATAACCCTGTCGACTTCATTTGTTTAATTTGGTAATTTATATTTCCCAGGAAACACTTTTTTTAAAAACCAAACGTTACATTAATTAATTTTATCTGTTAAAAAATTTAAAAAATAATTTTAATTAACGAAAACACTGGACATTTGTCGATAGATTTTCATTGACTTTAACATCGTCAATAGATGTTCTTCTCTTTTAAATTTGATGTAAATGTGAAATAAAAAATAATGTAGAGTAAGCAATCATTTTGTTATTTATGATTTAGGTTAAAAACGTTTTATATATTTATTTTTATGTCAGTTAAAATTTGATTTTGTTATAACTCATTTTTTAAGGGTAAATACTAGTATTTATTTTCCTTATTTTAAATGACACTAATTCTTTTTATTTTCAGTTACAGTTTACTAAAACAATATGAATAATAGTTTGCATATTAATAATTAAATAGATAAATAATAGCCATTTAATGCATAATTAATCACATTATTTTGATTACCATTTGTTAAACGTTATAAACTCAGTTTTGAAACAGATGGATCTGACGACATAAAATCGGCATAGCTAATGAAGTTGCCAAGAAATTCCTTTAAAGTTAACAGCAAGTATGTAAATCGTAAGTACATTCCAAAGATAATTTATATAACGAGTTTAAAGGAAATTATTAGAGAGGTATTTTTTAAACACAAGTTTCTGAAACACAAATTTGATTTACCGAATCAATACGCCCAATTTTTTGTAGTATTCAATAAATACATAAAAAAGAATTTAAAATGTGATTTTTATTAGCAAATTTGAATAAAATTTGCTGTATAAACAACACATATGCACACACACACATAAAACTGTACAGTCGTTCTCCAGATACTAACTTTCCATCCCATTTCTGATTTTCCGCAAAACTTAGCAAACTCTTTCATACGCTTGACACGAAGAAATGCACAATGAAAAACATCTAAAAAGTAGTAAAATATCAAGTTTGAAGAAAATTTGTTCGGTTGTTTTTTGAGACACACGCTTCCACGCTTCTAAGATCTATAATTCCTTTACCTAAACCACCAGTTGTAATCATTAACGCCAGTTTGTAACTACTGTTAAATTCATCATCTGACCAAGAGTTATTCTGGTCTCCTGTCGTTATTTAAACAGAACAAGAAACACACTACAAACGGGAATAATATTTTAAACCATTCTCATGCAAGTAAGTCTCTTTAACTTTATCCAAAATTCTTCTTTAAATATATCCGAGGTTCCACTTGACGTCTCCATAGCATAACGTAGCCGTTTTCATAGTTTCAGTGGCGGATTTAACAGTCGAGGTGACCTAAGCGCACATACCGTTACGGGACACCCAACACAGAATATTTTACAGGTGAAAATAAATGCAAACAAAATACATATCAAAGTAAAAATAGCTAAAATAATATATATAGATTTATATAGTATAAAGTAATAATAATTTTCTTTATCAATATATGTATATATATATATATATATATATATATGGGTGATTGCCAATCTAAGAGGTAGAAAATGAAAACTAATTTGAAAATATAAAAACTTCACCAAAATTTTTTTTAAAAATTCCTTTTGACAACTATGAATCTAATTTATTTGATGAGCTATCTCGTTAGCTATTTTTTGGGTGGTAATTAATTAATTTCAAAATTAATGTTTCAACGGAGCGTACATCACTGACCACGGAGTGGACTGTTATAAATATCCAAACCTGAAAGTTATGTTGCAGCTGTATCTTTTCATCCATATTGTTTTACTTGTGTTTTAGAAAATAATCAACACATATTTTTACTTTAAATCTTTTGAAAAATGAAAATAACAGGAAAATAATCGTTAGTTCCGCATATTCTTTTTTTTTTTTTTTTTTTTTTTAATGTGATTGATCTGATATGTTGAAGATACTTGTATTTCCTTGCTATTTTTCCTGTTAAAACTTGGAAGATTTCTTTTCTTCTTTGATTTTGTGCCTTTAAAACTTTCTTTTACCTCGCAAAAAAAAAAAAAAAAAAAAAAATACATTTTTCAATTTCTTTTAAATTTGCTTGTGATAATTTTTTTTTTCACTTTTCTCTTGGGTATTTCAGAATCAGTAATATTATTTTTGTATTTTTCAAGCTTCCTAACCAATTTTTTGTTTTCTTCATGAAGCCTTTCACTTTTCTTTTTCGACCTTTTTCTTCCACTTTCTAATATGCTAGATGATTATACAGATGGTCTTCTTGTCAGAGATAAATTAATTTGTGGTAGTGTGATGTTTATGGCTGCTGAACGAGGTGTCTCAGGAGGTGTATCATCTCTGAGATGTTCTTCAAAGGTTATGCTGTTTCTTGAATCTCTCTCTTTGATTTCTGTTTTGGTTCTTCCATTTTTTCCTAACACTTCTTTTCATTCGTTGAGACATTTCAACTACAGTATTCTTCCTTCTGTGATATATTTACATTTCTTTAGCTTTTCCTTTTTCATGGCTTGCGAAATCATTTCTTGTGATCCTATTATACACAAAGATGTTTCACGCGATTTTCATTTCATTCAATTTTTGCTCCAGTTTTCGGAAGCTGTAAACCGAAAGAAAGTTGAATCAAAAATTGTTCGAAAAACTGGTTTACACGGTGTACAGTACATGTCAAGGCACACCTATTTATCGTTGTTTTAACGGGAACGACATGGGAGAGCGAAGAGAACAACGGTGACTGAATTCCCACCGGCGCTGTCTTTTCTGGAACATAAGGACCTTCCTTCTCACTGGTTTATCACAGTCTGACCAGCCAGAAAAAATTGTTCGTATTCCCAATTTCTATTACACTGGACATTGACGTGATTTGAGCCAAATTAACAATTGCCTCAAAAGTTGTAGCGAAAACTTGTTGTGTGTAATAGGAGCATTAGTCTTTTTCTTGCTCTCTGCATACTTTTTCTTTTTTGATCTTTACGTTTTTTTTGTAGTTTGGCTGGATAGTTTCTTTTTCCTGTTATTTTTCTTATCTTTTTGACTTTTAACTGCACCTAATTTTCTTTTTGACTGAGTTTGAACAAAGGTTTGTGCACATTTGTTTGCCCTGCATTGGGTTACATGTGAATTTCCATATTTCTTGAACGGCATAGTAAATTTCTGCAAAGAAAATAAATATATATTTTAAGTATTGTTTTTATAAAAAAGTTATTCAATTAATAAAAATAGAAAACAATTTTAGTTTTACTGTAAAACAAAAAAATTTAAAATTGTTTTCTTCTGAAACTAAATTTAATTATATTTTTTCAATTATTTTTCTAAAGTGTTACGTCACCTTTTCTACATTTTACCTTTAAAACTTAAAAAAAAAAAAAAAAGACATAGAGTATACATCATAAATTTTGCATTACTCTGTAAACAACACACATAAAACTGTTCTTAAATTTATATTATACGAATTCTGTTCTTACATTTAAACCATGAAGAGAAATGCTTAACAGTTCAGTAAAAAATAGAAAATACTATTTTAAAGAAGTTGAAATGACATTTTTAGAATATCACGAATAAAAATATAAAAGTTGGGGGAAAATATATTTTTATTTACATCTTAAGCAATAAGTAGGCTTAAAAAAAAAAAAAAAGATAAAATTTATTTATCAAATATATTTAAATTATTTTTCAAGTGTATCTACTTTTAAAATTAATTTTGAAAGTATCCACTCCGTGGAAAGAAGTGTCCACTCCGTGATGAAATTATGTCTACGGAGTGGAAGTCCACGGAGTAGACAGAATGTCTGATTTTGTTTTAAGGAACAAAGCAATAATGTCAGGAACAATTTAACTTTAGTGTCGAATTAAGCCTTATAATAATTAATTGTAATAATAATTAGATAATAAATAATCTTTATAATTACCTGCATACTTCTGACCACGGAGTGGACTGATGAGAGACAAATATAGGTATCACAGATGAAATCTATTTTAACAGAACGAAATAAAGCATTGAGTTCAGCACATGTAGGTGAAAACAAAGATGGCTTCCCCTTCTTTCTTTTCAGTTACACACTGGTGACAGGCAGTGCCATCTACTGAACTTTATGGGAAATTAAATAGTTGTCCACGGAGTGGATGCATTTCATTAGGGACATTTGTTATAAATTAATTTAAAAAAAAAAACAAGATTCATTTTACAACTCTAAAATTTAATAAATATATTTTAAGGATAATTATGTCCTGCTTAAATCAAAATGTAATTAAAAAACGTTAATACTAAGCTTGAAAATAATGCCATATTCTGCAGACTTCCCTTGGGGACAGTCCACGGAGTGGATATTCCAGGTTTTATCGATAGAGTTCTAAGAAAAATAAATAACATTAAAAACTTTTATAATAATATTGAACTAGAGAAAATCGTAAGAAATAGCCTTGTTGTAAATTTTTTTCTGATTGAAAATATTTTATATTTTTGAGGGCTAAGGGACATGGTTTCTTCCCCTTGTGTTGGCAATGACCCATATATATATATATTATATGCATGAATCTGTTTAGCTGAATTAGTTTTCTGCTTATCTGATGTGTGCAGGATATAACAGGTACAGGAACAGTATATTATACAGAAAGAGAAAATCATCTGTCTAAAGACTTTATTTTAAATACGAGTTTATTTATTTATTTTTTTTTTAAAGATTTTTGTTAGATTTTACAACACCCCCCTCTTTTTTTTTCTTTTTTATATTATTATTATTATTATTATTATTATATTTATTTTTTTTTTATTTTACATTTATTTATTTTTCTCTCCTTTTTACTTTGCAAACATATGTATGCAAAGAATGTATTGTAATCATGTCAGGAATCTAACTTTGAGATTTTGGTGTTCGTACACGTTATGAGGTTCACTGAAATCAATTTTGCTACTTTTACGGTGATGTATGTATGTATGTGCGTATTTATGTGTATATGTACGTGAGCGAATATGATAGCGCCAAATGCTTTGTTCGAATATGCTGAAAGTTGGTACATATGTAATAGGTTACCATATCACGAAACTTATTGATTTTTGTGAATTTAGCACATATAGTTTATTTTTTACTTTTTTTTTTATAGGGACACAAAAAAATTCCTCATCATTATGGTCTACGGATCCAAATTTTTAAAGTGCGATAATGTCTAAATACCTTATTCGGTAGAGCTGAAAAATTATATTCATGCAATAAGTCATAGTCGCACAAACTGTATAGATTTTGATGAAACAATTATAGTTTTTTACAGGGACACAAAGAAAAATTCTTTATCATTGTGATCTAAGGGGTCAAACTATTTAGAGTGTGATAGCGTCAAAATGCTCTATCCAGCTGAACTTAAAATTTATATACATATTATAGGTGACCGTCGCAGAGATTTTTGTGAGTCTATCACTTACAGATTTTTACAAAGATACAACGAGATTTTCTTTATCATTATGATCTATGGGCCATAATTACTTTATGGGCAATAGCGTTAAATTAAATAATCAGGTGTGTCACTCACACGATTTTCTCTTACCCTGAAATTTAATACTATAATTACAGGTTAGAGATTAAGAGATAACATAACGAGTACTTCTATGTAAACCTATATGTTAAAACAATTCACATTAGGCTCTACATAGTTTTATATGAGAATTAGTTTTGTGTGAGGGGGGGGGGGGGCTACTGCCCCCTCACCCCCCGTTTCATTACTGAACCTACATTTATATAGAATTTAAATCTGTTGTTAAAATTAAAGGTTCACTTCAAATTATTCAGGAAACTTTCAGACAACTTTCCCGTAACATTCCTTGAAACTTATCAGTCTTGATTAAATTTTCCAGCAACAAACTTATGTTAACATGAAAATACAACTTTTGGATCTCCTAAAATTATTCGTTTTTAAGTTACTCTAAGAGACACAGACAAAGATCAAACGTTAAAAAACTTGACTTCAGTAACCAAGAAGCCTCAAAACGAGTAAATATACAAAAACAAGCAAAGAATATGTAGCTTAAAAACATACATTATTTACTATATGTCTATGAGTAATTATAATAGTTTCAATTCCTGAGCAGCTTTCCTGAGCATGGTAAAATATTTTAGCAAAGCACTTCCACCAACAATAAAAAGGAATGTTATCGCTCAAATATTTGCTGCCTTGTATATCTTTTGAATATTATCTACAGACCACAAGGTGCACCTAAATATAATCCTATAGTAGTAATAAATGACACAACCTAAAATACACTTCCATCAATTTTCAGCTGTTGTCGCACTATAATCTAGTTATTTTGCGTAGACCTGTAAATAAACAGTGGATGATTTCCCAACCATATTTTACATGAAACATGTTTTTACGCATATAAAAAATATACATTCATTTCATCTAGTTTAGTGCAGTCTATTTATGTTAAACTCTACTTCCCTGCAATTTCCCTCCTTAGACGTAATGTATTTGATTTCTTTTGGGTGTCCCTGTACACGAACTATTTACTTCATCTCAACGAAAAGCTTATTGTAGCATCTCTATATTATACACATTTAGAATACCAAGTTTGGACACATAGACCAACCGCTAAAAAACATGTTTTTCGGATTCAGGGGACCTCAAAACATGTAAATATAACAAAAACTCACTTTCGAAAATTTGACCGTAAAACAATACTTTCTCTACCTTATAGGTAAGAGAAAGTAAAAACATACTATGTAGATAAAAATACTCAGACACCTAATTATAATGTTCTGTTTCTTTTGTTTCACGTCTTCTTTTACTTTAATTTATTTATGCAATCGTTAAGTACATAATGTTAGGAATATCGAGGTGAGTCATTTCAGATTCTTTTTTCTTCTTCCTTTTCTTCCTTTCTTTCTTTTTAAAGTAGTACATAAAAAATTAATACACAAAGACAATTTAATTATGATACATTAAATGTAATATAACTGCTTTAAAATCATTTAAGTTATGCTTATATATTTTAACGACTATTTGGCATAGTTAATTTAAATTTGATTAGATCTGAAAAATATTTTACTTATTATTGTTTGACACCGTAATTAATATCCTAATGTCCTAAAATTTATATTCCAATTATTTATTATATTATTCTAATATCAATATCCATATACTTAAGTATTAATATCCTAATCTTTTCTATTGTAAATAATAACCTAATCTTTTTTTTTTGAAGTAAAATGTCTCTCCTGTTTTTCATTACCTTCCAGTTGACACTAATAATGGGAGGTAGTGAACGCAAAAGATATATATTGTCACTCTAAAAAATAACGCTGTTATTATTACAACAATATTTTATGTTACATAAATAGTACACTTAATTTAAAAATGAATAATATGTCTTAAAATTGCTACATTAAAATATTTTTTTTTTTTTTTTTTTTTTTTAATAAAGTAAAATGATATTTTTTTTTCAAAATTTTAACATAAATGATTCTTTACAAGTTTAAACAAACATTACTTCACTATAATTATCGGCATATTTTAAAAGTAAATTTCGTTGGCTAAACGAAATAAAGAAAACAAATATCTATTCGTCCACAAAACATTAAAAGTTTTTGAGGGGCTATGATTTTTAAGGAGTAAAACACGATGGATATTATAAAATTATGTATATATATATATATTTATCTGGATTTAAAATAAATGAACATAATTTTTTCTGATAAAGTATTATTCAATATTCATTACAATGAAAGTATTGTTAGCATAAAGGATACTGTAAAATAATATACTGCAATTTGTACAATACCAAAATTTTTAGATTGAAGACATCTTTACGGATAAAAAATGTCTCACGAACCATCACTAATTTAGCTATATTCACCAGTTCATCTGATGCCTGATATCATTACTTTAACATAATTTTACGTAATATTTCAACAACATTTTTCATTTTTATTGCCAATTTAACACATTAAAAATTTGTTTTATTGTCATGTTTTACTGATGCTATTGGGCGCGAAATACATTTTATATGTTTCAAATTTAGTATGTCCATGTGTAGAATACATTTCAATTTATAAATTAATAAATGTCGTTGCAAATTAAGTAACTGCAGACTTTTTTTTTTTAAATATCCATTTAATATTACTTTCATTTTTACATGCTTTTCTTTTTAAAACTTGGAATTAATTAAAGAATTAAAAAAATTTTTGAATGACGCTTCAGGATTAAAAACGAAAATAATAAATACATAAAAGTAATTTTTTTTTTCAAAAATTATTCCAAAACACATACACAAGTAGTCAGGTGCAAGTAGTCAGTAATCAAATACTTAATTTTTATCTACTTTTAGTTATTCTAAAATAAAACACCCAACCTTACTTCGAATAAAATCTTTTTGTAAAAAAATAGAACCGACTCCAAAAAGCAACTACTTTTCAAACAACTGAAAAAAGAAAATTCGTATGAAATGAAACTGTAAATTGCGCCTAAAAGTATAAAAAATAATTTCCTTCGCCAAACAACCTACAACACTACAATTAATCATAACTTTTGAAGTCGGCGCAAAATTAAATACAATTTAATTAGTTTTTAAAGGTTTGTTTTTAGATCGGCAGCAACAAATGCTATTCCCTCGAAAGATCCATTTTCATGTTTCCTTTATTATTTTATCACTGTATACAACTGCTCCATTAGTAGCATCTACATAGAACAGTGAACATTCTTCACAATGCAGTATTTATGTTTCTACGAAGTTAGAGTTTCCTTTGCAAATTTGGTATAACTTTGATAAATATCATCCTTAGTGGCTTTTGGATTTGGCGATCAAAACGTAATGCAAAAATATACACGCAAGATGTATATTTTCATAATATATATTGTACGAAGTATTGTTTCATATTCTTGATTACTCTCTTAATATACCTTATAAAAATAATCATGATATCCCAAAGAATTTAAATACGTTTGCCAGATAATTTTGTGATTTGAGAACGCCAGATACCAGCATCTTCGCTACCTTTTGCTGCTTACGAAATCTTATTTGTTTTCTTGAATCAAGGTAGTTTTCGGCTGCGTTTTGCAGGTGACAATGTGAGATGTGTATTTTGAATAGGATTTGATTTTTGTATTGAATGAAGTTATCAATTTTAATTTAATTTTGCGCCGACTTCAAAAGTTATGATTAATTGTAGTGTTAACAGTTGTTTGGCGAAGGAAATTATTTTATACTTTTAGGCCCAATTTACAGTTTCATTTCATACGATTTTTTTTTTTTTTTTAGTTTTTTGAATAGTAGTTGCTTTTTTAAGTCGAATCTATTTTTTTACAAAAATATTTTATTTTTCTCTTTTCAGTGAAAACTTATTCATATAGCAGAACATCAGAAGACGTTCGACGGTAGTTTCACAAATCACAACTTCAAAGAAAAGTCACGTAACTCAAAAAATTGTTTATGTCACTGAAAAATACATGAAATGCATCCAATGTGAGCAAAAAAGTTACACCTCCATCTAGAAAGTTATCCACACGAGAGACACTTGTGCCAGTTTTATTCTAGTCAAGTTATTTTTCTCAAATGCTACATTTTTAAGTTGTGTCACTTTTCTTGCCTTTATTGGATGTGAGCAAAAAACTATCTATTGAATGAACACGTTAAATTTAAAAGTCTTTAGAAATGTAAAGAAAGGATACCCTGTATTCGTAACCAAAAATTCTGTTAGGCATATATATTGAACTTTACAGTGAATACGTAACACCCGCTGTGCTATAAATTGCGCAGCGTAAAGCTCAAACAAAGAGCAAAATATGCATTGAAGCTGACGGACAGAAGTTTCAACATCGATATTTACATACTGCTTTTACCAGTGTAGCTGCATGCGTTCAGCAGTTAGAGTGAGAACAGACTTTTGTGAGTATCCTATTATTTGTTTATATCTTAATTAAATCATAATGAAACCTATTTCAGGCTAAGATCATTACGACAACAAAAAAAGTATTAAAATTAAATCATCTCTTACGAAGTTATAAGCTAACAAATTTCAGCAACAAACAACTATGAGAAACATGGTTTGTATTGAGAACCTCTTCCTTTATGAAGTCGGATTAAAACGTCTTTGCGTTAATGGATGTGACCGCATACAATAACCATACTTTGAATTTTACATAGCATAAATGTCACCCGCTGCGCTACATCATATGCAATGTCGTTCAAATGTGCACAAAATAGGAAATTGTGAACAAACAAATGCGCGTTTTAAGCGTTGTGTTTTTAGCATTAATGTCTAAACTAAGTTTTCGTACTAATTTGATGATGCTCTGAAATTTTATAATTCACTTTTTTCCCCTTTCTTGAACCGTTTCTGAGATAGGAATGATAACTCCACTATTTTCCACCAGGTGGTGCTGTAGGCGGTTGTATCGCGTAGCACATGTCCACTTTACTATAGCTACATACCACTTTTGTGACTATAGCTGCATCTGTTCAGCAGTCAAAAGAGTGAAGACTGACATTTTTGGGCACCCTGTATTTTCTTTTGATCGCAAAGATATTACAATGGGACCTATTTCAGACCAAGACCTTTACAATAAAACAAAAAGTATCAAAATCGGATCATCCGTTCAAAAGTTATGAGCTAACGAACAAAAAAAAAAAAAAAAAAAACATACGCTTACCTCCTCCTTTTTGAAGTCGGTTAATTAGAGCATCTCTTACGAAGTTATAAGCTTACAAACACCAACAACAACACATAGCTCGAATTAAGAACACCCTCCTTGTATTTTTAGCATCAATGTCTAAATTATCTTTTCGTACTAAATCGATGATGCTCTGCAATTTTATAATTCCCTTTTTCAATCTGTCTTGAACCGTTTCCGAGATAGGAACGCTAGCATGAATGTCTAAACTATCTTTTTGTACTAAATCGGTGATTCTCTTCAACTATGTAATTCACTCTTTTCTCTAGAACCGTTTTCGAGATCGGAACACTAACTCCGCTATTTTCAACCAGGTTTCGCTGCAAGCGGTTTAACCTTGTACTGCATGGCCACTTTGCTATATTTACATACCATTTTTATCACTATAGCTGCAGCCGTTTAGCAGTTAAAAGAGTTTGGACTGATTTTTTTCGGGCACCCTGTATTTTCTTTAAATCGTAAAGATATAACAATGGGACCTATTTCAGACCAAGACCTTTTCAACAAAACAAAAAGTATCAAAATCGGAGCATCCGTTCAGAAGTTATGAGCTAACAAACATAAAAAAAAAACATACGGTTTGAATTGAGAAACTTCCTTCTTTTTTGAAGTCGGTTAAAAATCGAAATCCACCATTTCTTGAACAAAATAAAAAAAAAATCTTTTTTAATTGAAAAAAACTGAAAAAAAAAACCTGGCTTTTTGTTTTGTGAGATTCTAAAAACACTTGTTCTAAAAAACACTTGTAATAAGCCGCGATTTTTTAGTTCAACGCGAACAACGGGGGAGACTTAACCTCTAGAAACGAGAGATCTTTCAGAATTTCACATTTGTCGTCAGAGACCGTTTTTGGAGGTTAAAATCGCTCGAAACTGCGGCATAGTGGTGCGCGGCGTCCTTCCGTCTTTGAATCTTTTCAACTGTCTCCTAGCCGCCGGTGAACTAACAACTGTATATTAGCCGTAACGATTTGGACAGAACTAGACCAGAAGAGCAAATCGTTATTATTGCGTTTCATTACAACTGGTTTCCACGTAATGATTAGGCTAAAATACAGCCATGAACGACTAATAATTTTTCTTCAGTAACCCTCAAATTACATACGAAAAAACATATAATATGTGGTTTAAATGTAAAGTTCGTAGAAAATCGTTAGAGCCGTTTTAGAAACATCGACTTTTTGACCCACTTCGGGTTTTTCAATTTTCACCAGAACGTAGTAAACTGATGTGTAAATTGTGCAAGCCTTAAATATACAGTTTGGTAGTTGTATGCTTTGAAAATATAATAGTCAGTAGTCAGTTCCCAACCCATCTTAAATTCACGAAATAATTTCGGCAATTTTTCAATTTTTGTCATAACCATAGTTATGTTATTACTTACAAACTTTGAATAAACACCATAAAATGCAATAAACTCGCAACAATTGTTTCGGGTCGAAAAAACCACGACCCTTCATCAGGCGAACAAAGTAAGCACGAGTGCTGCAATCAAAGCGGCAACGCACAAAATCGTTTAAAATAAAAAGAAAAAGTTTATAAAGTAGAAACTAAATATAGCTACTGGTGTGAGTAGAATTGTACCAAAACACAAGGAAATAAATAAATGAGTGAGATTAAACATATAACAATCAAAGGATAACAAAAATTAAACTAAAATCTAAGTTACGTGAGTAATTTCCAAGCATCAGAGAAGAAAGGAGTGGAAGAAATATCATTAACAAGATTTTTCGTCTCCCCTGACGTCGATTTGTCCAATTTACTTTCTTTGGTCAATTCGATTGACCCATGCATTCAATTCACTATTGAGGTTGAACAGGATTGCTCTTTGCCTTTCCTTGACGTTCTTGTGAATAAAGAAAAGGATTGTTTCTCAACTACTGTTTTTAGAAAACCATTCTCAGTCTCTTTGCCGCCGCATGCTCTCTCTAACCACGCCCCTCAACAAAAAATGTCTGCTTTTTACACTTATGTTTACCGTGCCTTACACATTTGTTCTGATCCGTCTAATCTTTCGAAAGAAATTAATTATTTAAAATCTCTTGCTCTCTCTCGTGGCTATAACCCATCTATCATCGATAAAGCTCTATATAAATTTAAGAATCCTAAACGTTCTGCTCCCAAATTAAACGATCATAGTCTCATCCCAGTTGTTTTACCTTTTTATTCTTCACTCTCTTTTAAAATCTCTAAAATTCTTTCACCGTTTGGTTTCAAAGTTATTTACAAACCCGTCAATAAAATTAAATTATCTTCTCTTAAGGATCCCATTCCCATCGAAAACCGTTCTGGAATTTATTTAATTCCGTGTTCGTCCTGCAACTTAGGTTATATTGGTCAAACTAGGAGGCGTTTGAAATACAGAATAAATGAGCACCGTCGGAATGTTCGTAATGCAGAGATTACCAAATCTTCTATTGCTTCCCACTGCTGGTCTCAAGGTCATCGTTTTGATTTTTCCAAAACTAACATAATTTCATCTCCTGTCTGTTCCTCCCATTTGGATATTCATGAAGCATTTTACATATTTAAAAATTCGAAAAATCTTGTTAATGATATTTCTTCCACTCCTTTCTTCTCTGATGCTTGGAAATTACTCACGTAACTTAGATTTTAGTTTAATTTTTGTTATCCTTTGATTGTTATATGTTTAATCTCACTCATTTATTTATTTCCTTGTGTTTTGGTACAATTCTACTCACACCAGTAGCTATATTTAGTTTCTACTTTATAAACTTTTTCTTTTTATTTTAAACGATTTTGTGCGTTGCCGCTTTGATTGCAGCACTCGTGCTTACTTTGTTCGCCTGATGAAGGGTCGTGGTTTTTTCGACCCGAAACAATTGTTGCGAGTTTATTGCATTTTATGGTGTTTATTCAAAGTTTGTAAGTAATAATTTTTTACAACGCCAGTTTTGTGATGCTTCTTTATTACATAGTTATGTTAGTAAAAAAAAAAAAAAAAAAAAAAAAAGAGAGAGAGAGAGAGGTTTGTATGCCATCCCATCTTACCTGAATTAACGAATTTAATATTTTAATATTTCTACCTCAAAAATGTGTACTCACGTTCGAAAATTTGACCCTAAAACAATACTTTCTCGATCCTATGGTAAGAGAAAGTTATAATAATCTAAAATAATAAATAAATAAATAAATATCTTTCTATTTAAATAATTTTACACTAACCTTTGCAACTGTTAAAATCAAATACTCCCAATTTTATGTTTTTTGTTTGTTCTTAAAAAATAAAAATATATTTATTTTAGATAGTAATTTTATAAGTCCAGTTAACTTTATAATATGTAAAGTATTTTAAGAGAATATTGATTGTAAAAAATTAATGGAAGGAATTTAGTTTCATTAAAAAAATTATCACAAACGAAAAAAAAAAAAAATAATAATAATAATAATAATAAAGTTTTTCTTTTTCATTTTTTTTTTTTTTTTTTTTTTTAAAGTAATTTATTTTTCAATTATGATAAAAGACAAAGTTTTATGTTTAAAATGATTTTCCTATGTTTATTTATATTTTCTTTTCCTTTTTTTTCCCGGAAACTAATTTAAAAATATGTTGTTTTTAATAAAGGGAATTTATTTATGTACCTAAAAATGGCAGATTTTTAATCTCGTAATGTATGCTATAGATGCATTTTTTTTTTTTTTTTTTTTTTTTTTTGCTGATTTTAATGCACACGTATTTTATTATAATTAGTAAAATATTAACTTTTCGTTTATTTTAAATCAAATAAAGAATTTTTGTTTTAAATAGCAATCTAAATAATTTCTTTTTAAATTACTTGTTTTATATGATAGTCAAGTAAAAATAATATTTAAAATAATTTTCTGAAAAATTTATGACGGGATATATTTGTTTGTCAACAAAGTTCCCGCCATTTTTTAAATTTTAATTTATACCGGAATCTATGTTTTGTTTTTTGTTCCATTTAAAGACGTAATCCACAGCATGAAGTTTAGGTCTTTAACGCGAATAAAAAACGCTCTTATTATAGGTTCTGGTAAAAAGTTAAAATTTTAAAAACGGCGGGAACTAAGTCGCCATCCAAATATAAAATATCCGAAGCAAGGTCTTTTGTTTGTTTATTGATAACATATACATCAGATTTGTATGCTTGACTCATAGTCCGTTTGTAAATCTTCATTAGATAATCACTGATAGCACATGGCAGTATTACGATACGAAAAAATGGAAAAATACCCTGGGCCAGCACGGGGATTGAACCCGCTCTCCTACGCTCGAAGGCGATTAGCAGTGTGGTGACATAACCACTCGCCCACGGAGAGCCCAGGCAAGGTATCCAAAAAAATATTAAATAAATAAACTTAAAATTCAATCTTTCGTAAAAAGAAAAAAATATGTATATATATAGTATTTCCGGCACGAGTTTGGGTGAGTAAAATACACAAACATTTAGACTCGTGATTTCTTTTAGAATGAAGATTAGTCGATAAGGAAGAATTACGTAATATCTTTCACATGTTGTGTTGTAGTTCAGGTATGAAGAATTGAGAAGCCCTAGCATAACCTGAACAATTTCTGTGTTTAATGTGACTTATGTCGTTTATTGAAAAAGCTCGTTGTCATCGGATGATAGAAGATATGTTTGACAGCAAAATGAAACACACTAATGATTAAAACAATTAGTATGCGTATTATAAGGTAGTTAATAACCCTTTGTAAAATATGTTATATATATATATATATATATATATATATATATATATATATATATATATATTCACATATAAATCCCCCTTATAAAAATAATTTATTGCATTATTGAAGATGAATGTCTAGAATATGATGCATTTTAGTTCTCTATGATGTTTTTGTACAAAAACACGGTATTTTTTTTTTTTTTTCAAATTTAAAAATATAATTAACTTAGATACTAATTCTTAATTTATTAAAAATGAATGGTACAGCGTTCAGAAACGAGGCATATGTATGTATAAATAAAATGTAATCGATGAACAAAAATACACGAATGTATTTTGATAATCATATTGTTGTTAGCAATACATTGTAAGTTTTGAACAACTACCTCACAATAAAGATGACGCAGAGTGTTACTTTAAGAATTTGAGGCGCTTTCTTGTAGATATCAGACAGTTTCAATAATTAGCGATTCTAAAATGATGAATAATGTGCAATTTTGTTATTTTGTTTTTAAATAATTCTTTTATCTACTGTATTGATTCATTAATTGGAAAATTCAATTTAACTCTCTTCTGCGATGACTATCGCATTTTAGCTTCAACTAGCGGACTTAAACCACTTCGCTGGTCAGTATGTCTAAACAAATCACGAAATTTGAAAATAAAATATGCACAAATTAAATTATTTAAATTCCGATGAAATTGGTCCAGCACCCAGTATGGATTAATGCTTCCTTCGACAGCGTATCTCCTGTCTCAATATAGTTGTTTCAAGTCACCGCAGCCTGTGGCAGCGCCTTACCGCGGCACGCTGCGCGCACAGACATGCACGAGTTCACGCATGAGCGTAGGTTGGAGTCCCCACTGCCTTCGGCAGCTTATTTTCCTCTTGCACTGTCCCAAGTCTGTTTGTAGAGGAAAATCGTGTCTGAAAGAAAAGTTACTATGCTATAAGGGCAGAATAAACATTGGATAAAATTTCAAAGTCATAGTAGAATGACTGATGGACACAAGAAATGAAATAAACAAAATTCTGTCTTAAAGGATGTCCTTTCTATGATGAAGAGTGAAAAGAAACAAACTGGCAAATTTTCTATGTGATACGGCCATTGTGATGAAAGATTGGTAGATGTGATGTAATAATCAAAATAGAATAATTCCTATTAAAAAATATATAGGTCCCTAACTTTCTTTCTACTTGTCAGATTGTGTATTTCAATAGTTTTAAACCGTTCCCGAAAGCGTGGATAATTTTGTAATTAAACGTGAGTAAATCGGTCTCCTTTCTTAATTTTAATCCTTTCTAACAAAGTTAAAAAATATTCTTCGACCACATTTCTTAAAACTGTGGTGGCCTCAGCGCAATTGTTGACTCGACGAAACCAGTGTTAAAATAGGGGATATAGTCATCTGAATAAGAGAAAATAAGCGATATGAGAGCGCCAAATTACTGGATGCTTTCTAAATCCCAAGCTGTCGATTACAGTCATTTGTAAAAGTTTATGACCACCCATAGATAAATCAGATTTTATGGAATTCTGCAAAAATAACATACATATTTTACATATAAAAGAAAAAATAGACTACTGTAATTAGAGTCAGTATTTTGTAGGACCTCCATTGTTTTTAATAACTTGTGCAATCCTCTTAGTAATGCTATAAATAGGAGACTTGCAGTAAGCTTTAGGACTGTCTTTGCACCAGACATGCTTTATTGCTTCAACAAGCGCCATAGCAGTGGATGGTTGCTTTTCGGCGAATTTATGTTTCACAAAACACCACAAAATCTCTATTGTATGCAAATATCGACTGTTACCTGGCCAGTCAAGCACTTTGATTTTCTGTGCCCTCAAGCACTTTTATTTTCTCTCTTGACAATCTTCGCCCTGTGACACCGAGCCCAATGATGCATGAAAATTGAACATTTATGAACACGCATGTGAATTTTCAAATTTTCACGTAACAAATTAAGGTACTGTTTTCCGTTCATAGTGTGTTTAGGTGGCACAAAATACAGACTAGCTGTACCGGACATAGACATTGCACCCTTTGGCTTAGAGGATGTTTCACTGTTTGAATCGTATGTATCTCATCATATCTTTCTTCCCTTGAGCGGCGAATACTTGTAGCCCATGTAGAAAATTTCTGAACCCTTGAATCATCCGAAAAGAAGATACTACTCAACTGCTGTACTGTCGAATTCTGATATCGTCTGGTGAAAGTAAGTCGTGTAAGTCGTTTCTTTTCATACTTGGAGAAAGTCTAGGTTTCCCTGCCGGTTTATGGGATGATAAACCAAAACCTTTAGCCTA
The DNA here is from genome assembly GCA_963930645.1 of Salticus scenicus. Classification (NCBI taxonomy): domain Eukaryota; kingdom Metazoa; phylum Arthropoda; class Arachnida; order Araneae; family Salticidae; genus Salticus; species Salticus scenicus. Next base: position 297,723,394 of record OZ005650.1, on the reverse strand, counting down.
ACGTGTTGAAAAAGTACTCAAACTGAAGTTTGTGCCTTTTGCAGCCAGAGAATGTCTAATCGTATTGCAGGAGGTTCTTGGAACTCGTGCGACCATCCTCCTTATCACACGATCATCACGCGCACACGTTTTTTCTATGGCGACCGCTTCTCTTAAGGTCCACAAATTTTCCTGAAATTTTAAATTTTCTAATAGATTGATGCACAAATGTCTTGCTCCCATTTACCCTCGAACTTATTTGACGTTAAGAAAATTACACAACAGCATTGTCTACGACAAAATCCAATAAACAAATGGCGATAAACATGCCGGCTACTTTTATTTATAGCAGTAGAATGCGCTTGTTGCAATTAGCACATGAGATGACGCACTAATCAGCGCAAATGATGCGATGCGTTAAAATACTGAAAATCGGCTTTTGGTCTTAAACTTTTGCAAATGACTGTAATTTGGCATCCCTCCAAACTTTTGGACTGTTTCTTACTGCTAGTTTTAGGAAACGTGGTTACACTATACTTATGACTTCGGTTTATGTGTCTTTCTATAAATAAAGAAAAAAAATGAAAATGTAAAGTTTTTTATTTATTTTTTTATTGGTATGAGTTTTTTAGTAAATATTTAAGAGTTCTTAAGCTTTTATAAACATTTTAGTTATTAATTTTTTAAACTAATTAGAATAATTTAATTTGAATGATCATTTCGGATTTCTTGGATAATTTCCCAATTTTGATATAATAACTGAGACTTATGTGCAAACAATAACTATTGAAGGACAGGAAAAGTAGTATTAAAATCAATAGTAACTATAATATTTAAATGTAGATGGTGACACGAACCATCATGTTATAAAGCTTCAAACTTTTGTTCTGTTGTTGTCCGGTTGAGGTCACTATTAGCTTTAACCATTCTCTAGAATTCACAGATCATTTTGAAATAAATAAATAAAATAAAATAAAAAGAACGATAAATCATGTGCTTCCCATGAATTACTAACACTTTCCAACTGTAGGTACTCGTCTAATCGTTTAAACATCAATGTTTGTTGGATATGTTAACAGACATTGGTTAGACTGATAGACTAATTGAATTCATAATCACTCTTAAAAAATTTTGGAAAGTTTTAAAGATGCTTAACGCAAATGTAAATGCAATTCCATCAATTTCCAATTGTTGCCCTTGATGTATCACAAAGTATTTTAGTATAGCATTGTTATTCTGAACGCTAAACATATCATATTCTGTATAAAACATCATTTTAGTATATTAAAAATAAATGTCAATTTCATTTTGTTTTTTGCAGATAAAAATTATTTAAATGTGATGTATAAACGCGTCCCTCATAAATCGCATATTTTGCACGTTCCTTTACACAAACCTGTTGTTTAGTGCCTATTAATGTCATTTTAAATAAGAAACATTGCACAGTCAATCTGAATATGACATATAATTGTAAAGAAAGTCTAAAAGTATTTACTGCCTCTGGAGGCAGGCAGAAGGACAGATAGACAGACGGACAGTCAGAAAGACAGACAGACGGACAGTCGGACAGGTAGACTAATTCAAATGATATTCGCTCTTAAACAGTGTTAATAGAAATGTTAAATGCTTATTAAAAATTAAAATGCAATTCCAGCTATTTTCTTTTATAGCCCTTAATATATATGACTATTTTTATGGGCCCTGTAAATCTTAATATTAACTGTACGATATAATATTAAAAACATTCTTTTGTGCACACGAATAACACTTCAATTTCATTATGAATTGTGCAGAAGAATGTTTTTGAAAATATGGTATATCGAAATGCCTCCCGTAAAACGCAATGCTTTGCAATATTTTCGGGTTTCGCTGTCGCATCGAACGTATTCTATTGATGATATCGCTTTAATTTAAGCTATTTACAAAAATAACTCATTACATTTGTATAATAAATTGTATTACAAAAAAAAAAAAAAAAAAAAAAAAAAAAAAAAAATCAAAGCAGTCTTTGGGGACTACCGATAAAAGTGAAAACTAAGTAACTTGTGAATTGTATCGTCGAGCTATTAGATTATTATTTTCGAATTATTTTCGGTTTGTAAAAAAGTGTTTATTATCTGTATTATATGATTCGGCACAATATTTGTAGCTACCCATATTAAATGAACTAAGCCTTATATTAGGTAAAATATTGATTACTCATGAAATTATTTTAATTAGTAGCTGAGATACAAAAGAAAACCGATTTAGGACACCTCAAAACATGTAAATCAGGTGGAATCTGGAATTTCTCATTTGATAATATAAAAGAACTTTGAAATATCTTTCGAATGATGTATTAAAAATAATTTAATCATAATTAGAAATTGAAATATTGAAATTTTAAACTATTACAGCGTCATCTGGAGGTAGAAATTTCTGTAAGCTACTGTTCGATTCCAAATCAGCAAAGCTTTCAAATGATGTATTACTTATGAAATTGTTTTAATTAGTAGCTGAGATACAAAAGAAAACCTATTCAGGAAACCTCAAAACGTGTAAATCAGCTGCAATCTCGAATTCTACTTTCGATAATATAAATTGGTAAAAAATATGTTTCTTCTTATGGAAAGCCTTCGCTGACGATGACGCGAGTTTCATGATTTTTGTTCACCCAAAGTACTCAACTCACCTAAAGAAGTTTTCACTTCAAATGGAAAACTTTCGCTGACGATGACGCGAGTTTCATGATTTTTGTTCACCCAAAAGTGCTCAACGCGCCTGTAGAAGTTTTCACTTAAAAAAAAAAAAAAAAAAAGTTCATTGTTTTCAAGTAATGATGCTCATGGAAAATAAATTTAATACGTATTGCATCCTGAATGCAGAATGTTTTTCACAGATATATATATATATATATATATATATATATATATATATATATATATATATATATATATATATATATATGTAAATAGTTTGTTAAGTTTCAGAAAAATTGCATTGGATGGATTTCAAACACTGAAATGCTATGTTGAATGAAATTATTATACCTCTATGAATATACATGCTGTTCTTGATATAAGTAAAATGCTTTTCAAGGGTAATTTCTCAGAGTAATTAGAAACAGATATTTAAGAAAAAATTTCTTTTGTCCTCTATTTGATGTCAGCACAAAAATGTTGTTAAAATATTTGTGGTAATATGTTCATTATAAGCCAGGGATGGCAGGATTGTTCGTCGTACGTTTTTTAATATAGTCCTTACAACGTCCATGATCAAATGAGTCTGGTCATTTGAATTGTAATATAAGTACCCATACTTTTGTAGCTTTCATATTATATATTAAAGAAACTAATATTCAACTTCCTCTTAAAAGAAATGTTATTTATATATATTAAACACCTAAATTGTCAAAAACGAAGAAATATAAATCACCATGGTTCAAAAAAACTAATCATAGTTATTTTCATAATACGTATGTATACCATATGACTATCCAATTTAATAATTAATAGAACTTAACGATTAAATACAAAAAATAAAAACACTTCACCAAACCACAATGTATTAAATTATATTTTAAGCTATATAATTTATTACTATTTGTTAAATACAATATGTATGAAATGTGTTTGAAAAGAAATGTAATATCGAAATGACTCTATTATATTAATTCTGAAGATTTTAAGAAATCAAAAGTCAAAGCCACCTTTATAATGCATAAAACAAAAGACGCCATATATCCTACTTTTGTGTTTATGAAAAATCACATAAGAAAAGAAAAAAAAAAAAAAAACACTTAGCATTTTACTGAAATAATAAACAATAATATATATATGTATATATATATATTAATTTAATAAATGCTATGCTCTGAAAAAAAAAAAGATTATCTTTTCAATAAATATAAAAATGGCTTTTCTTTTTTTAATCTTTTATAAAGGAAGGTTTTAAGACGGTAAAATAAAATTTTTTTATGAAAGAGTATATCAAATAACATTAAAAATATAGACAACAATGAAAAAAACAATATAATCGTGAAAACAGTCATATTATTATATTAATCATTTGAGATAATTTATATTGTTTTCGTTTTTGTGTATAAAATATAGCGAAGAGAGAGGGTTATTATCCTAATTGTTTTGTTTTTATTTTTTATAATTATATAATATGAAAATAAATAAAAAAACATGTCAATCGATACATACATATATATTAAAGACTGTCGACAATTTCGTTCACGAAAATGTTTAACAAATGTAGTCTATTAAATAGGTAAAAATATGTCGACATTTATAAATTATCTATTCGAAAATTTTAACATAAAATTTAAAAGAAAAATAGCGTATTGGATTGTATTTTTAGGTATCTTGTCTGAAAGTAGAAAGTGGCAAAAAAAAAAAATAACTTTCATGTATTAGGTCGTTGCAAACGTTCGTGCGGCTTTTTATTGCTTCATTTCACAAAAATACATCAAATAGAATGACAATTTTTAATCAAAATACTCTCCATTACTTTCTACAACCGTTGCCCATTTTTCGGGTAACAAATGTACACCACGGCGATAGAAGCTCTCGTCTTTGGAGGCAATGAAATGATCCGCGCCCGCACGAACTTTTGCAACGACCTAATATATGTCACAATATCACTGAATAGCTATAAATTTAATTAAATTGTAAGCATCATTAAATATATTTTGAAGTATAAAGATATGCGAATTTATTTAAACATTTATGCTATCTTCATATTTTACAATCATATTTTTTTTCTGTAATTATAAAATTTGTAACTAATATTGAGGTAACCCCTTTAGTAAAATTCTATATTTAAATTGATGTTTCAATTCTTTAACTGTTTAAACGTAATGCAAAAAACGTGTATTTTCTCTCTAAATATGACGCAAATTTAGCAAAATTCTTTTCATGTATAAATATATATTTTGGCTTAACCATGACGTAAATTTCAACAGCGAGAACAATTTCTTAATTATTATAAAATGAATATTTCAAATTTAAAAAGTTGCCAGTTTATGATTATTAAATGCATTACTACTTGGTCATGCTCTTGTCATTAATTCTGGAGAATAAAAGAAGAACTTTTGCAATAAGAAAAAATATTTTGTCGGGGCAAAAATCAAAACGAGTTAACGACAAACAGAATGGGTAAGAATTGCCAGTTTAGCTCAGCTATCCTTTTCTAAGTTTCATAGATATACTAGTTAATACCCGTCAAAATTTGACAGATGATATGCAACTGAAATCACTTCACGCCATAAAGTTTAAAACACCCTTGCTTTAATATTTCACTTTGCTCTTAACCGGTTTAAAACCCCCTGCCCAATTTCCCATATTTGTAAAACCACTTGGATATAATCCAAAATATTAACTTATTGTATTCTAAAATTAAACTGCAAATCGGAATAAAGTTAAAATTGTTTTAACTGGAATAGTATTATAACACTTTATTCTATCAAAATAGTATATTTCAACAAAAGTATACTGTTAAAAATAATTAAATAAATTTTTACTAGTATAAAATATCAATATTTTAATATTATTCTTTTCAAATTACTTTTACGCTAATATAGTATCGGAAGGAAATATCAGAAATTATAATAATTAGATAAATAATAAATAAATAAATAAATAAAATAAAATAAAATCCCCTTTGATTTTAAATATTTATCTCCACCTTTTCTAAACAAAGTTTTCAACTGATGAAAGTTAACTTTTAAAGAACAATAAACTTTGATAATTTGTTAATTTTAAAAGATTTTTTTTTTCTTTTTATTTCTTTTTTCTTTTTTTTTTTTCTTCTAAGAAATGGAAAAAAATAATTTAAAAAATATGGTATAATATATTGACATGACAACAGATGGCGCCACATTCAGTGTAAAGAAATTTTCGGCGAGCGAAAATGCATATGAAGATAACCGATGCCGATACGTATTCGCGAATTTCTTTGTTTTTATTAGGTATACTTCCTTGGAAAATATGAATTAATCGTGTGAATTATTTTTATGATTGAGCCACGGAGTAATATTAACTTTAATTAGGCGTTAATGAGCTTTAATTAGGCGTTTGCCATAGACATATGAATACTAATGTCGTCTGCTTGATCTATCATCGGTATTCTGCATAAAAAAAGAATATTCCCGTTCCCAATTGGTTCAACATTTTCTCGCGCATGCCCAGATCGTACGAATTTGGTCTTACAGAATATCCTTTGTGTTTTAATATTATAGATTGTTTGAATTAGCGTGGTTGTACTGCTTACTTCATATATGATGAATTCATACGATGTAATTTTAAACTGACAGACATTAAGACTTAAAAATTGATGATTTCTTTTATAATTTATTCATAATTTATTTAATATTATGTGGTTTTATCCTTAATATTAGCTTAATTAGTTTAAGATACAATATAAGCTGACGTTTTACCTTAAAACATCAGATGATCCGATTTCTGTTGTGAAAATTTGTAAGCTAATATCTTTAAAATACCCAGCTTCATGTATACTGTATTCTAAAATATTTAACAATTTTGGGAATTCTTTTAAAAAAGTGTAACATCTGTACAATATAATTTTTTCAAAATTCTTTAATCTTTTTTTTTTTTTTTTTTTTTTGAAGAATAGTTATGGGATAGGCTAGAATCATTGCAGATGAATTACTGGCAAATTATATGTTTTGTTATAATATTGTATATATACATTTGCTTTTCCTTAGTTATAAGAAGGATAAACACTGTGTTTGAATGGTGAAATCAAACGTCGAAAAAAATGCGATGTGTTAAAGTAAAGTAAAGTAAAGTAAAGTAACTTCTTTTGTTTAAAGGTAAATAAACTATTTTTAATTAAAAAAATATTCCTATGTTCTCTTTACATTATATAGAAATGAATATAGATAAATTTTATAGAGAGAATTTAATGTAAAGAAGAATCTTCTAGAAAAGTTTTTAAAATTTTTGGAACTAAGTATGTAAATAAGAGATAAATGAATAGGAGTTTAATTTATTTTTAGAAATATTTAAATGAGATATCACATCGCAGCTGCATATTTTCAATGAACTTCTAAAAATTCAATTAAATGATTGAATAAAGTTTAGTTATTAAATAAAGGATATTTTTATTTATTTATTATTTATTTATAATTTATCTGTTTCACATTTTTCAAAATATAAAGAATATATTACTTAATTAAATTACAATTTTTTTTATAATTTTTTTCTATTGCTCACAAATATTCTAATGTGATAAAAAGGCAATATTAAAAATGTGAAAGAATTATATTGTCTTTACACAAATAATAATTATCATAAAAATAAAGTACAATAGGAAAAAAGAAAATCTTTTGCCCTTAAAATGATCTGGTGTAGAACTTACACAACTTTTCCTTAACTGTATATTTCAACACCATAACGACAGATTGCAGATAAAGCGCGGAAATAAAAGGTAACGTATTTAAATATACGTTAAAAAGAATCCAAACTAGGTTTGGGAACAATTTTATTTGATAAATAATTCTTTATGAGGTAACTAGCCCCACCAACGCCCCGTTTAAATATAATGCCTTCATTTATATAGAATTCAAGGTTGTTATTGCACTAAAAATTTTATTCCAAACTATTCAGAAAACATTCATTTACTTAGTCAGAAAAATTCAAGTCAGACTATGGGCACCTCCCAGAAGAAAGATTCCAGGTTAAGGCTGTAAAAAAACTGTTGATGATAAATGATGTATTTCCTCGTAATGTTGCGTCGTGACAAACGTACAACTTTGAATTAAATTCTTTAAATTAAATTACGAAAACAATAGCTCATTTATACCAATCGCTATTTGGATGAATGTATAAATAAACCCTCTCAAACAAGAAAACTATAATTATATTTACAGTTTTAAATACGAAGTTATTCTTATATGACGTCACTGAAAAGCTAACATTTAACATTTGAAAGGATTTAGCCGTAAAAATACAATTTGATGGCAGATTCGGACAAATTAGTATATTAGCGGCTTTTGCCCATAAAACAATGTCAGTTATTCGAAATTAAACTTTTATGACATCAATTTACGGACTTTGACTGTTTAGCTAGCAAAACAGTCATTTCCTGTAAAATTATGTGGTCTAATCCCGTGATTTCACATTTTTTTTTTACAGTGTTCAGCACTTCATGAAACTTATAATTTTTAATCGAATTTTTAAGTACCAATCTCTTATGACCTTCAAGATAACACATTTGAATTGCCTGCAATTTTTTGTTTTTAAGTTACGTTGATAAATGCCATATGCGAAGGTCTATCAGGAATGCACTTCCAGAATTTTCCATTATATACATATATATATATATGCTTAATTCATTTTATTTAGTGCAGCCTATAGATGTTAAAATTTACATACAGTAATTTCACCCGTAGATGTAATGTATTTCAATTTTCCTAGATGTCCCTGTATTATAATTCTTTGCTTTATCCTATCTATAACTTTTGTGCATCATCCTCATATGGTACAGATTTAGAGTACCGAGTTTGGACGATCTGCTATTATTTATTTTTTAGATATGCAACCGCGTTAAACATAATTTTCGGATTCTCAACACATGTTAATATAACAAAAACTAAACTTTTAAAGTATGGCGACAAAGCAATACTTTTCCTACAAGTTTAGTTAAATAAACACTGTTTCGTTATATAATATTATTTTTTGCATAAAATTATAATATTTATTAAATTAATAATTTTCATATTCCAAATTCACATTTGTGACATGACGTTGTTTTCATTTATTATCTACCTTAAACTTTTTGTTTGAAAACTATGAAATACTTTCCTGTTTAATAACGGACACTTTGTTGAATGTGTAACAGTAAGAAGTTTCATTCATGTATTTCATAGTCTTTTACTAATATGAGTTTTATGTGTTATTCAAACAAATACTGTAAGTATTTTACAATTATATTAATTTCATGATCTATACAAAATTTATATCGTCATATAAAATATTTTAACTTTATTTAATTGAGGTAACTATGGACTACCAAATTATAAATGAAAATTGGAATCGAGCCTCGAGGAACCCTAATTTGAAAAGTGAATATATATATATATGTTTTAAAACGGATTTTTTTTTCTACCTCTTAAGACGATTTTGTAAAGAAAAAGTATGGTTTCCATCTGAAACAATTGAATTTTTGTTACATAGGATCCTCAGGGGCCCAATGCTCACTTACGATACCTAATGCAAATTCATTACTTGCATGCACAAAACTTTTGAAATCTATGTTATCAGATAAATTGCTTTCCTTTTGAGATAACTAGGGGTTTTAAGATTTTTATTCGAACATAACAATCATTGCCCTGGGCCCCTACTTTGAAAAATGAAAAAAAGTAGTTTTTGAAATTGTTTTTTTCTCTTTACACGATTTCGCGAAAAAAGTGTATTTTCCAAATTAGAAAGTCTTTATTCACCAACCTTAATTCATTTTAGATAATTGGAAAAGCTGAAGTGGAAGGCTGAATTTTATACCAACTATGTGAAAAATACCAGAGCGGGGAATTGAACCCGGGTCTTCCGCTTAACGCGCCGCTGCTCTACCACTGAGCTACCCTGGGTTATAACCAGATAGGCATTTCTCACATAATAATCATTGACAAGGTCACCGAGTCTGCAAACGCAGCTATATAAAGTGACACTATTAATCGTGGCACAACTCCAATAGACCACGAAATTCTAAATTAGAAAATTTTTATTCATCAACCTTAATTCATTTTAGATAATTAGAGTGGAAGGCTGAATTTTATACTAACTATGTGAAAAATAACAGAGCCAGGAATCGAACCCGGGCGTTCCGCTTAACGCGCGGATGCTTTGCCACTGAGCTACCCTGGGTGATAACCAGCTAGGCATTTCTCACACAGTAATCATTGGCAAGGTCACCGAGTCTGCAAACGCAGCTATATAAAGAGACACTATTAATCGTGGCACAACTCCAATAGACCACGAAATTCTAAATTAGAAAATCTTTATTCATCAACCTTAATTCATTTTAGATAATTGGAGTGGAAGGCTGAATTTTATACCAACTATGTGAAAAATACTTCAGCCGCGAATCGAACCCATGCCTTCTGCTTAACGCACGGATAGTCTACCACTGACCTACCCTGGGTGATAACCAGCTAGGCATTTCTCACATAATAATCATTGGCAAGTTCACCGTGTCTGCAAACGCAGCTATATCAAGTGGCGATATTAATCGCGGCACAACTCCAATAGACCTAAAAATTCTAAATTAGAAAATCTTTATTCATCAACCTCAATTCATTTTAGATAATTGGAGTGAAGGCTGAATTTTATGCCAACTCGGTGACCTTGCCAATGATCATTATGGGAGAAATGTCTAGCTAGTTTTCACTCAGGGTAGCTCAGTGGTAGAGCATCCGCGCGTTAAGCGGAAGTTCCGGGTTCGATTCCCGGCTCTGCTATATTTCACATAGTTGGTATAAAATTCAGCCTTCCACTCCAATTACCAATAAATAAGTAAATAAATAAAAAGTGTATTTTCCATTTGAAAAGCTCTCATTTTGTGTCACGTGGGGCCCTAGGTTTCCCGAAGGCTCACCTGTGATACCGAATCTGACATATAATTAGATTTCAAAAAACTTTTGAAATCAGTGTACTTAGTTACAGTTATTTACGTTTAAGATGATTGAGGGTTTCCAGAATTGTAATTAAACAAAGAAATCGGTCCCCGAGGACTTACAGTTTGATAAAAATGAAAAAATAAATAAAATACTTGATTTAAAATAGATTTTTTTCTGCTTAACACTATTCTCTGGAGGCAAATCATGGTTTACATTTGAAAAAGATTGAATCTGTGCTACTCGGGACCCTCAGGCACTGCCGGGCCACCTATGATACTTCATCTTACAGATTATTTAAATGCACGAAATTTTTGAAATCAATGTGTTCAGCGAAATTGCCTTACGTTCGAGAAATTTTGGTGTATCCAGGCTAATGAAACACCCTAAATCAAACTAAATCACTCTTTTATCTGTCTTTTAATATGCATGTTTGAATCTATTTTTCTCTCTTTGTGTTTTACTTTGTGTTTCACTTTGTGTTTCACTTTGCAGGTGATCCCTAAGAGATTTAACTATTATTTTTTTAAAAATAAGGATAACAACATTTCGCATTAAGCTCAACGGACTATTTCGTTTGTTTGAATAATTTAAAAGAGTATTTTAAAACTAATGGATCATTATTTGATTTTTATCATCTCGTAGATAACCCCCTAAAGTAACGAATTTCGCATGAAAAAATGGATGCTTAAATTGCAGGAAAAAGTGGAGTAAGTAATCATTTTTAAATTTAAGTAACTCAGATACAATTTTAGTTAGGATATGACGTTTCTTTTGTTTTGCTTCTTAGACTGAGGACAACATTTTTCTAAATATGACTCATAGGAAAAAAGGAATCGCATAAAAATTAAATGTCCTATTTTAATATTTATACAGCACCCTATTCAAAAAAGCCCATATCTGAAATCCACAATTTATTTGAACCGTTTTTGTAATTGAAAGTATGAATCTAGGACTAACGTTTGCGAAAATAAAGGTCGTTTATGTTAAATGTGGACATCCTCTCTATATATATGTGTGTGTGTGTATCAACAACTGATATAACAATGGTATAAAATGTACCATTACTACTGATATATTTTGTAGAATTTAGGGTTTCTTTTATCTAAAATTATTGATTTTGAAGAATATTTTTCTTTGACTTCAGTATATCTTAAAAAAACATTTATTTGATAGACGATATTTTAGTCATTTTGACAAAGTCATTACGAAAATTGTATTTTTTCAGGTGATTAATCATTATCTGCTTTCGAAATCGCGTTATTCAAGAGTTTCAAGATCATTAACAACATGAGCTGTAGCATTACGTTTCATATTTTAGTAAATTTTGTGTTTCAATGACAGTAAATGACTTTCTTACACTAATGCTTTATATATTGAAATGAAATTTCCAAAAATGTCATTTTATCTCTGTATAATTTAACTAGACATTAAGGACATATGTAAAATATATCTTCAAGTTTTAAGACGTTTTTGTCTTTATATGATGATTAACGATAGAAACATTCTACCAAAAATGATCTTTTTATAATTACTTTAGAAAATACTTTTTAATTTCAAATACAAAGAGTAGAAAGTCTTTACTGAAAAAATATAGGGAAGCATAATTTTTTTAAAAAAGAATGATTATTATTATTTTTTTTATTTGTGTAACTATTAAAAAAAATGATTTTAAAAATGCGGAATATAGCGTATATTAATTATTTTTTAAATTATCTGTATTCCAATATGTATATATACATGAGGGAAACTTAATTTAATCTTCCCAAACATAGCGCTGGGAAAAAGAACGCATTACCATAGCAACATTGTATTGTCTCCAATTGAGTCTGATTTATAATTGATATAAAATAATTGAAAATAATTGATGCATTTTATTTTCTTTCTTCTCAAAAAAAAAAAAAAAAAAAAAAAAAAAAACATTTTTTTAAATTTTCTGTTATATCTATATGAAGTGAAAGTACATATTTATAAAGAGTAGAAAACGCCTATTAATTGATACCATTGACATCAGAATGTCTGAAATCACAGACGTTAAATAACTGTTGAAATTGAAATTCGATCTTTGTCGTAATCTCAAACTAGCAGTTTAAAAAAACCGTCAATAAAGTTCCGAACTGAACGACAAATAGTCAATTTTAGCAGCTTTTGAAGGAACTTAAAGTGAATCATATCGGTGTGATATTTCACGACTAATTGAGCCTTTTACTTTTAATTTTTAATTTTAATTATTTTATAACATGCAAATATGTTCCAACTATTATTTCAACCAAATAAACAGTAAGCTACATGTTCTAAAACAATATCGATTTGTCACCAATTTCTGTAACAGAGAATAGTTTAATCAGCTTTCTATCTATAATCAGTCAAATTGGTCACAAACTTTAAACTATTCCACAAAATTTAATTCGCCATTTTGTTTCCAAGTCGCATCCACTTAGATTGCCACTTGAAAATTTGTCATAACAATAACTTTTGAAACACTGCACTGATTTGAACCAAAGTTTGACAGTGAATTTATGCTTTAAATATCTTGGACGAGTTTGCTGTGCAACTTGCTCCATTTTATTGTTTCCAAGTGGTGGCTACTTGAAAATTTGTCATCACGGTAACTTTTGAAATACTTGGCCAATTCAAACCAAAGTTAAAAAATAGATTTATCATTCAAATATCACCAAGTCTATTAATAAATAATTTGTAGCCGCCTTTTT